>RPOG01000243.1:0-539869 GCA_008086565.1 Thalassoma bifasciatum | reverse complement strand
CCTTTCCTGTAGGAGCAGAGTAGCCAACCACGGAGACTTATTTATTACTTATCAGACGGAGCAGAATACAACAGCTCTACCTGTGAATCTAGATCCAACAACAATGCAACCCAGAGAAAATAAACACTCAATTTGATCAAAGACTTTCTCTGCATCTGACCCTGGTCATTTGACAGATGTCAAAAGAAAGCACAATACGAATGTTATACAGAAATTGCTGCCCTCCAACAGGCTTTGTTTGATCTTCAAAAGGATGTTGGACAGTCAAGGATTCAAGTACATCCACCACACATGAACAGAAGCTGTTGTGATACCCCCCAGCTGTGGCTCATCATTGTCAAACGGAGGTAAATAAACGTGAAAACATTCACAAAACTACCTTAGTTTACAACCTTTTTGCTTGAAAGACAGCTCTTCCTCACATAGTCATACAAACTTCTAACTGAAGTGTGAATTCAGTTATTACCAAGTTTCATTATGAGTTGAATTCTGGGTCCAATGACATTTAGTTGACCTCCTATATAAGTCTTCATGTTCGTTGTAATAGAAAAGGACTGACAACAATGAAATAGAACAGAATAGAATAGAATGGGGGGGGGTTTGCCACAGCAGCTGACAACAATCAAACAATCAAGGTGCATATTGTACACCAACAAAAAAGTAAGAACAAGGGTTTTTTACAGGTTATAAAATTTACTATATTTCTAAAAGCAAGAATAAATTTCTTGTGTTTCCAAAGGGAATCGTGCAACTTTCTTAACTCACAACTTTGAAGGAAACAACGATAAAATTTCTATATTCTGAAGGGGAAAAAAGGATTATGCAAAAAATATTCCTTAATTTTTTTTCAAGTTTATTACACTTTAAAGCAGTTATTGTTATGGTTAAGATAGGATAAAGCATATTCTGAAACTTGGGATATAAAAGGTTGTATTGACGCAAAGCAAATGAGAAAACTCAGAAAATGGCGCAGCAGTAGGTATAAATGTAATGATACAGAATGTCCTCTCAGTGACTTGCACAATGATAGATAGATAATTGGATCCTTGCTCATGTGACTCCAGCTGTCTGGCTCCATATGAAGCACCTTAAGGGTGTTGATGGACATGTGAGGATGGAGACAATTGCAATAGAGTGGAGTTATATTGGACGGGGGATTGGTGGAAGTCTGGTGTGGGACCCCCTGGTGAAGCAGTGATTAAGGAATAAATGTGAAAGTCAAGATCATGTAGAAAAATTTTTGTGTTTACTTTGATTTTTTAATCTGTACTCTGGTATGGATTGCTTTACACTGGTTAACCTGATCAACACTCATATTGTCTAAGAGCTGCAGTAGAGTGTGTTGTATTTCTTCCCACGTTATTGTTCATGCCAATGTGTATTCAGCTGTTACCAGAATAACTCATGTGTAAAGAAAATGGCACACATTTTGGTTTTCATATTTGCTACATCAGTTCTTCTGGTGGCAATTTGTAAACATATAGATAAAGATCATACTGAGTGCTTTTATGATGCCGGTGTCCACAACAAGCTTAAGTCTTCACAGAGGGTTCATAATGTATACACCGAAAAAAACCCAGAAAAGTTGAGATAGTTTTTTAACCTTCAGCTAAAATTGTTTGATGTTCATGTTTCAATAAAAATGTTTCATGAATCATATTTATGTACAAAAACTGAGCTTACTACAATGTAAGAAATTATCTATTGTGTTCACTTGCTGACCAATATTTAGGAATTAAGAAAGACAGGATTAAAAAGCTCTCTTTCAAAACAACAAAAACAAAGCAAACAAAATGACAACTGACTTTATAATTTACTGAATCAATAGTGGAAACTCCAGGAAACCAAATAAAAACCATATTAAATGAAAGTCAAGCTTTTCAGCTTCAAGTGTTGTTTTTGCACCCTATTTACTTTTAATGGTGCCAGCTACAAAAAGAGTAGTTCCTCTGACATCTCAAAACTTTTAAAGGCCAACACTTGTGTAAAACGAGGCTTCAGTCACTTTGTGTCATGATGGGAAGTGAAGATGTGAATCAGTCAACTCAACTAGTGCTCTGTCAAGAGCTATTACAGGGACGGACTCTGATCGAAGGAAGATTGAAAATCAAGAATTCATCTGTCTTACTGGTGAGACTGTCTGATAGAAAAGTCTTTTTGCTTTCCAGGCTTTCAAACACAACAAAGCAATAAAAATATGAAATAAAACAAAAAATACATGAAGAAGAAAAAAACTTGAGGATCTCTAACAGTCACTTCATCAGCTGGCTGTGTTGACTGTCCATCACAGTCCACCACAAAGTTCTGGTCTCAGTCTTGGTGGTTCATGCTGATGTGGGTTGTGTAACATCAATATGTGTTGTTGAGAAAAGCAAATGGAGCTGCTTACCATTTTCAATCTTTACGTGTGAACTGGAACTCAGCTGTGCATGATTGAGAAAAAAATTGACAATGTGATGGGTGTGATTCAATTGAAAAATGCAATGTGACTTTTCATTTTCATGCTTTGAAAACTCAGCATGCATCACTTAGAAGCCAAGGCTGTATTGTTTTGTACAGAAAAACTTCTCTAGTCTGCCTCTCTCTTTCTATCTTTCTCTTTCTTAGGACTATGGATTTACTGACACCAACAAGTCTTCAGTATGTGCAGTTATTTTGCTGTTTTCGTGCTTTAAGGTCCACGTACATGGGACCATGACAACAACATAGAAACACAAACGTCTCCATCCTAAAATAGTATTCAGGACCCCTTAAAGGACCATAATTAGGGTTTGAATGATGTGTAGTCATCTGCAATACTAAAAAAAAAATCAGGCCAGCTATTAACTTTGTAGATAAGCACACACTCATTTAACTCTTTGATACTGAATAGAGACATCAGCATCTGCTATGTGGTGAAAAGAACACAGCTGAGGGAATCTGAAAAACAAACAAACTAACTAACAAAAAACTCATCTGACTCCCTGAAATGAGACACTCTTTTTAAGAACTTGCAACTATTTATTTGTATTAAACTTAATAAGAGATTAAATTTCTTTCAAATTTGTGTTGCATATTTTGTTCTACATAAACAACAAGGTCACTTATGTAACCCCCTCAAGGAAACTTATGCTGAAAAACAAAGAAACTTTTAAGCACACTGAGACAAGGAATTAAAGAGCTTAAAAACTTAACCTAGAGCCTTCTGTCTTTTGAATGGTGTCTGTATAGACCCCAAGCTCATGAAATGTTACAAATATAAACACTTGGTACAACCTTAATACCAATCTCTGGTTGCCTGTCTGAATGAATCCAAGAGATAGGGTTTTGTATAAAAGTGGCTACAAGTGACTAAAACTAGAATAAGTTTTTAGCTATGTCAACTAAAACTAGACTTAGATTGTAAAGATCTCTTTTTTGATAAGGTTTGTGGGGCAGGAGAGATCAGTGAAGGATATCAAGACAGAGCAACAGAAAAGGCAAGAGACATAGATGAAGAAGTGGAATGACCTATTCCCAGCATTTGGATGTACTGTTATAACAGTAAATGGATTATCAATGATCAGCTGACCTCATCCACATCTGCTAAACTGAGTTTATGAAAATCCAGGATTGATTGATTTTTTCTGCATGAATGTTTTCACTTACACTGATGGACGCTCAAACCTCCGAACCAGTTGCAGCAACCTCTGCTTATTTACTGTGATCATAGTGAGTCATAGGCCATGGTGTCCAAAATGTTCACTAAAGTCATTACTCAGATATTTCTAATTAAATCAGGCTCATTGTTCAAACTTAGATTGGAAGGAAAGACTAAAGGACCTTTAGTCAAAAAAATCTCCTTGATGTTTTTTTCAACACAATGCTTCAGTGAGAGCTTTTTTAGTATTGCTTTTTTGGTTTTGAAGTGATGCATATCCCTTTTGCTTCACACAACGGATATTTGAGTCAGTGAGCCATTGATTTTCAT
Organism: Thalassoma bifasciatum; assembly: GCA_008086565.1. Classification (NCBI taxonomy): domain Eukaryota; kingdom Metazoa; phylum Chordata; class Actinopteri; order Labriformes; family Labridae; genus Thalassoma; species Thalassoma bifasciatum. Next base: position 535,920 of record RPOG01000243.1, on the reverse strand, counting down.
GAATAATATTTTGGCTGTAGCAGACCAAGGTTACTTTGTGTGTTTTAATGTTGCAGTTGCAGCTCCATAGTTTTGAGGATAAAGATTAAATGGAAAAATGAACCATAATAATTTTAGCCATTCAGGATGGATCAGTCTTTCACCATCAGAGGAGAAACACAGCGACACTGTGCCTTTGTGAATTAAAGTTTCAGACAAGTAAAATTTGGTTGACAATGTGATTTACCAGCAGAATTCAAAACAAGTCATGCTATGAGAAATCCATTTTGAACTTCTGTTTTTGGTCTAACTGGCTGCATGTACATGGTAATAAGAAAACCAGACTGATACTGAGCCAGAGCATCTGTTATTTCCACAGATTTAATGGCGGTAACTTATCTTTTGACTTTTCAAATCAACTCTTCTGGTTGGGTACATGTTGCATCTGTAAAAATGGTTCACGTAAACAGAAACTTGAAAGTGCAGTTAGTTTGCTGAAAGCATGAAATAAAGATAAGCTTAAATAATGATCGTGATTAATAAAATATGAAAGCTGTTTTTTTTGTTTGTTTGTTTTTTTGTTTCACTTTTTGTACAAAATGTTGACCTGCCGTCAAGCTGCCCCAGGAATGTGCTAACTAACCCTTAGAAGGTCAATCACGTAATGTTTGTATCTGAATATCTTTTATAATGCATTGGTTCTGTTTTCCTCAACAGTTGGAGCTGAGAAAGAGGAACCATACAGCAAAAAGTAATTCAATTGTCCCGTGGGATTGCCTTAAACCCATATCATCACGATCACATTCAGTTCCCACCAAAACACATTTTGTTTTTCCCTGAAGCCAGAAGATACAGGTTTAATACTTTTTGTGCAAGTCATCTGTAAAGCTGGTTTTATTCTTTATTCATAGACCACAGCTAGAGTTATTGGAAACCTCTCACACCCTCATGCATGTATTTTTTGGATCTTGTTTTTGGGTTGAAAGTTACACAAAGAATGGGGATCCACTTGAACCAGTCCAAGATGTGCGACCTCTAAAATGATGCATTGGAGCAGGTCTCCTGACAGACTTATTGTCTTACAACCAATATCATCCAACCTCCAAGACACTCAGCTGTCAGAGCGGTCCATTCTCCAATATATCAGACAACTGTGTCTAAGACGTCTGCACCTCTCTGCTCCATTATACTCATTTAATAGAATTGCTCTAATCTTAATTAAAAGCCCATCTTCTTTCTTGTAGATGCTTGTTGTCATGGAGACAGAGCATTTTTACCTGATCAACATCTGGTTCAGACTAAAATTAAGTCTAATTGGGTTAAATTTCTGTTTGTCAGTCTGCCTTTAAGAAGTGCTAAAAGCCTGCACGTCTATTTGTCACTCTTCATCCCACAGAGACAGACATGAGACTGAGCTAATGGATGCTACATATGGCTGGACTTGACCTAGAGTTTACTGACATGTATTAAAAACGGAAAATATGTGTTTCCTGTCCTTTTATTTGAGGGCTCAGTGAAAGCTGATGATAAGTGCCTGAGTTTTAACAAATAGAGGGGCAAGCTGAATGAAAAACATATCAGAGAATAACATTGACAAGTAAAAGTGTCTGCTAGATTTAATCTCTGAGGCTGGTGAAAAAGGGTAAAGTCAGAAAACATAGACAAAGGCCAAGCCTCGAGTGTCTTAAAAGCAATACAAAGCCCTATTCACACAGGACCAGTTACACTTCATGACCTATAATAGTTTACAAGTCTGAGGACGTCCGTGTCTTTAATTCTGTGCGAATTGACCATGTCCATAATTTGTAAACCAAAATTCCAAGGCAAATAACCTGCCATATTTTAAGACATGCGTAGGTCCTGTGATAATACTTATTCAGCGTAAACCCTTGACATCTCTGTGAATTTGGTCGCTGCAGCTTTTTTTGTTGATTTTCTACTCAAAACGAATTCAGACATTGTATGACTTTCTAAACAGAAGTTGAAGTATTACTTTTGATAGACATAAGATGAATGGAGGCTCACAGTGCACCCCCATGCCATTAGTAAAAAATAAGTATGAAAAATAAATAAAAAAAGACATTGGTTTAACATCACTCATGGGGTTTTAGGCCAACTCAATCATGGTAACAACAAATAAAACCTTCTACAGCCAAATATTTAGACAGATCCTTAACAAAAGGGGCCTAAGATCAGGAAGCCTGGACCATGATATTCAGTCTCTGTGTGTGCAACAGGTAGACACTGATGTGCTGCCCCAGAGCACATGATCATATGAATGACAAAATTTGAATTAAACTGTTGGAAAAAGCAGCAAGGTAAAAAGTGAACTACATTGCCTTTATGAAGACTCGAGAATTATGTAAGATGGCAACTCTTCTGGTTGCTTTGCAAACTCACAGGTCAATTATGGTTGAATATTGTATAAATGTTGGGATAATTTGTTTTATTTTGTATCCAGAAGTTTTCAATTTTGCATTATTGGACTGAATCCTCATCTTTTTCTTTTATCAGAATGTATGGCTGGCTGTGTTGCTGAGTGTGGTGCTGCTGCCAAAGCATGGTGGGTCGGTGCAGCGTTTTCAGTCAGAAGTCGCTGTAGCATCAAGAAATTAACAGGCTTTGCTTACTGTGTGCATATGTACACAAAAAAGTGACTCCAGAGGTAATTCTAGAATTACCAGAGGTCCCCACGTAACATTAATCATGTGCAAATTATACTTTAATGGCATTTTCTAAATCCATTGTAAAAGTTTACAGGAAAACAGTGCCTGTTTAAATTCTTGCATCTAAAATGTAAGCTGAGGATGTCTGGGAGATTTTTGGTTAAATTAGCAATACTTGTCATCTAGGCTGTTGGTTTTAAAGAGATCTCAAAGAAATGCAAACTTAAACAACCTTTCCTTAGCCCTAGAAATCACTCATCTCAACATATGGTGCAGTTTTCTATTCTTTTTACAAGTGATTAAGAGCACACTCATGCCAGAGATCTTATAACCCTAATGAATCTTAGGAATCAGGGGGCTACTGTTACGATGAACAGAGACAAATGAAATTTTTAACGGTCTTCGGGAACTAATTGCAACTCGCTAACAAATCTAAGTAACTCAGAGGTAGACTGACGACCTTTATGAGCTGATGTTTTACAGCTCCGTCTGCCTGTTTGCTCAGAACTGCAGGGGCTTGCGAGAGGAGAGGCGAAACTTCACCTTGGATCAAGCTCATTATTAGTTGCAGTGGTATAAAATAAGAGGCTACATAACCTGCATCATTGAATCTGTGCAGCTTAACAGTGACTCAGTTTTGTCAACATTTCTAAATTGGTATAAACAGGACTAGTCAAGTTTTTGTTTGTTTAAGGTCAGAGTGCTGTCAGTGACCCCTCTTCAGTTCCTGGCTGTTTGCACTTCATATTCCCACAGACCTCTCAGTTCCTGGAGAGTGTTGTTCTTGAGAGTGAATAGATTTGGGTGATATAGAGTGATATCCTGACATAGACTGATCCAACAAAGTGCTAGAAGCTGGAGGTTGTCCCCTATTTTTCCCCAGTATTTTACATAGATGGACAAGCTGAGGACGTGCAAATATAATAGTATTAACAGAATTAACATTTGAAGGTTAAAAGTATTTGTATTTGTTGAGCATGTCCGTCAAACATTGCAGCAACTCAGATTACTGACTTATAAGATTAAATACACCAACATTTAAATGTTCATTGTGGTGAGAATATAGTGTTAAGACCACTGACGCTAAGAAGCCTGAGGGACAAAACTCTGAAGATTTTCTACACGGTATTCTGGTGACCTCTGCAGGTTAAAGCCTTGAATCTTCTGAGGGTTAGCTAAGCTATCTGGGCTGTTCTGTTTTAGGAGGTTGTGACATGCATACCACTCAGCACTATGCTGAGTCAGGGGGTAAATTATGAAACGTAGCTTTGAATACCAATGAGCCACTAAAGCCCATGTTTCAAGACTTGCACATTAATCCCAGAAAACTAATATTCAAATTCAATATAACCCTGGTGTTAAGTGCCCACGGGGAGTCATAAGGAGAGAGATAATTTAACAGGAAATATTTCACATCCTAAGAAGTTTCCTGGAGGAGTTTTAAATGTGTTTCCATGAGTTTAGTGTCTGACACTTACAGACTCTTATCAAAACCACAGAGACTTAAAGTGTAATTAGAGCATTTTTTCAACATGAGCAGACACACACCCCACTTAAACATGTCTCCTTTTGAGTGATTAAACAGCTTGCTGAGACTTAATGGGATTTTTTTCAGCTCAGTAGAAACTTTTCATGGCCCACAGACAGTAATCTATGACTTTGTTGATAATCTCACTAGATGTCAAATGAAGGTGTATGATATTGACTCACATTATCTGGTGACCCAGTGAGACTCATCTATAGCCACGTCAGTGTTCTCACTGGCACTAGGGTGTTTGTTGTTAAACCTGTAGACCAGTGACTTCCAAACTGTGGGCCACAGCCCCCTGGTGGGTCACAGAGGTATCACAAGTGGGCCACCAAATCATAAAGACTAGTACAGAAACATCATGCTCCAATGTTAAAACTCACTTATGCTTACAAGGATATAAAAAATGTTTGAATATTCGTTTCATTAGTTTGTTTTGTTTTGAGAGGAACTTTTGTTAGTATTTGCAGTGGGACTACTTTCTCTACTCACGTGAGACAAGCAATGAATCAATAGGGGATCTCCCCGTCAAACAAAAAAAGGAGAGGTTTGAGAAACCACAGTGCTGGGTACTTAGAGCTGAATTGTTACTGCTGTATATTGTGCGCGCTGAGACATGGTCAAATGAAACCTTGGAGAACTCAAGTTCTTCATTAAAACACAAATACACACGGCTGACATTTTACCGCAATATAATACTTATATCTTTGTGTTTTTTGAAAGAATTATTATGGCTCATGACTGTAACACCCTTGAAGCAGGATTTTTTTTAATGGTGCAGTTAGATATTTACATTTTTTGTCTAAATCGCATAATTTCACAGCTAATTAAGACAAAAAGCAAGGCATATGTAATTTCTAAACTAAAAGCGTATCCACTTTACGCATTAACCCACATGACTGTACTTTTTAACAAAACTTTGTCATCTATCACTCATACTGGCAAAACCATTTTAGCTCCAAAGTCTGCTTGTGTATTTATCTAAAAGAAGTCACACACTCACAGTAATTAAACTTTTTTTTTAATTGATCATTTTCTGATATAAGGACGCCAGATTATCTGGGTTGAAGTGACTAATATGCAATAACCACTGTTGTCTGTTAATTTTTATGGGAGAACCTGTAACAACTACAGGTCTCCACTTGATGGCAGCATTGTGACTTGATTGAACATCATATGCTTTAGGACTACAACCCCCATGTTCTACAGAAACCAGTGCTGATAAAGGTGTGCAGGATGTTCTGAATAAAGAACAATTAATTTTTATGTTGATGAATAAAATGTATGATTGTGACAGACTTTCAGATTATCCTGTATAAACTTGATTTGTCCATATGTTTGACTCAATTTTCAGATTTGAATATTTTCCTTTAATTGATGTTTTTAATGTTTCAGTTTTTTTTTCTAAAAGTGCAGATCCTTTTCTATTTCTCCCCTCATTATTATTATTATTATTTTTACTGCCAAGCAAATAAATGTCTTTGCTGAATTGTTCAATTTTCACCTTTACCTAGGGAAATGGAAAGCACTGTGGCAATGAACACAAAGAAATCGTCCCTTATATGTCTGGTTAAAAAGCTGTCAAACTTCTATCCACACCATCAGACAAAAATGAAGCACCCATAAAGAAAGTTCCCAGACTGTTTTTAATCCTCGAGGGAGGCTCATTTAGTTATTTCCTGTTGACTTGCTTTTGAAGAGTGGTCTTTATTTCTCCAAGATTAAAATTCAATGAGGAACAAACCCAATGAAGTGCAATAAGAAAAACAAAAATAGCCCAGCATAGTCAGCCAGGAGGTGTATAGAGCACCATTTGTGTTTCATTATTTATAGTGAAGCCATACACTTTCTTTTTTTCTTTTTTAAGGCCATGTCCTTTCTTCATGTTGCTGGGAATTATGCACTGCCTGTAGAAGAGTTTCCATGCTTCACTGCTCACTAAATCGACAATCCCCCATAGCTGAGCATTGCTCTCAAGCACATCATGCCAGGGCCAATTTTGATGACATCATCATTGCTGTCACTCTCACAGTGGACTGAGCCCTCTGGGTAAAAAGGGTTTCATGGACTGCTGCACACTCATATCTGCTCCTCCATTGCCCAACGCAGAAGTATCCCCTATCAGGAGTGCCTGCAGTGTTGCTTTGCAGCAGCAGATTATACTTGATGACTTCATCTTAATCACATTCACTTTAATTTTCTTTTATCTGTGCACCGCTATGCCACAGTGGCTGCGAAACACTCCACAAGTGTGTTCACACAAAACCCTTTTGAGCATACGCAGTCAGAGGGAAGCAGGAACAAACCCACACATCGGGATGAGCACGTTGGTTTGCTTCAAATTGAATGGGAACTTCCTGCGCTTATGCTAATCAGAGGATTTTCATTTTAACTGCAAATTGGGTAAAAAGTAAACACAATAAAAAGAAATAAAGAAATAATGTTGAGGCTTAATGTAAGATATGCATCTATGCATTACAATAAACACATCTAAGATGGCATTACATATAACATTTAATTAATAGTCCAACTTAGGTTTGCCCTTCAAATAGCAACTTCCAGTATTGGAAAATTAAGACAATGAACAAATATGGAAAAGCTGCAGCTCCTTAAGTGTCCACTGGAGGTTGACTGAAGGAGCCCAGAAACTACATATCCATTTTATGTGTCTGAACTGTGAAATCTGTAAAAAGAGACCAGACACCTAGTTTAAAGAAAGGGTATTGTTACTTTATTAGGCTTTATACTCTCCCTCTGTTACCTCCATTGTAGCGTTACATGATTTACTGCGAAAACAAATCCCTATTTCTTGCTCACAGGTGTTTTACAAACCCTTTCTTCTTCAGTCTGTCTAATATGCTGCATTTAGCTGCTGTCTCTTTAAGGCTCATCGCTCCATAAACCCCCTCCCCTTTTGATTGGCCAGCTCTCTGGAGGCCTGTTGGATCATCAATCATCAATTATATTCTGTTTAAAGCCAAAAATCTGCTGCTACCTCCTTAAATGTACATCAACAAGAAGTGTCATGCGTTATTACATTATATATTATATATGCATGCATGTATTAAATATATTTTTCTGTGTTGGGAATAAATGTAATATCATATGTCTTTATTTTTTTATGACACTGTATGTTCTGTAATTTTAACATCTGCTATATTACCACTATAATCTTCATGATAATCCATACAATTATAAAAACTGAAGTACTATCAAACAAGGCTATTTATTTATATACATTTTTCTTATTTCTTTGTGACAACTGTTGAATTTCCATTTATTTTTTCTTTCTTTTACAAGCTCTATAACTGTTACAATTGCCAGTCTTGTCACAACCATCTCTGTTATTGTCACTTTGGCAACAATCTGTCCATCTTTCCATGCCACTGTCTTGGCTTGGTGCACAATTGCAAAAAGTAAAAGAGAGAGAAAGAAGAAAAAATGATTTTTTTCACAGTCATATGACTCTGAGAGTTGTTGAGGGGCGAGTTACATCAGAAATGTAGAGTTTTAAATACAGACTTTCACTTTGCTTCAGTCAATGGTGTCCAGCCAAAATGCCACAATTCACAGCAGCTGAACCTCTGTTGAAGTCAGCTGGGTCTCTTCAGGGCTCTCTGAACACTTTTGACCTTGCTCAGTGACTCACAGAAACATGGTTTTCTCAGACATGGCGTCGGGCCAAAATAAATAACCTGCCCTCAGAGTGTCGGCAGAACCGCAAGAAACCCAAAACCCCGGTCCGGGCCCAGCGGCACTCACTCACAGGCTATCAGCGAATGACTTGCTGAAATTTTAATTGTCCGAATGCATCATGTGGTTTGGAAACAAAATCAAATCAGGGACGGATCATCCTTCCTCTCTGACACCCATCCAAAGGAGAGTAGCATTTTTGATTAGGGTTTCATTTATTCATTTTAGGAGGCTCTGATTTCAAGCTCGGGTTACACCAACTTGGGGGACAAATAGATGACATTGTATAGATAGGTAATTCAAGAGTCTGCATGCTTCGATCCTCACAGATAAGAGGGAGATAAGAGACAGGTGTCTTGTAGAATAGAGGACATCCATCCAGAAATTCAATCACCAAAGCTCATCGAAAAATACTGTCCATGGAATAAAAGGACTGATATCAATACCTGGCTTGAAGTAAGATCATAATTTTAATACAAATGTGATGATAGATCTTTGTATAAAAGTCTCTCTTCTCTTCTTGGGCTTGAAACGGATGAAATGAGCAAAATATTTTGTTTTTCTCTTCAAGGGACATTGGAAGTGAATGTGCCAGATGAAGTGTTCGAGTACATGGCTGCAGACGTCTTCCAGTCGTATCACTTCTCTGATGTCACCACAGCAGTCAGGTATTACAGCATTAAATGTGATTAAAGAAATGTTAGAAGTAGACACTGGGCAGCAGGCAGCACAGCTCTTGTAACTCTTGTAGCTCAGTTGTCTGTGTCAGTTACAGCGGGGGAAGAAAAATAAGTCTTGCAGAAAAATAAGATCAGGACACAAAGTTGTTTTTTTAACAGGACGCAAAATGCTGAATCAGGGTTCAAAATTCAATCAGCATGCAGTTTTTGTTTTTCAGCTTTTTAAGTGCTTGACCCCGATCTTTTATACAGGTTTCTGTAAAGTAAATCTTGCTGTCGTTGGGGTTGCTGTAGAGCTGCTGAGGCTGCATTTTAAACACACTTCAAGTCTGAGTGAGTGATGGGACGGCACGATGCTGAGCAAATATTGGAAAAAAAAGGTGATGAACATCTCTGGCATTCAAGGTAAGGACATATGGTCAGGCAAAAAAAAAATCAATGATATTCTACTCAGCAGCCAATGAGGGACAAATGGAGTGAGACCTTCTGCAGAGTCATTTCATCTCTTTTAGAGCACATGCAGAACAAACGACTTTCCAATGATAAATACATAGCAATTTATGCCTTAAATGAAGGTCAAAGAATACACTCAAAGATTAAAAAGTCTCTCAACATTTATGGTTATTACATTAATCCATCAATTTATAACTCAACCTTTGTTCTGACAATGAATAGTGTGGTGGAATTTAATGTGCCATCCTTCCAGGTTGTTATCAATCATCCTGGCCATTAATAACTAGACAGTAAATATTCATTACAAGCCTCCATATCATGACATAAAGGCTATGTCTGCTCAATTAAAAATGCATAAGGAGTAATGGTGCTTTATGAATAACTTAGCAGAGGCCTCTTGAATGCAAGAGCAGTGGAAAAGCAACAAAGACATGAGTGGTGTGATAGTTTTCTGCTCCACAAATGTGTACATTAGTGCAGACAAATCTAAAGTCTTTTATAAAGCAGAATTGATATGTAACTCTAGGTTTTTGGTTTTTAATTAGGAAAATATTCTTTGTTGTGATGGCAAATATAATGTACAGCATAAAATGTGCACCTTCAATATGCCACATATGACAAATACTGCACAAAACCAGCTTGGAAAACAACTGCATTAAGTTCATAATACTTGAACTTGTTTTCTCTGCTTCTCACAGCTGATCTTAATGTACTGAAACTAGCCAGTAGATGTCAGGTTTGTATAAGGAAAGGTGCCAGGGACACGTGCCTCGCTTGTTCTGCCAGAGGCACTCTCCACATGCTTGAACTCAGTACATGCAAAGACTTCAGAGTCCAAAATGTTGCCTGCAGCTCAAGAAAGTGAGCACAAAAACTGGCTTCTTACAAAACCCGAAGGTTACTAAAAGTTTCAGTCTTTTATCAAGTGTATTCCCTTTACAAAAAAAAAAGTATGGATTCACACTTGTACTTATGAGGCCCCATTCTAGTTGAAAGTTGCTGACAAGATGCAACGAATCTTGGGAACTCCGACCAAAGCAGGACTGAACTGTGTCCTCACTTATTCCTCCATACTGGCTGTAAACAGGAGCTGTATAACCCAGCTGCATGCAGTAATCATTATAGTAAGAGAAATAAAAAATAACAATAAATTTCTTTATTACAGCAGCTTTTTTAACACATAGTTTACACAGAACTTTCCATAAAGAAACAACAATAAAGTAGAATGGAAGAAATAAAAGAAGTAGCAGGTAATGGGAGACGAAGGTAACAAAGTCACATCAATCATCCGGGATAAAACAGACGTCTGCTGAAATATAAGATATAGGTAAAAGATTAAGAACCGACCTTTAAAAAAAATATGTTTCCAGAATTTGTAAATGAATGAATGGAAAACATTATGTAGCAGTGGTCACCAGTAAGGGCTGTGGTTGGATAAAATATTGCGTCCAGTCATTGCATTCAGATCTTAACATTGTTTCATGAATCACATGATTGTTCTTTTTGCATGCATCTCAGAAAGTCTTTTGACAGTCATGTTTTTTTGTCAGGGATTTTCTTTCAGAGCACTAGGCTGTCATGTACACATGCCCTGTCACATTATTTTGAAAAGGCATTGCTATGGCCACCTCGACTTGAGTCTTAATCCCTTTGATTGGATAAAGAGACTAAAACAACCCTGTATTCTCCTCTTTAATAAAAGGGTCCATCTGCTACACTTTCAGAGTATTAAATAAAACAAAATGTTTATTACAATCAGGTGAAACTTTGATCATGTAAATTTTCACATTCGAGGCAAAAACTGGACCAAGTTTAGAAAACACAACCCTGGCAGTCCTTAAGACATCAGATGTTGATCTCTGACTTATATATCAGTAAGTATAAAAACAGATTTACTGCATGCTTTGTAACTATACTGGTGTTTGCCCCCTTTATTCTTGTCGTTCCTGTTACATTTAAGTTTTGCTATTAGATTAGAAGGATAGCCCCCGTCTTCATTTGGAATTTTTTTTCGCATTAATGCAATGTATAACTCTGTTTCAAGACAGTGCTGCCATTTCCTGACTTTCCTTGAAGTTGTCACTGCATTTACAATACCATTCCTACAAACTGCACAAAGGCAAAAAACAAACGAACAACAACAACAACAACAAACGTGTATTTTTTTTCATCTTTGTTCGAGTTCGTTCACAATAACTGCCTACATTCTGCCTGATTAGACTGATAAGTTGTCTTACACTGAGCTTCAGCAAGTCAGCGCACAGAGCAATCTGAAAAGCTTTGGTTTAAAACTGAGAATATTTGACAATACTGGAATGAAATATGTCAAAAAGAAACAAGAATGGCATGACAATCAAACATATCTACTTCTTAGGTGGCATATATCAAAAGAGATAATAAAAATGTCCATTGTCTTGTAAATTCTGGACCATGGTCGTGATAGAAAAAACAATGTGACAGGATTCTTTAGAAACCCTGATCATTACGTTTGCCATAGCTCCCTCAGTGTGAATCACTTCTAAAGTAAAGCTGTGTTTACGTTTGAAGTCTTTTACAGTTGTGATTGGTTGATGGCCTTCCTGTGCAAACAATGAATCATTCCCAAATAGTCTGTGCATCATTTGTGTTGTTGATTTAAATGACAGCCCAACATTTAGATAGAAGTTGTACATGAAAGAGATAGAGGGTCCTTGGTTTAGGCGTTTTCCTAAGCTTCCTCTTTATATAAACAGAATGTCAAATGTATGTCGATGCCACTTTCTAATCTGTTCACAGACATTGTCTTTGGGACTTAGCCAGGTAGGGTGCAGAGCCACATTTTGCATGTGGAAAGCACATTGCAGTTTTCTCTTCACTACACTTCACCCTAAGTTTATTTGCTGTTATGTCTGAAGTGAATTTAACTTTATAATAAAGAGTTATCCCATTATATGAACTGAGATTATGCTGCCAAATCCAGGTTATGAGAACACTGAAAGGCTCTGTGAGGACGGACAAGCCACTCAGCGTTGATTACAGTGACACCTTTGGACAGAATTAGTAGAGTTTTTCCGGAAGCAGTGAGCACCATCTCCCAGATTCTTTGAGACCAAGGCATTCATTCATTTTGAAAGTGAATGAATAGAGAGCACATCTTCTTTTTGACACTTCTTCTCTCTGTATAAGACAACTTTTGCAGACAAGGCAACAAAGTAATGCATTTATTAATAGTAACCTAGTGCTATAGTTGATAACAAAAAGAACAAAAAGAAATTACAGTGCAAACTCAAACTCAAACTCAAAGATGTATTCTGCTCTACCCTAACTTTGTGAAGCTTCCTCTTACCTTGAAGTTGTACTTTCAGATGAGGCCACGAAAGCAGTGACACATTTATTGGAATGATAGATCCAAAAATAAAGCTCAGAAAGTGCGGCTCATTGCATTTATTTGATTCCCAAATCCAAATACCCTTGAGAGCCTTCACATTGTTACAAATTGCCTAAAGATGTTTTAAAAGGAAAAACTATAACATTTCTTTAACCCGTGATAACTACTGAAATTCTACTGTTAATTGAGACAAAGAAAATAAACACATTGAACCTTGAACAGGTTCTGCACACTAAAAAAAAAAAAAACTAAACCTAAACCCAAAAAGCCCCCTGAATTCAAACCCGACCTAATGAGTATTTTTCTTTTTACATTGGAAGATATTTAAAACACAAGATTTATTTGTTTGCTTCTTGTACTGACCCTAACGTAATACTTTTGACAAGTGTAAAATTTTACATACTATGATTATTTTTCTTTTTTACAGTGCAATCAATGTCTCACCCCAGCATGTTGTGTTCAGAGTAAATTGTGTCATTGCATGTGTATAGATCAGTGTTTAAGTGCTTGCTGAGCTGCTTCTTCAGTCCTCTGTGTGTAACTATGGAACAGGTGGTGCATCTACTTAACTAAAAACAGCTTGTTTTGTACGGTTGCTGAAAATAAACATTGACCGATCCAAAAACTTATCACCAGTATCTGTCTGTTCTTACACTGTTTTGTTGCAACAGCCTCCAATTGAACATAACTTGTCTATAATTGCTTTTTTTTTTCCTCCATTCTCTTTTGGTCCTGAGCTGATTTTTTTGTTGCACAGTGCCACCTCTATACTGCACACACACACTGCGGACAGTCCAGGAGCCCCGGGGCAAAGAACGGACATATATATCACTTGACTGTGTGTCAAGACGATTACTGGATAAAGATCACAATATGACACTTTTCCTTTTCTGTGCTGGCTCAGTGAACAGGAGGAAAGCTCCTGCAGCTCAGCATGCCCCTGTCCAGGATATTGATCACAGATCTCAGGCTTAGGACCACTCCAGCCTGTTAGGGTAAAATCATTCTGCCTTTTTATTGTCAGAGCATCAGTGTTCAGCTCCTGTTTCAAGAAGACTCCATAAATAATCAACCACTGCATATATGAAACACATAAAGCTTCATGTCTTTAGTACACCACTTACACAGACATATTCTGTGGTAAGTTGAATCTGCAGACATAGAGCTGAAATTGAAGACTGAAAAAAAGTCATTTTTTTGGCCTCTCAGAACATTTGACCCTTAGCTCTTGCCGTCCACTTCTGTTTTTTTTAATGTAAAAAGGGCTGTCTGTTGCTTTTCGCACATTCTCACTAACTCCAAAACCTTAATTTATTGAATGGACCACTTCACAGTTTATTCAACTTTAAGAACTATCTTTGGTTGATATAAAGAAATCAACAAGCCTTTGCTGTTGAGTCCACTTCCATCATACAACAGTGACCGTCAGAGAAGACAGAAGCTGTAGGAGAAAAAAAAAGGCAGAGCAAAGAGTCAATCTATGAGTGTTTTCATATTTTTTAATTCTTATTGTTTACAAGAAAGTTAGGAGTCATTTTTTATCCTGAATAGGCTAATTTACTAAATATGGTTCATTTAAGGTGACCTTATATGATATTTTCCCCCAAAACAAAGTAAAAGTAAGACAGAGAAAAAATCTAAACAGGAATATTCAATCTTCCCAATTTCAGCAATATTTTGGTATTAATCCCTGTGAAAACAGACTGTACTATAACTGTACTATATAAAGGGCTGGAGAAAACTCTGGTGGCCAACAAGAAGGGGTTAAATTTAGAAACAGCTGTTCCACATACTTAGAGCCCTGATCCCTGCCCATATGTTATTGATCGACCTTTGCACTCTGGTCTTCAGACCAACTCAAATCATTCATTCACTGATATTCATATTTCATATTCAAAAAGTGGCTTAGATAATACCATATTTGTATAATTTTTTAGCAGTTTCTACTGGTACTAAATTTTTGTAAGGTACTACTTTCACTGGCAGATTCAGTTGAGTTTAATTTTTTATTATTATTATTTCATGCCATGCACCAAAACGATGCCCAACCCTCATGGACGAACAACACATAAATAGAAAACAAGTGAGAGCAATTGAGCAAAAACGAGGACATCTGAACACAGTAACTATGAGTGAGAAACGACTCAAATTTAACAATGTTAATCCATGACTGATGGACCTTAAATCCCCTATTTAGGCAGCAACTTAGTGTCCTCTTTCACTGTTGAAAGGCATTTAGCACAAATTGTGCAAGATGAAACACTCTGTGTGTTAACAAATATTGGGGTCCTTTTTCATCAGGCGTAGAAAACAAATCTGGACAGTCTGAACGCATTTTATAGAAAACTCAACATTTTAAATTGTGATACAGAGGACAGTGAAATAAAAAAGTGCATTTCAATTTCAACTTCACAACGCACACACTCGCTGCTCCTCAGGTAAAGTGTGGAAGCAACCTGTTTCCAGAGCAAGAGGAAGGATATCACCTCTAAGCTGTACACAGACATTTCTCTGAATCAGGTTGAGAGTGACATAAAGCTCTGGACTGGAAACGCTTTTAATCAAGCTATAAGTTCTTAATTTTGGTTTTCATGAAACTTCTTCCAGACACTTTCGTCTATAGCTCTCAAAAAGTTTTGATGTCATTTGCTCGACATGCCACCTTAATTTATTCATATAAAAGTTTTGAAGACCAGTCTTGTTAAATAATTTTGTTACCTCCCTTGCCCTGGAGTCAATATTGGACAAGTCCCAGTATATGTGCTTAGATAGTTTGCCATCTAGGGTATCGACCAATCTATTTCACAGCCGCACTATGTCACCTGTATGTCTCACTGCACTTGGTTCCCAACCATTTTCACCATTTAATGTGAATTCATGCACATTTAGTACCCTTTTTGGGATTTTACAGGGCTGAGATACAACTTTTTGGAGCCACTGAAAACAAACAACAGACTGAATTAACCCAGAGAAACAGCATAGCCTAATGATCTTGGCTCTGTTTTTTTTCCCCCAATTGATAGTTTAAATCTAGGAGGAGATGACTGGTGATATCAAAGAAAAGCTGAACTGTACTGGTTTTCACTCAGAAGGTGTAGAAATCATAACAACTACTTACTCATGAATTTAGCTGTGTTTTATTTCCTCTTGAAATGCATTTTAAAAAATAAAATATTACGTCTGCAGCTGCTCTAAATAGAATCTGTTTGTTGAAATGAATTCAACGCACATTAGAGATTCAGAAAACTCAGTCAGAAAAGAACCGCCTAAGACCTAATATTTCCTCCGCATTTTAAATCAATACTGCCAACAAAATCATTTTTATACGCAGTTATCAGGTTCACAAGCTACAGTATGTCACACTTCATTTTAGCCACAGCTGAGGCCTTCATTGGGGCCGGCTCTCCCCAGGCCCCGTCTCTGCAGGGACATTATGAGTATCATAAATAATACGTGCTAATGAGATATGAATTGATTACGTGGGGAAAAGCCTGACGCTCTCAATCCATCACTCTAAATGATGTTTAACAATAGATTACCAGCCAATAATTCCTCCGCTATGAGATTAAATAAAATAGCAGGGCAGTTTTCAGCAGACCACCGCCGCCTCCCTCTCCTCCCATTTTCCAACGGCTGGAAATAAATCTGCTCAATTACTGTACCATCAATCCGTTTTTCACCGCTAAGGACATTATTATTTCATTTAGAGCTTGTTCATGCATCATAGATTATTTCATTTTACTCGGTCAATACGGAGAAGTGCAGTATTTTATGTTATCCGCTGGGGCTTATGGTGAAGTGGGCTTTTAATGGAGTATGCGCGGCTCTGAAAGAGGAGGCTTGGGAGAAACTAAATCATCACCTGGGTGCAGTTAGATAAACCCAGATGTATATATTCATGCTCCCATATTCAGTTTTAAGACAGATATATACATTTGCTCCCTGCTGTCCTCAGGCACCTGACAGACAATGAGAAAATGGTTCTCCTTCAAACCTGTGATCAATTGAAACCACATTAGCTGTGCCTGTAAGATGATTTGGAACATCACTTCAATCCCAAAGAACAATGAAAATTGGATAACACACATGCTCACTGGGCTCTAACTTAGCTACAAATCATGTTAAGGTTTTCAGTGAAGCCAAAGTTGTGACTGGTTATTTCTCCTTTAACTGCATCAAGTTGTACCTCTGAGGGTTTGCTTGTGATGATCTGTGTTAATGTGTGTTCTTATCGCTTTTCTATGGCTCAGAGACACACAGGCCTGGGAACAAGCTAACACAGATCAGGACTCCAAATTAAATTCTCAAAAAGAGGTTTCCTTCATTGTTTGGGGTCTTGACATGAACCCCCAAATGAGGAACTTTCCTCTTTGCACATTCTTTTTTTTGTGCCTATTTTAAGTAAAGCAGAAATGAGAGATTTAGGAGACCAGATTCAGTCTGACTGAGGTTATTTATATCTAAAGTTTCAGAGTACAGTGTCAAAGGTCAAGAAAAGGTTGCTGATCCACAGGGTTTCTTTTCTTTGGTGGCTCGTCCACTTGTTACCACATAGCAGCAGACCACTGAACTGTCACTGAAATGAACTTCTGTATCTCAATATACTGTCATGAATCTTCATAACTTGGTTGATATGAGCACACTGCTCTGGTTCTCATTATAATATCCCAACCATAGAGCCTAACTGGGCTGTCCATACTGTACATGTGTAGATTTTCAAACTTTCACATGTCGTAGAAATCTCTGAATCAGTCTTTAAATTGCTAAAAATGTTCCACTCTAACAATAGCACCAGATCTTCTCAACACTTAGTGAAATGATGAGGTCATCACATAACTATCTCCTAACTGGTTGCAGGACAGACTTTAGGCTTCCAGAGAGCTGACCAATCACAGGGAAGGGGGTTTGTGGAGCAGGGGGTCTTGAAGGGACAGCAGCTTAAAATGAAGTGCTTCAGACAGAGGCTGAATTAGGGGTTTTTCAAGACACCACACTGAGAAAAAAACAACAATTATCTATTTTTTTTTTCTTTGCTGAAATGTAAAGCTACTACAGAAGTACCAGCAGGACAGTATAAACTTAGAAGAAGGTAAACTACCCCTTCTTTAATTCACACAGAATATCCATCTTTGATACACGAAGAAGATAAAGTGGCTCAGAATTTAGGTACAAGAAATGAAAAGGCAGATCATATGGAGGAAAACACAAGATTTACACAGTATTCAATGACTTACCAGGCATTGGAGTGGATGGCACTGTCATTTACCTGTGGCACAGATCCCCGTCTCACCTAGAGAGCACATGGGAGTCATGTTCTCCATTGCCCTCAGCCTAAACCATAAGAAAGTATGGGAGTGAACTACCACCTTGCTGCATGGACCGCAGACTATGTCACCGACATTTATCTTTGGAGATGAGGTTCTGAGTTTGTATTTCTGTCATACAGGTCTTCAACCTCAAAGCGGACAGTACTTTCCTTCTTCCCGCTCATTCTCTTAACTCTTGGATCATAACTCTGGGATTTGATGACCTCAGATACAATTATAGGGTGTGGGCTTAACTGGAGAAAAGTATAAAGTACAGGAAGGTCACAATGAACTTTGTCCACTTGTGAGAGCTAAATCACCTTCAGCTTAGTGCCAGCAGGATGAGTGACTGACTTTCACTTAAAGAAACTCCAAACTGCACCAGTCAACATCCAGGTATGAGATAGAGAAGGCCAACAGAGACCTGGGTGTTTTCCTAACCAGCAAACTAGAGCGGTCATTTAACTCAAATGTTCAAGAAAGGCCTAAGCTGACTGTACCTGCTGATGAAACAGACCTCTCAGTGTGAAGGACTTAGTTACAGACATCTTATGAGATTCTGGCAGCATCTACTGTCTTCTATAGAGCGGTCTTCAGGAGAACAGGGAGAGATACAGAAAAAGACCCAAATCAGCGTAGGAGGGTCAGTTCTGTTCCTCTTTGTGCCTTTCATTATCATTTATCATTTACACCCTCAAACTAATTTGAAGGTGTCGAAAATTGTAATATCAATATTTAATGCTTGTGCATCTCTATCCCAGTATCTCATTATAGTGATGGTCAAACACGAAGTGTATCATTACACTCTTGGCTCATTCATTTTATATCATGCAATAACAATTAAAAAAAAAAAAAATTCACCTCATGTTTGCAGTAAAGCTCAAAGTGCTACAAAAAGTGCACAAAATATCTGCAGTTTACAGACTTATAAGAGTCTGCATATACTCCAAATACCAAAACTTCATCATCATTGTTGTGCAATAAATCAAATCTAATAAACGTAATTCATAGTAAGTCATAATTATAAAACACTTTTCATATCTGAATTTGAATTAAAAATAATAACATGTTTTTGTTGTTTTGATCAAGTCAGAATTTATATATTTTGACCTTTTATTGATAGTATTGTCATACTGCCCTGAGCCTGTTGTGAGCTAGTGGATCATGACAGTTTCTGTCAATAGAGGTCAATAAAGTATGCCAACTCTCTTCTTGAGCATGGGAAACAGGAAGGATGTGTGTGTGTGCATAATTTCAGATTTTGGGACACATGCTCCTCTTCAAGAGGATGGATATGAAAAAACAAAACAAAAAAAAACAGTGATGACTGGCTGTGCCTGTTCTTTTTTCAGAGACAAACACCTATAGTGTAAGATGGGACTTAGCTTTGACATAACTTTAACTGGATGCTGGAAATCATCCATGACAGTTTATGATCCTGTTGTGATCATCCTCAGATCCTCTTGTCACACTACAGTTTATCTCGAGCACCAACACATCCCTGATTCTTTTATCTGTGAGACTTACCCATAATGCCTGAGTCCCTTTATACCTCAGCTTTGCAGCATCTCTCCTCATCCCTTTCTGTCCTGTCTCCCTGTTCAATCCTCCTCTCTCTGTCTCTCTGTCTCTCTGTCTCTCTGCTCCCTGCGTGGCCTCCTGTGGGTGAGGAGTTGAGTGGGCTTGTCGAGGGGCTGAAGTCAGGGCTGGATTGGGAAATAGTGGCTGTCACAGTGTCTGATTAATGACCCGTCGGTGGCGTGTCCAGCCACATTAGGGCTCCATGTATCTACCAGCGTCCACACGGGGCGAGGGGGCTTTGTTCTGGGAGGAAATGGTGTCAGCTGCCCACAGCCGTTTGCCTATAAAAAAGAAAAAAGATTTACTGTCATCAAAGGACAGATTAAAACTCACAATGGCAACATTGATTTTTCTTCCTAAACCTAAAAAATTCACATTTTGGGAGAAGCCATTCCAGGACTAGAGAGAGATATGATCAGCTTATTTAGAAAGGATAATATGGAATCTTCTCCCAGAATGAACTTTGAAAGAAGTAAATTGTAAATATTGATTTCTGAAATGAAGTGTCAATCTTGGTTGGGCTGAGATTATTCCTATCATCAGGCTGAACCCCCGGCGAACGATGAATTCAAAACTGCTGACAAAGTGGAGTGTATAGGATTTCTGTTAGGAGCAGTCGGCAGCGCTTTACCGCTTGGCCGGCCTGAGCCCCTGCCGGTAATGGCTGTTCAATTTTATCAGATAACAGAGGAGATCTCATCAGAGGCGAAAAATGAAATGAACTGTGACTCTGAATCAGGATCCCTGCTCTTATCCCAGCAAAAATCATCCGCGCGGGGCCCAGGGCTTTCCATTATTTCAGGTCACTTCATTACGGCCCTGCACACAGGACCCAATTGCTACAAACAAAGCAGGCCCTTCCTGTCTCACCCAGGGGTCGAATGTGAGGGGCAGTTTGATAGGCTCTTGACGTGTCCAGGGTTATCCCATTACCACCTAAGAGGGTTGCTGAAAGGCAGCAAATCTCGCCCACTTGTTTGTTATCCTTTCCCAACCTTTTGTATCATGAGAGGTTTTATTGCTCACCTTATTTCTCATGGCTGGAAATAATTCATTTTTTCCAGCTGAGGCTCAAAATGGATTTTTGTTGGACACATGGCTGATGACGATGGGACGAAACGAGAAGAAAACTCCCATTAAATATACATATTCAGTTATATATTTCCGCCCAATTAAGGCTCTTTCAGTAATATTGGTGCGAAAAAGTTGCCTTTTAACTTTGAATATGTTAAGAGTAGAAGAATATTGTATAAAAAAAAAACAGAAAGTCAGGCCTATCATGACTGTTACATGCAACTTTCTGATGTATATGTGCATTAATGTGTGCATGTGTGTATTTTTCCTCCCAATAATGAATGAAATAAGCTCTTATCGCAGAGGAATTTGTAGCTTTGTGAGTAATTACAGTTTTTGTTCCAGCCTCCATAGGCCCTGCATTGATCTGCTGGAGGAAAGGGTGGTCGATACACATGGGGGGGCAGCAGCATTTGATAGCTACATGGGAGAAAAATGACGTTGGTCCAAGCGGGGAGATTTGTAATAGAGCGATAAGACGAGCTAAAGGAAGAGAAACAAAGACTGAGGAGGCTCTGGGCTTCTTGACTTCTTTGATAACATTTTTTACTTTGAAAAGTGATGTTTTCTCGCTGCTGTTTCAGGCTCTGTTTGGATTAGCTGTGAATGAAGCCTAGTAAAGAGCAGAAATCAATGTCAAAATATTGAAGCCTCTATAATTGTATATTAATAATTCAGTGATATATTGACATAGTCAAACATTTATGAGCATTTTTTTTGTTGCTTTGTAATCCAATCATACTTTCACACGCTCACTAAGGGTCTCTGCTTTTGTCCTCAAAACAGCATTGAGACATTTTGATCTGCTTTGAGCTGGACACCGCTCAATACATCGACCTGTGACAGCTACAGTTACAACAGAGCAGTGCTGGCAGCTTTGTTATGTCACTGATACATAAAATTATCAGTCACTGACACTCTTCAGTCACACAGATGGAGTTCAAAGCTGTTTGAAAGCATCACAAGATGAAGAGTGTGAAAATGCTAAAGGGACAGTCTGTAAAGTCTGACAGTCCAAGTTTTCTTCGAGGAATATATTTTTCCCTCCTTTGAGATTAGCGTTGTGCAGTGATAATGTACTTGAAAAAAATTAGTTAAAGTTTCTATAACAGCTGAATTTCAATCCATTGAATCAAGTTAACAGCTGTTAGAAGACACAAAACACTAGCAGGGCTAATTCTACAAGAGCTAATACCATTTGTTCACAGACACATTAAACAATATTTCCCTTCATTTTGCCTCTCTATTTAAGTTTTTTTTTTTTTTTCCTTTTATCCAAGCAGCTTTCTAGGATACATGAGCCCATCATCCATATCCCAGTTCATGTTAACTTTGACAGGTCTTGTTCATTTTTTTTTTTTCAAATTTAATGTACGACTTGACTTGAATTGAGGTTTTACATATCTATATCTGCTTTTTCATGTTTACACAGTTAATAAAAAATAATAAACTAAAGATTTTAAATCATCATCACATCTTACTTATTACCACACTAACAAGCAAGAAACTGATGGTGCATGGGTACCCTTATCCATTAATATTTCCACAAATGATATAGTGCTTAGGTTTCACTGGAAGAAATATAATGTATTGCCAAGTCACCTAGTAAGACAAAACAAATGTTTGGTATTGCCTAATGTGGTACCTTGTTTTCTCAAATGTTACTATATTGTATTATTTTGTAATCTAGGAAATGACATAATTTCACATATCTCATAACATGTATGTCAATTGTATTGAATTACATCTTGTTGAATTTTTTCTATTATCTCACATTCTACAGTCATGTCAGGACTTAACAAATCGTATCATACCCAAAACGTTTATTTTGTGCCATCTTATACTGTATGGTATCTGATTTTTATTTTGTATCATTTCCCATCAATTTATGTTCTATCTTATAACATCATATCACATGTTATTGTATTGTGTGTCTTGTATGGTATCATATTCTATAGTACTGTATCTTACGTTAGTGAATCCTGGTTATGTCCTATGAGTGCTCATCTACCAAGCAGAGCTTAGCCCTTTTTTTTAGCCTTTAGCCTGCTCTACCACTCTCCCTTTTAGCTGTCTTTCATTCCGTTTCTGTCAGACAGACAGACCAGCTAATGTTTCACCATTACTGCAAAATGAAACGTCAGCCAGCGTAGTGTTGCCATAGAAACTTTGGCATGCAGTTGATCAATCTGGTCCAGTCTAACACGATTGAGAAGCTGAGAAATAATATTTAGGAATAAACTATTTTCGCATTTATAATTTCATTTTAAGTTGTGGATTAAGATGAGGCATAAATTTAGAATTGAGGCTTTATCAAGATCACTTAGAAAGTCCTCACAGTCCCTTTTACATTCATCTTCTAGCATGGCTTTTTTATTTGGACTCATCTTTTCAATTCAACAATACACAAGAGAAAGGAGAAAGTATGCAGACAGCTCATAGTCATTTAGGCTGGTCTATAGAAGAGAAACTTTCGGTGGTTTAAGTTTTATAGTTTAGGCTCATTAAGTCAGATCAGGTTGTGGCGACTCAGTCGAGGTTTGGGACAGGTAGTAGTACTGTCTATGTGGTCCACAGTTGTCCTGTTGAGGGAACAATGTCCAGAGAGACCCTTCTGTTTGAGAGACACATGCCATGATGTAGTCCCTGAAGAGGTCAGCTTTCACTTCTTAAAATTGCCCTGCGTTGAAAACTCTCCACTCTTCTATTTCCTGGAAGCTGCAGTGTGACCGTGCAGAGGACACTTACAACCAAAAGAAAATGGCCTTATTCCCTCTCTTATCTCATCCTCTCAGAGCAACACAAAGTTGACATTAATAGAAAATAAAAAAGGGGGGAAAAGTCTTGAAACAAAGTTGAAGCCTTTGGTTACGTTTCAGAGCACAGGGCAATTTAAAAGCCTGAAATGTGGAATTAGGGAGGATTTGATGCGTTTCAAATTGAACGGAGGGGGACACCGTCAGTGGCGTTTGCACCTTCAGGCATTATTTAAGTAATGTCTTGTGGCACGTTTGAGGCATTGGAGGCAAGGGCACAGAAATGAGGGATTTATGCAGACGCCACTGCAGTTTTATCTCTCTCTTTCAGTGTGAGTGCACGCTCCGCCGGGTGAAAAAACAAGCAGACATACAAGTAGATTCAGATCATACAGACTATGTGTTTGAGCTATCTGGATATTCACTTTAAACATCTAAATCAAGCTGTTCTCAACGGACCTCATCCGCTGCTTATCGAAACACAGGCAGTGGCAGATAACTTGATTTGCTTAAGGAATGGAGGAGATATTAACAGCACTTGACTACGGCAGTGGCCCCTTCTGTTGTTGGTATTAAACCTATCCAGCACTTCATTATAGCCTCACTCTCAGGAGAGTCTCTGCGTACAGTCTCTCTTTATCTCCTCTTTTCTCCTGTGTTTTGCTCCTTCCTCCTCTCTCTCTCCGCTAGAAGACAAGAGCATCATCAACATGCGCGGTGTGCCGGTGTCATGCAGATAGCCTCTGTGTTGGTAATGGAGGGAACAGCGATCGATAGGGGAGCAGGAGATGGCTGCAGCTGAGGAGCCTGTGTTTGGCTAGCCCTAATCCTGATGAGTAATGTTGCTGTCATAATAGCGGGGATAATTTAATGCTGACACTTAACTCTGTGATAAATGGCTTGTCGTAGACACGCGGCCAAGTCAAGCAGCCCCTGTCACAAGTTCTGAAATATTAATTTCACTCCAGATGCACAGACTGAGTCGTGGAGCGGGCATTAGTAAAGTCCAGAGTGATCAGCTAAAGCCATCAGGAATGGGGAGGGGACTCAGCTTTTGTTTTCTTTGGATCTGTAACATTTATCTAATAGGAGAGCATTAAAAACTCAGCTGAAGCCACAAGCCAGACATTTTTGAGTGGATGTTCCTGAGGTCCTCACAGTCGTTGGGAAATTAAAAAAGGAACACACTGTAGCAGTCAAGAAATAAAACAAAATCCTTTTGAGTTAAATCACTGGAACAATTTGCCTTTAATCTAATGTTGTCAATTTTGACCCAACTTCAAAAGTTATTTTGTCTTAACTTGTTTTTTTGTTTCAAAAACTTGCTTGAAAACTACATGGGTGGTTCCATGCTGTGCTATTTGCATGTAAAATCAGTCATGACTGTTTTTGTTTAGTTAAGTGTGTTTAATACATATTTATAGCATCTTGCTGTCATAAAAAAATGAAATATTTCAAAACAATATCCTACCTAAACTTTGGCATATACCTGTCTGTGATAAAACATCAACACATGTACCTCTGATAATAATCTTTTGGGGGGAAGTCAGAATTTCTGAGAAGTATGCTTTTATGTAACTAAGGTCTACCATAACATACATTACAAAAATAATTGTTCAATATACGTATATATGTTGGAAACATCTTCACTGAAAAGGATAAGCAAAAAAATTGGAGAAAATTTCCCACCTTGTATTCTATAAGCAGGCAGAACAGACGGTGCAGAGTAAATGTAAAGCCAATACGAGAGTGAAAATAAACAAATGGGTCAAGACTTTGGTATGTAATGTGCTTTATTCATTCATAAAGTAACATTCAAAGTAAAAGTCTACAGTTTAAAGGTCCTTTCAAAGTAAAATTGATCCCCAACGTCCTTTGGAAAGCAGCCAGTGCTTAGACTTGTCAGATCTTTCAAACTAAGGGTTTTCTTTCAATATTACTCCCTACAGACTAAGTTTAATGCTTAAGCTGTCCTTGATTACACACAACAGTAGGACATTTTATTTCATTTTACCCTTCAGGCAGAAGGAAACTACTCTATATGCAAAGTTGTTTTTTTAAAGCACATCAAACATTGAGTGTGTTTCAATTTCTGCCGTTTCTGCAATCAATGCAACAGAACAATTTTACAGTGCAGAGGAGATGAGAGGATATTTCTTTATGGTGAACAGGCCTGTAGCAAACAGATCAGATTTACTCCCATCTGTGCACTCGGTCCTGATTTGGTAGTGAGATTTAGTTAGAGTCTAGGCCTGATTGTATAAACCTTAGGCCACAGCTATGACCAAATCTTACCTCAGTTTTCTTTTCATTTTTCATCCACAACTCTGAGAAAAACTGAAGGAAACTGCAGGTATGTTGCTCAGCTGCAGGCTGCAAGAGATGGAAATCATCTATTGACCCAAAAGTGGGGCATGAAACCCCAAGTTCAACCTGTTATTCCAAATGTTCAGTCTTCATAACCCCTAACCTATTTTTTCTGTCTGTTTTACATCTTTTGTCTGAAAACCAACTTACAAACTCTCTGTGTTATTTGTTTCCAACATGATCGAGTGTACCTTGCTTTAGTCTGGATTACTACAGCCACAAGTCGACCAATAGTAAGAGGTGAGGCCCTCATGCTGTGGGTACTTTTCTTAATCTGCATGCATGCTGTTGCTAAATCTCTCAAAGCAACCTAATCTGACAACATACATTAAAATCAAAATAAGGCAGATCTGACATGTAAGACATGAATAATACTAACCTATCTGTGATCTTAGGACTTCCTCAAATATGATGTCTGCTTTAGTTCCCAGAACATCTTAATGTTACTTTTTTCCCCCTCCATAATCTTAATTACTGTACCACATAATAAATTAAACTGACAACAAAAAGTTTCTGATGAACGCCAACTGCACCATTTCAGAGACACTTTGTGAAGTCTGATGACATCCTGGAGGGAAAATAATAAAAAATGAGTCTGGCAGCTGGAGACAATGAGAGCTGCAGACTTTATTCTTTTCTCATATAAACGTCTCTTTATGTTTTGGGAATGAATGTCTCGAGGGGAAGTAAATGCCATATACTAACAAAGTACACTATTTGCTGACAACAATAATGATTGAGGAACAGATACCAGAACTTATCCCTGCCTCAGTGCCTGATCATTAAAGTACAATCCTGCGTATAATAGCGAGCTCTGTGTCATATCTTTACAGTTAATTGTTCTCATAATTCTGACAAAATAAAACACGGCAATAAAAATATTTTCTTTGTTTGTATGAAATGACTTATTTTATTATCATATCCTAGTGATTGCTGTTCTTTTTTTCACTTCATCTAATTGCTGGTGATTTTGTTTTATTTCTCACAAGAAATAATTCCTCTCAGTTATACTGTTGCAGTTTTTGAAGGATGAAATCCCCCCTCCCTCCACACTAACCCATCTACAGTGTCTCCACGTTGAGATGGTTTTGATACTTAAACTGTTTGCCGGCCTCACTGGGAGCTTGTGTACAGAAACTTAAATTGATTTGATTCCTAACTCCCTTATCTATAAATGTTTAGGAAGAGAGTAGTTTTTTATGATTTATTACTTCAAAGCCATAAAGTCTCTTGTTGACACTAAAGCAAAGAACTCACTTACTTCTTATCCAGCTGAGTCTATCTCTGAGGCCACCACCGCTTGGCCTGCAGCTGCTCTCCTCTTCTTCATGACTCAAAAAGGCATTTTGATGTTGTTGACAGAGCGAGTGAAGGGAAATAATGGAAAAGATAAAAACTCCAATTATAATTTTTTTTCCTTTCTTGGCCCAGCTTTGCTTCAGTATGACAGATTGTATGATAAATGACACATTTGGAAGTCAGTTGTTGTTGAAGATGGGATGATTTCTTGAGTAGCAAATAGGCAAACTTGACCTTTTTTTTCTGAGATGCATTTGTTTGCTCCCCTGATGCAGTGACTGTTTCTGATGCAGGAGTTGATATAAAGTGATGCTGCAAAGAGGAACATCTCTTGATGGTTCTTTATCTACATATTCTAAATGTTACATTATCTCCTCTTATCATATGCTTTAGTCCTAAGTCGACATTTTCTTTGCAAGTTGGTGCAAGAAGCTGTCTCCACTCCTGCTCTGGATTTGTGTACATTGTTTCTGCTGAGACCTACAGACCAATGTAGCAGCGCTGGAATGAGCTAACGCAGTCATTTGACCTTGGGTGGCTTATTTGCTCCAGTGAGACAGCCTAAATATTTACCTGTCATTGTTGATGATACTCCAGGCTTCAATGCCCTTAATGGTTTTGATGGAGAAGCAGGGCTTTGCGGCAGCGGGGTGATGGAATTGCAAAATTAAGAGCAGTGAATTGGGCTATATCTTTAGGACACTGCAGGCTTAATTCTGTGTCTTATAATACAACTGCCTTAATCTGTAAAAGACCAGAGCAAGATAGAAGAGCAGCGGGGAATTGCAATGGAAAACAATGTGTCAACTGCCGGAGTTTAACCTTGACAAGGTCTGTGCAGCAGAAGTGGAGTGTGGAGAGTGCAGGTACCTAATACAACCCCTGCTCAGCAGGTTAAAATCATTAGCAAATAATAAAAGGCACATCAGTGTTAATTTCTTCAAGTTGCAGATGAGTAAAAACATGATCGGAGGAGGTGTTGGGGTCCTAATCGAAACCTGATTTCGGTCAGGGATGTCTCCGCAAGAGGATTCAGCAAAACTTCGAAGAATTTATTTTCTACTCTGCACTCCAATTTGACACCTTTTACCCAGAAAACCCACTGATTGTCGAGATGTATGTACTTAACTTATTAACATGCTGCATACTATTTAACTTTTTTTGAGTTCTTACCTGTAAATCTGACATACAGATGTAGTATGAATATGAATTAAAATGTGGAACAACCTGCTGCCTATTATGCAAATTACTTTGAACCTTGATGAATAAAAAGAAAAAAACAAAATAAAGGAAAACTTGCGTTCTGTTACAAAAAATTACACAGGGAATACAAATTCTTATTGTTTTCAAAGTGTGGTCCTCTAGTAGCTTTTTCTCCAGCATTATCAGTATGCTTCTGATTATGGGGATTAAGTTTTGTTTTGTTTGCTTACATGCATCAAACAGCTGTGAAATGGCACAGTCAGAAAAATTTTGGCCAAAGAAAACACATTATGTTATAATTTCATCTCAGAGTGAGCTTTTTCAAAGCATTTACACATTACAATTAAATCAGATTGAACATCAGTTAAAGCCCCTCTGTAGCACAGTCCAGATCTTTAGTTTGGCACCCTCCCATTGAGAAAGTGACAAAGAAATTTAAGTTGCGTTTTCTGACCATAAACCTTCTAATGCTTTCCTGTTGTGGTCTGACTCATCATCCATGATTAGTATTTTCTGTGAAGAAATTATACCTGTCTTTATGGTAAAAGTCTTGTTTGACACCTACCACCTTACAGAGAAGGGCCCTGAAAACTGGGGGGAAAAAATCTTCATATTGTTATTTGCTTTGTGGTCATAACTGTAAACTGTTAATTTCAGTTTGTTACATAACGCTTTAAAAACTCCACTCAGGAACAATGAAACTATGTTCTGTCATTTGAAAAATGCCATTTAGTTTAATTACATTCATAACAACCTCTGCACATGCTGCTTTATTACTTGCACTGTGGTCCTGATTGATTTTCACACCTTTTATCCTAGGGATTCCAGAAAAACAACATCATCAACAACAAGAACAACAATAATAACAACAACAATAATGATAAATTTCAGCTATTTCTATTCTATTACATTTTCTTTTTTAAAATATGAGGGAAATTTTCCTGTATTTATTGTTCAGTGACATTTCATCCAGAAATGTGAAGAGTGCATAGGAGAAAACTTCAGAGGGATTCTTTATTGTATATACATAATTTATTTTACTGAATTATTTTATTGTAAAAGAGTCATTATCCTCATGATGTGCAGAGATTTTTACCCACTTTTCATCCAAAATGTGTCTGTAAAGAGGGCTACAGTGGTGTAGTTTCACTGAAGGTTGTTTTTAAAACCACAGTAGGCGTCAACATTTGAGAGCTTCGAGTGACTGACTGGACACTGCACTGATGGAACCCAACTTTACTTTGACTTTGAGGGTCTTAACTCTTGATTTAAAACGCTCTTGGTGAGATGCTATTTTAAACTGTTTTGGACATCATGGCTGTTCATGTATTGAGACTACATTTACTGTTTGAACTGGTGACCACAAAATTTGACTAAGAGAAAATTTAAGAATTTTGTGAAAAGTTACACTTTTGTGATGTTTCATGGTCACAAAAATTGACAGAAAATGATCTTTTACCCATTTGCCTTAGTCACACTGAAAGTCCAACCTTCCTGTCTCTTTTAGATCCTGGATGAATTAAACTTGTTCCAGCTCTAATGCTGCGTGCGAAAATTTGTTATAATTGTAAGGTGATGGACATAAAGCATTGCTCTCAATCCTGTGCATCTTTGTACAAATGCCAGCAGGTGTCCCACAGCAGGTGCCCAACAGCAACAGTCCTAACTCCCTCCCTTCCTCTTCACCCCCCCTCCTCTTCCTGGTCTTCCTCCACACTCAGCGGGCTCTGAAGTCTGCTGCTTTGAGTCTCATAGCCAAACACCAGAGGGATTGCTGATCCCCATTTCAGATACTAGCCCTCAATCTCTTATCATTTACAGCTGTCCAGCAGTAAACAACAAAACGAAACAAAACAAAAAAATGATGGAAAGAGATGAAGGGGTGGGGAGAAAGGTGAGGGTACAAAGTCCTTTGCTCCCTCAGAGGGTTCACTCCTTTAACACCATTGTTGACCTCCTTATGACGATAGCCATCAAAATCATAACTGTTCTCACGGCTGTCACTTCCTTATCCTCTCTGCGCAAGTTTTCAATTTCAGGATTGATTTGTTTCAGGGGCGTTTATCTTCCCAACAAAGAGGGAGGGAGAAAGCTGCGGCTTTTTTTCATTAAACTTTTGATTGCTGCTCAAGCTAAAGCTGCTTCCTCAGGAAGGCAGTGAGTTGGAAAGCTGGGGACCAAAGTGCCTTTCCTTTACTTATTACTACATCATGTTATGTAGAAATGGCCAAAGCAGTGCTCATCCAGATGCAGGGCACAACATGGACTATTCAGTGTACCATCTGGGTAATATAATAAGGTAAAGTAATGCATTTTTAACCCTCCCTAATTGGCTGAGTCATTTCATTATTATAAATATTAGGTATCTGTAATGGGGAACACTAATTCCTTTGACTAGACTAAAGATTCCCGCCTTCAAATAAGCATGCTAATCTAATTAGAAAGCTAGCGGAGCTGAACGACTACATTTTCTCATACTTAGCGTTGGAGGGCCGGGGCTTTGTGGAGCAGATGTGCTGTGAAATTAATTTCCTCTGGTGTAACCGGAGACGCTCTTCTCACCGTCTCTGTTATGAAATTTCCATTTCACAGATGATAACCTATTATCACTTTATTCAAGGGAAACATGTTAATGGCCGGGAGGAAGATTGAATTATTCATATTTGCTCATTTCTATTCTGCGGCGCGGCCCTGCTCTTTTCATGCACTGAGAGAGGGCTAATGTAAACATGACCAGAATCCTTGTAAATTGGCTTGTAGAGGAGGCTGTTAGCATAGTGCCTGGGGACTGATGCTAGACGGGGATAACAGCTGATATCTGTAAAGTACAGGCTGTGCGTGTGCGTGTGTGTGTGTCTGTGTGTGTGTGGGTGTGTGAGTAACAAAAAGGGAAACTGAGTGTGTCTGTGTGTGCGTGACAGAAAGAGGCTGAATGACTGAATGAGGGTGTGCACGTGTAGAAATGTGTGTCAACAGTGTAACAGTGATGCTAGCAGCTGGTAATGGCAGCTAATTGGACTGGGAAGCAGTTAGCCACAATGCTAAGTGTGTCACATTAGCATTGTGGCTAAGTACCCCAGAGTCGAGGCTCCAGCAATCTTGATATTCAACAAAGAATTTACTCAGAAGTTACTCTTCTTAACTTTGGGGCTTTTTTAAGAGGAAAACAATAGAAAGGTCCTCTTTAAAGCTCCAGTAAGGAACTTTTGGTTTGTATTATTTCTGGTAACCGTGTGGAAAAAGTGTTGAAAATGTGTGTTGTATCTCTCGCTGTCAATTATTTATTAAATGTCCGTATATGCTTTGTCTGACGCCCCACAACTTCTACATCACAGAGGGAGAGTATTGTATTTGTTTCCATGTTTGGTGTTTGGTGGCTCAAAGTGCTTCAGTATGGCAGCACAGGAAGGCGCTCATTCACAAATAATGAGCCGTCCTGTCCCAGTGAGGTAGCTGCTGTTCATTCACTAAAGAGGTCGGACCCCACCCCCATGGGACAGGAGTGTTTCTTATGAGTTGTATGTGTTTGCATGTGTTGTAAAGTACAGAGATAAGCCTAATGTGCATTTTATCAGTTAATATCTGTTTCCTTGAATTTGAAAGTAAAAACACATGCAATTTTTCAACAGCTGCTCTTTCTTCCTGTTTCTTTTTTAAAGCCTAGAAATGCCATGGACGACTATTGTATTACTGAATGAATGCCTGTTTCTGTACAGAAAATGTTGGTAATGTCCTTTTACCTACATAAAATTTAAAAAAATGTCACTCAGTGAGATGGGTAGTTTGCAGAGTAGGTAAAGTTGTTTCCATATCCATTTAAAAATCCTTTACATTACTATGAATTTAAAAAAAAGTTTCTTGGTTCAAAATATAGTGTGTCAAGCCAATCAAGAAAAAAACCCGAAGCGCTTTGGTCTTTAAGTGTAAGAACCTCTTTGATGTTTCAATGTTGTCTGTCTGCAGTAGACATTCTGCAAAGCATTACGTCTGCTTTTCAGCCCAGACTGTTTTATGAGCAAATTAAGGTTTGAGAGAGACATGAGTAGTTTGTCTCAGAACTTGAATCAAAGTCTAGCCTTACTTGAAAACACGTAACAAGATTATATTCGAGTTGAAATGTGGCCATGCTCTTTGGCCATGATAGGAACCATTCAGTTCTGTCAGTCCCATGAGACTCTGTTTGAAGGCATTTACATTGCTTCTGGTGTACAGTGAGCCTGTGGAATCTACATTTTGATTATTTTGATCATGAATATTATATGACAATACAATATGTAAGAAAAAGTAATGTCATGATGGCAAACAAACCTACATCAGTTTTATACAATGTGCTGCAACTGGTCACCAGAATGCAAGCTGAGTAAATTTGATGAAAAAAATTGAAATACTTATTAATGTTTGATTTTTATAAGCTAAGTGATTAAAGGTAGGTGCAAAACTATGTTGGCTCCAGGAATATCACACATCAACATATCTGCATTAACACGGAATAATATCCACATATTTAATGATCACTAGGTGGCAGTATAGTATACTACAAATGCATATATGCATATCGGTCTGTCCAAGGTCCACTACAGCATTTGTCCCTCAGTCAGAGGGGTCTCTGATGTGATACGACCCCAACTGGTTGAAAACTTTTATTCAAACTGGATTGAGTGAATGAATAAAATCATATCAGTCCATCTGCTGTCAAATACTTTATTCACTGTAGAATCTGTTTTTTATTTCACAGGGAAGATTAAACTTCATATTTTCCAAATTATTTCAACATTAAAAGAACATTAAAGGTGCCTTTATTAATTTAATTTATTTATCAATTTTTCATAATGTAAAATAAATACAGTTCTGCAGCAAAGGAGAAAATGTCTTCAAATTATGTTGTGTTTCAACTTATAAATCATAAATGTACAAAAGTACACACTGGTTGAGAACGTGTCAATGTCTAAGTAAAAAAAATACTGTTTGAGACAGTAACAGTTTCACAAAACAGTTACAAATACTGTATTTTGATGTTTAATATTCATGGACAAGTATAAATGCTCCAAGTTGTAACAAATGGTTTGAGATTTTGGCAGCAACTCTGCATTGTTTTTTCACAACATTTTAACTGACATGGAAAAAAAAATAGAACAGTGTCATTGATTGGACTCAAGTGAATGAAATTAAGATTAAAAGAGTCAAAAACTTGTCTCATAAAGTGTCTCTGACCGCAATCCTTGTGGAGGACCTCTCTATTATACTGCTGCTTAACACAATCCATAGCAATCCAAATCCTTATCAATATCAATTTACTCATATCAATAAAGATCAGGCTCCCTCTGGATCACTTCTCACTGGCATCTGTCTGACATTGCAGGCCCCTCATCACGGCCAGACACCCCCCCTCTGCACACACACAGACACACACACACACACACAGCAGCCCTTGACTTTGGCGTCAATAAGGCTGACCGTCTTTGTGAGAGTATCGACAGTTATCAAAAAATGCCCTTGATGTAATTTCATGCCTGTCGACACTCACAGGCCATATGCTTAGGATTATGGGATGCCTTTGTGCCGCATAAGTGTAAAGCATTGCAGAGCCAGGGGCCCAAGCTGTGGTCACTTTATGTGAGCCTTTAATGGCCCTTGCTGCCAGTGTTCAAGCCACAATGGCTGAGTACAGCAGAGTGTCCACTGGGGGCTACCATCATCCTCAGCTACAGAGCAGCCGGGGAATCCCGCCCCTCCCCGGTGTGACACTAACATATCACATTAAAGCGTCCGCAGTGTCACAGCATATGTTGAGTCTCTGTGTTCCAGGCTTTAATGTCATAAGCCTCGCATTTACATTTCCAGAGGTATTCACAGAAGCGTAGTGAAACAGAGGACAGAGAGGGCTCTGCAGTGAGCGTTTTATGTCTGCTTAGTTTCTTATCTTTCAAAGTGTCATTGAGGATCCAGGCGTTTCAAGAGCAGACAGGTTTTAAAGCAGTAAGAGCAGTTTTCTGCCGTCACACACACACTTTGTAAAGCCCTGTTGGAATGAGCCTGGATACGGAAATTCGATCATAATGAAATGCATGTCATATTTTCTTTTATTGATCATCGATGTTGTCCTGAAATACTGTTAACTTAAACAAAGACAAGTTTTGAGATTTTCTTCTCAAGTCAATATTGTTTACCAAGTATTTTACTTTAATATTACTCAGTTTGATGATTATCGTTTCCTCCCTTCATGTTGTATTTGTCAAATCTTGAATTCTGAAATTCAGTCCCATTGTTTATTTTGTACTTAAATGCTGATTTTAAAGCATTCATTTTTTCCTCAAACTTTTGTCCTAATATGTATCGCTTTATATATTAATTTATTTATTCATTTATTTGTTGTTGTCTACTTTCAAAACTTTTAAAGTTCATATCATGGATGTAAAGCAATTTCTATTTGTGCTTTGTTTGCAAATGAACACGATGAAATATATCCTCTGAACGTGTCTTGTAGATTTATCAAACTAATAAACAATGCAGTATGGCAATGTGCAGCCCACATGGCATGCAGTTCCTCCAAGATCGTTCAGTTACTCATTGTCCAGTAATTCCTGGTTGATGCAGCAGCAGCTGTACTTTTCAGGAGTTTCAGTTTTGCTGCTTCATCTGTTTCATACTGTTTTTTTTAAGTTATGTAACTGACTGTAAGGCTCATGGTCACAACATAACAATATGATATAAATTTGTTTATGCTTGCCAAATGAACAAGATGGGACTTTCTAAAAGGAAATGTGTCATTGAAAACTGCAATGTGTGTTTTTTTCCCATGATGAGAGCAGCAGGAAGTAGGAAGTCCTTGCAGCTGCGTAATTGTGGTATCCAAACATGGACAAAATAGAAGAAAATACTTTTTTTTTTCAAAGAACAACTAAAAACTGATTAACTCTGATCCGATTTATATAGCCATCAACACAGCCCTGCTTGAGATAAAAGGAAAATTCTAATTTTCTCCTTTTTTCACTGTTTGAAAAAAGGAAATCCTTTGCCTGAACTTTTTAAATCAATCAGCAGCCAAAAAGTGAATGTGAAACCACAAACTCGAGGTATTCTCTAAATCTTATTAAAGCCATGAAATGTCACTTTTCTCAGAAACAGTTGTAACAAAGGACTGCTTGTGTAAGTTTTAAAAAGCTGACATTCCCGCAACACATCGTTCTCACAATCACCTGACATTCCTGCTCTCATGAGAGGGTATTTTTAAATAAACACACAAACTTTAGAGATTTTTACAGGCATACACTTTGTATCTTCTGCTCCCTGCTACTGCACTGAACATGTTTTAATTTGTCTGTAATATCTGCTTTATTGTAACATATGCTGCATGGAGGAATTTAAATGTATCCACAGGCTGTTTCACTTCTAAAGCACATGATGTCTTCACTGAGCCTGTAGTAGCATCGTATGTGTTTTACAACACAACCTAAACACTTTTGCAGTGATTTCTGTATGTTAGCATCCTTTTGTTACCTTGAATTTAATCAACTCCTCCCCCTCCCTTTCCTCCCTTTCTGCACTGCTTTGTTTTTCTGCTGCCGATGGTCGCTGAAGCCTTAGCTGTTTTGTAAGCATGTGCACATCCTGATCTCTCATAATATTAGTTAAAATCAATGTGCTGCTTTTTTAATTATTGCTCATGGTACAAAGCGGGGAAGGCTCATTTAAGGGGGGATCGATATGGGAGAGCGATTGGTAGACGGTGGAGCTGTACATCAGGCGGCTTGATGTGAAAATCATTGGGGCCTGTGCAGGCTGTGGCTCGTGCTGATCATCCTGGTTAGCCCCCCAGCTGGCTGCAGGGCCTGGGTAATGGGTGAACCCTCCGTGAACCAGCATCCTTAGCCTCTACAGCACCCCTCAGAGCTGCACACAGTCTCACAACACTCGAGCTGCTGCACAGGGCAGGAATAACACATCATAAACTCTATTACAAATAGAAACAAAAAAAGTAAGGCAGAAATTTCAGGTGCATTTCTTGTTTCACTCTCTTCATCTCAGCATTGATTATCTGTGCCTGGGATTATACTCTTTTTATTTGGTTCCTCTCCCTCTCTTGTGCCGCTCTGTCCTCCATCCCCAGATACAGCCGTACATTGTTCCTCCATGTGCACTTCTATTATCTCTGCTATCTGTCCCCTGACCGCGAGCAGGCCTGACTGCAGGCTTGCGCTCCTCTGCTCTGTGGGCTTTAAAGAGGTTAATAACTTGGGCCTGCGGACATTATTTAAGGGTGGCCGGAGGAAATGTAACGCTCCCCTGTTTCTGTTGCTTTAGATTCACCTTTGACCCTGGAATCGTCCCTGCTCTCCCCGGCCCACATGACAAACACATCCCTATATCCACTACATCCCACTTTCTCTCTCTTTCTTCACACTCACTCGCCTCTTTCCTCGGTTTCATCGAAGGCCGATTCAGATCTCCTTCATCATGCAGTTTGGCCCCTCCGGCGCTAAACTGATACAAATGACGTTAATCTGGGAAAGTGTGAACGGCAGCGTTTCACGGCCTCTTACTGTTATTTGTCACCATTTCTGTCTCCAAAATGGCTCCATTTTGCAAGGAGATAAAAAAAGTTAAAAGACCAAATAATTGTTTTCATCATTGGGTTTCGCGTTTATCATGCAGTTTGTATATCAGCGCCTAGTGGATGATTTATACAGGCTCTTCTGCAACCAATAAGATCTCACTATGAGGGTATCAATCCCTATAAGCACTGATCCAATGTACAATCAGCATCAGGAAAGCTAAGTTGCACATTCAATGTTCCCAAACGGGCAGAATGGAAGAGTAAAATCTCCTTATTTCTCATTTACTACATCTGGTTGTTTGAACCGAGGTAAGTAAGCAGCATTTTGGGGGAAAGCATGCCCAAAAAACTTCTTTGTACAACAGAAATCTAGGATAAATGGCAAATATTCAAAGTTCCAATGTGCATTTTCTTGTCCCCCTATGATAAAAAATGAATTTAATGCACTTTCCATTGATAAAAAACACATTAGTGAGCCGTAAAAATGCATTTTGACATTAGCTGAAGGCACTCAAGCTATCATTTAAATCAAATGCCTTTATTTTGACAAGCTACCAGTACATAATATGTCCAATTAGTATTTAATACCAGTTAGACACAGTGACCCGACCCTCTATATCACATTGTGAAACACTAATGTAATGGTTGTTTCTCATTTGGCCGCTCTTTTCCAGATAATAGTTATATATCATCTGCATCGTTCACATGCTTACACACAGACACAGCGCTCACACACTCACTCACACTGGATGGAGACATTTATTCCTGGCATCAATCATCCCTCCATAAGAGTAGTTCATTTACTAATTAAAATCTTTAAAAAGAGAGCAAAATTGACCAAGCACTAAATTCTTAACCCTGAGTTTTGACAAAACAATCCATGGAGGGACATCGATCAGGGGCATGCAAATAGCGTCTATGAACCATGCAGCTTTGTTGTCTAATAACACTGTCATTTATTTAACCCCTCTTAATACAACGTATTCAATCATTTGGATCATATTGTGTTGCTGTGACTCTCTGCATCTCTTCCGTATGTGATGACGAAGCACATAATGATGAAAAAGTTAGTATAAGAGAAGATGTTAATAAATTAGATGCATGTTTAATTTTCCACGCTTGTCAATGTTGACGGCTGTCAGTTTCAAAGAGTCGCCGTGCTTTGTTCTAATGAAAGAGGCGGAGGGCATGACACCCTTTCATTTGCCTGAAAATGCCCAGTTCAGCCAGATTTAAGATGAAATGATGCCTTTTGGTTATGGACTGTGATTAATGTCAAGGGCATCTAAATATAGATGATCTGCATGTGCCTTCAGCGGTGCTGAGTTTGCACCATGCAGAGATCACACACACAGATAAATATCACCCCAGAGCCAATAATAACAAGGAAGGAGCAGCGCCACTTGGAACGATCTGGCTTAATATGGAGTAAAATGAGACACTAGATCAACCTACCATGAAGAGAGCAAAAAACACAGAAAAAGAACTCTTAAAATTTAGGCTCAAAATTAGATGTGTTTAAACTTCTCTATCAACTATTTCGTTCAGTTAACCTTACAGCACTGTTTAGTAAAGCTCCAGTTTTTGTGGATTTTGGCGCCACCTCTGGACAAGGACATACTGGTCATATTTTTTCTGACTTTACATTTGAAGTCAGCTCTTCGATGGACAATTTTTGACTTCATTCTTTTAAAAATAAAACATCATTTATTAAAAAATATAAATGAAATTCAAATTTCAGACTCTAAAGACCTTTGACACCTCCCAGCAGCACTTCTAAATGTTAAAAATAACAAAATATATAACCTCAGTCTTCCAGCTGATGGATTTGTTTGCCTTCTGCAACTCAAACAGAGTCATCAGTATATGTTGAAAAATTCCCCACAGGAGCTTTAAACTACTGTTCTGTATGACATTAAATATATAACCTAATTTTAATGAAGCTCAGGTTACAGCTGCCTCACTGAGTCAGATTTAGCATTGTTGGTCTATCCAGGGATGCATCTTTCCCTTCAGTTGGCTAGAACCAGATACTTCCAAAGGAATATGCACTGATTTTGCTGATTTTAAAGAAAAGTACTATATTTAAATATTAAAACCTTTGACCATTAGTAACCACATTGGGGATCTGTATAAATGCATTATTACTAAACAAGCAGTCTTTTTCTCTGTCGATCAGTTAAATTCTTTTTTTTCCTTTTCTAAGTTGGCCTATCAGGGAAGGGGCCCCCAGCACCTTCATTTCAAAA
Source organism: Thalassoma bifasciatum (assembly GCA_008086565.1). Taxonomy (NCBI): domain Eukaryota; kingdom Metazoa; phylum Chordata; class Actinopteri; order Labriformes; family Labridae; genus Thalassoma; species Thalassoma bifasciatum. Next base: position 497,165 of record RPOG01000243.1, on the reverse strand, counting down.
TAAAACATTTTGGGAACCCCTAAACTAAACTTTCAGTGTCCTGTTTTTATGAATAAAAAATTTGGAAATACATGGAATTATATCACAGCACTCATCACTCTGATTTATGGTCTTACACCCAAAATAATACCATTCATTAAAATACATCTGTAACTCTTGACTTTTTATTCTACAGCTGATGGAAAAACTTTCTCCACATAATCCATATCTGGTTTGAAAAAATTAACAAGTGTTTTTTTATGGAATTACATGATTTTTTTTTTCTTTTGAAATAAACACCTCTTGACAAGAAATGAAAAGATTCACCAGTGTTTCTTTGGCATCACTTCACCTCTCAGACCTTCCAATGTTTGCACTGATGTACTGTTCTTGTTATGCTAAATCATTCCAGTAGGTGAGGGTCATTCACCTGAACCTGAGAGCTACCTACATAGTTAAACAACATATAAGTCATGCATTGTGGGAGATAGTGGCTTGGTGCATACCGAGAAACTTTCCTTGATCAGTTGGACATCTGGGCATATTGCAGATTTTATTCTTTTTCATTCATTTTCACCAAAAAGCAACACACTGCTCGTGTAGAAGGCGGTTTGGATAACAGCCTGAATCAAGAGTCTGATAGAAACCTGGTCTTTTAGATTGGTGATGGGCATGACGTTGTGTCATTAGAGTGTTTGATGATTACCAATGCAAATAAGAATTTAAATGTTAACATTGTTTAACTTGCTATCCTGTGAAATGTAAACTTCTCATATCAGTCCATGAATCATAATTGTATTTTGACTTTAAACTATGAGACACAACTCCTCAGCATGGCACGAGATATAACATGGATGTAATAAATGTAGGGTTGTGTAGCGGAATTTTTTTTTTTTAACAAACATGAATTTCAATGCACTTTAATCAAGACAGAGTAGAAATGACATAAATGTGAGATGCTTGTGTGACTGAAGGTTACAGCTTCTGCACCTTGTTAAGTACTCACTCTCCACTTCTGCATATTAATGTCAAAACACAAAATCTTATTCTGCTTCAATGTTTCAGATGAAAGAGATGAAGCTCAATGAAAGTCTCAACATAAACATGTTGTAAAATACGTGCACTACATCAAAGTGAGTGTGTCTTTGGTAAATACATTCATCACGTATCTAAACATACATTGCATGTGGCCACTGTATCATCCTGTAACTGGCTGTCCTCCTGCAGAGAACACAGAGGAAACCAGATCCACTGCTGCTTTCATCCAGATTGAGTCAAGTTCCCCTTTGATGGGAGAATGTAAATGTGTCATTTATACCTGTCTTGTCTTTTATCATGATAAAGCAGTTCATACTCTGGGAAAAGGGGAAAGAGAAATGCGAGCAGTAGCTTCATTCATCGCCTGTCCTGTTTCATTCACACGCTTGTGATTCTCTATCATGCTCCTCTCAGCAGCCGTCAAGAGGCCGGCTTGCATTGAAACAAATCTCTCATATTCTGCTTTTTGATTTCATTCTTTCTCCCTGTCGTCTCTCCTATTAGCTTATTCATTCTTCACATGTGACTGCCAGCCTGTTAAGGTCATATTAAACCAAAGCAATCCACTTTAAATGGTTATCTACGACGCGCATTAAAAAGCTCTTTGCTGCCCTTTAAATATTGTGATTGGGTTATAGGGGGGTCGCTGTTTCGGAGCGCTGATCGCTCTCCCAGGAGCCCGCTTCAGAATATAAATTGAGTAATATTATAAAGGCGGGCACTCCAGAAGGACTGGGTAATGAATAGGATTCATGATCTGAGGAGGAACAGGAGGTCATGCAATGAAGTGAAATACTCTAATAACTCCAATCCAAACCCACTCAGATGATGATACATTAACTGAGAGACCCTTGTATTCCTGTTTTTTTCTCTCCTGTGTCCGACCATATGAGCATTACATCTTTTTCTGAGCACTCTGTGGAAAAAAAAAGAAAAGAAAAGAAAAGCTGATCCGGGTGGTAATGGTTATTTAAAGTTCTCATTTTGACTCGAATGTCAAGGCCACCTACAGCAGTGGTGGAGGGGTCAGATCAAATCTCTGCAAATCTTGTAATCTGCTGGATGGACATGAATAAAAAAAAAGAGAAAAAGCAGCAGATTTGTATTGTATTACACATGCAATTTCATGATCTTCTCATACGTCTCAAAGAAATGTACCAGGCAGATCAGACAACAGATTACTTCCAGTGAAAGCCTAAATACAGGACATTAAGATTTCAGAGGTAATCCTCCACTGTGATTATGATTTTTTTTTCTTTTTGATCTGCAAGGAATTACATTCATCATCTGACATAGTAAGCTGTGTTTATTTGAGGCGGCTCCAATATTTTGCATGTTATCCCCCCAGATCAAGACAAATCTGGTGGATGCTGTTATTGGCCTGATGTCTCTGTGTCTGACATCTCTCACTTGTACCTGAGGATGACTGATTATATGTTATTTAACTGTGCCCAGCTAAGATTAACATCCAAGCTTTGCTACAGTCATATTTTATCAAAAGGAATGATTGCGTCAGCGCCCAGCGGATTAAACACAGGGTGAAGATTTTGATCCATAGAAGTTACAATTGTTTTGTCACCTCACTGTACATGAAAAACCCATTATCTTACCAAGTATATTCTTCTTATTCTTGTCAAAATATCTCATCACACTTGATATACGACAAAATTATCTAAGGGAAACATTGCAGTCAGATATTGGAACGGTTTCTAGATGGATCATCTTGAATACCTTGTTAAGCGAAAAAAAGATCTTGATTTCAATCATTTTTCAGCTAAAATAAGCTTTCATTAATTGCCACAATGTTTTGAAGCTGCTGAATTATTTCTTAAAGATAAATCTTATTTCAAGAAATAGACTCAGGTTGAATTAGGAAAACAACAAAGCAACAAAATGAGTTTTCCCAGCAATTTTTAAGGTTTTTCTTATCTAGTAAAGTTAAAATCTAATCATATTTTAAGAAATCTTAGCAAGAGAATTTTTCCTTTTTCAACAAGCAGATTTTTCTTTCTTGCTTATTACAATCAAAAATATCTTTTGTTCATTTTTGTAACTTACTTTGAGAGTGACTTTTTTCCCAGTGTATCATGATGTGAAGATAATAGCGCAAGCATTTACTTAATACAAGATTATTTTTCGACGGAAAGGAAAGATGTCTCATATTATGTATTTGTTTAAAAAATGTGCTTGTTATCAGTGGGAATAACTTTAAGGTATTTTTGGGTTTGTTGAGGTTTGATATTTTTACTTGTTTTAGAAAGTCTTGGCAAGCCAAATTTTCTCATCTTGTTCGCAGATAATTTTGCTTAGTTTGAGTACAATAACCCCCATTTTTGTATAGTTTTTTTGTATTTTTGAGGGCTGGCTTTTTGTATTGTGTTGAAGGTAACTTGCTGTTTCAATGTAAAAATATGATGTAAAGGATTGCCTTGAGATTTTATGTCAGTTCAAATAATAAATATTGTCGTTCCAACACCAACAGAAGTTATCATGGTTAAATAAGATGAATTTTGTCAACCTTTGTCTTAGTTTGGTTGATTTAGACTCTCTAGTTAGAGTTAACTTCTAAACTTCTTCAGGTATGTGTTTGAAATAATATATCTATTTAATATTTAAACTCTTCAGTTTTGTAAACTCTGGAGCTCAGCTAGATTGTGCTACTGCATGTTTCCACTGTGTAACAGGGTTTCATATCCACTGTGTTCCCTCCACACTCATGATGTGACTGTTGGGTAACAATTCACAATTTACGGTATAATTTGAAAGCTGTAGCTCGACTAGACAGCTGGGAGGGGCCATGGTCATTTTCAAGTTGACATGCATTTCTGATTTATTTGGGCAAAAAATTTCATATATTTCATAGTTGATATGATACAAACTTATAATTAAATGTTATCCAACAGCTCCAGCAATTGTCATATTGACATAGTGCTAGAATGCTAGAATAACAAATGTGTAAAACTCACATTTTACAGTGCTGAGCAGGATCTTCAGAAATAGTTCAATGTTTTCTCAGTTTTTTTCATTTATGTAGGATTGTGATGCATTCGAGGAGCTCCAAGCATGTACTTTTATATCATGCTTTTAATAGAAGCTAGCAGACTCTCCCCCTGTCAGTGGATCTTGATGGAGTGTATAGGAGTGCTGGAATGAGTCAGGCTTCTCGCAATCAGGCACAGGGAAAATGGTTAATTCCACTTTTGATGACACCGACTCGGCAAGCACAACAGTTTTCAAGTGCTGACACTGACCAGTAATGACTGAACGAATGGATAGAGAATGGGGAAAGTGTGCATGTGTGTGTGTGTGTGTGTGTGTGTGTGTGTGTGTGTGTGTGAGAGTGAGTGGGGGGGGGTAGAAGAGTCAGTAAAAGAGACACTAGTAAAGTATGAGAGAGCGAGAAAGAGGCAGTAAGAGAGACACAGCTGCTCCCGCACAATCGCTTTCCAGCATCTACAGTCCCGGGCCAAAATACCATTAATACAAGTGTCAGAGGAGTGAGTGGAATCAGGCACAGCACGATGGCTTTGAGTGGCTTGAGAAGAAAATGCCCAAGATCCTTTGGGGACGGGCCTGTCCGAGACGGCCGTCCATTCTTCTGGCCCCTTTTGTGCCGCTGCCTCTCTGTCCATCCTCCTCCTTTTATTTTGTGTGAAGATTAAATTGCACATGATCTCTAATGTCTCCGGCCCTGTGCTTGTCGTAGGTCGTCGACCTGCGCGCAGCTCAGATAATAGATACATCCTCTGTTTGTCTCGCGGTGAAACGCTCGTCCGCCACAGTCCAGTAACCCGCCATTGTCACACAGTCTGAAGCAATTAAGTAAAATGGTGGATAAAGCCTCGGTGCGTCCTTTCAATATTTATTACATCCTCTTTGTGAAAAGAGCTATTTAGTCGCTGTATCTAAAATGATCACTAATGCAATTACAAGTGCATTTAGAATACACATTAAGGGTAATCTTCACCCCTTAGAGAGGACCGCAGCAAGAGGAGATAACAGATGAAAGTTACAAAGGCTGTAACATGCCTGTGAAAAACAAAGACTATCCACCATTTGCTACAAAAATGCATGCTGAGGCTGCTTTTAGATCTGCAGTCTTATTATCTCTAAAGTGGTAATCCGTCCAATACATGATAACGCAAGTGTTTATTTTTCTGTTTTGTCTCCATAAGAGTAGCTCTCTTTAATGTGGTGAGTGTGCACCGCACTTGTCCATCAAACAGCATGAGCTGTGTTGTTTTCGGTACACTCTGCGTTGCTGACCTGTGAGTTTTGGGATATGGAACTTTCTTTTTTAAGTTACCTCATGCGTCTGCAGGCATAAAAACTTTCCTTTCTCTGCATTTCAACCTAAATTGAAACACAAAACATAGTCCTGATTTATGTTGCGGGTCAAGTGCCAGGAAGTGTTGGCTTGTGTGATGAGATGGTGAAGAGTTTGAAATGTCCCAACAGAAGCCTCATGAAAGTGGAGCTCAAAATAGGAGTGGTGATTCAAACAGGGAAGTGCTCTTCAAGCACTTGGGTTACAACAGATGTAGTTAACTAGACGACCACAGAAGACTTAATTAAAACCCAGTCAGTCAATGTGTGTTGTGCTGTGTTGTGTTTGCAGAAAAATGATCAAGTGGATCAACACTCTCAAAAACTGGACAACAGGTTATTAAGTTTGTTACCTGTACTTTTAGTTGGAGATGACTCACTGTACTGAAAGGTTAGGACAGTTTTTTTTCCATGAAAACTTAATGACAGCAGTGTGGCTGTCGCCTTCATGGTACAATCACAGGAATAGAAGGAATTTGGGTTCACGAATGAAATCTTGCGGGGATGTAATCTGCAAACGTTATCATTAACCTCTCAACAGGTCAGCTAGTTGTCTCCATGCTTATCATCTTAGAAACAAGTTGGGTGGTGATGCATTGATTGATGGAAAGCTGTGTTTAGTGGGTGCTGAGTTCTGCCTAGTTGTTTCCTTGTGTGCTGTGATTGGCTAATTTAAATGCTATGTCGTTGGAAAGGCTAGGAAAGGACCTAAAATTTACGTCAGTGATGAAAAATGAGGCCAATGCTTTTTCTTTTCTTTTTACAACAAAATTCAACATGTTTATGGCTAAGCTCAAAAATGTGCTTTTGGTATGTACCACATATATTACATCTTAACCACCAGTCCACACATACTTCGTGTGTGCTCCAGTCCGTCAGCGCCTGTCAGATGTCACGGGAATAGTGAAACCATGGGTTGACATCAATTTGTAAAGTAGGAAAAACATTCAAACAACAGGCACTTTACGTTTCAGGCATTGATTTGCCGTTCACTTCGAGCTCATGGTTGGCGTCTAAGGTTTTGGAATTTACCATGGGTAAACATGTATAGAGAGGACGTGTTTTGTCACAGATTATGAAGTTCTCCACCTCCAAAATAAAGTTTTCTTCATCTGTGGTGTCGGATCAACTTTGGTCTCTTTAACCTATTGATGACTTCTGGCTTTGTTCCACTGGTAGTGACATAGTTTTGATATAACATGATGAGATTTACAATAGGGGGTGCCAGATCATGGACCTTTTTTCACAAAAACTACCCAGGTACTCGGTTCGCTTTCATGCCTTTTTTTATTTGATACAATCTGCTCTGCACAGACTAACGCTTGCCTGCAGCAAAAACAGACAGTCAGTGTAGTAGCAATGTTACGTGCTGGAGACTGACCTCATCGCTTGCTGTGTGAACATAATGATTGACTCGTGTGACACACAGAGTATGTGTGAATTGGGGGCAAGAGCAGGTAGACTATGTTTATCACATGTTTTGATGGGCCATGCAAGAACTTGTCCATTTTTACTTCCACAGCTAGGTAAATAAACAGATGAGTGTGTCGTGGCTCTTTTCTCAGTTGTTAAAAACTACACCTCTTTGCCTGATTCTGGTTTTATTAAAAGTTGGATTCAGTTACCATTTTTAACATGGCATCTGCCTTTGATGGGTTTCAAAAGGTTTTTTTGGTATCCTAAATGTGACCTTACAGTGGCAGTCATATTTTCTATTAAGTCTTTATTGCTTTTTGAGTCAAACCAAATGGATACACTAGAAACTGAAGTTTTATATGCTTGAGGTTGCTGCTCGCACAGAAAACTTCACAGCTTGGTCACTTTACACTCAAACAACTGGAAGCTTTGGAGCTAATGAGTTAATATTGGCCTTTATATAGCTCACAGTCAGAAATCCCTCACAGGTAAGTTTGAACAAAAAAGTCAGAGTATAACAATCAAAACACTACAATTAGATTAGTTTTTAACTCGGTTTTGATTTGAAAAATCGCAGGTACCAAGGCAAGGAGCATATCTGCAGAAAACTTGCTAACGCATAAATGATGAAGTTTAATTTAAGTACTCTGAGCTGTTTTTTAACAATATTTACAGCAAATAACTGCAAAGTTCACATTAACGTACTATTTTTTGTTCTGCTTTATTGTCAGAACAGGACTCCTAGCGGGCTAATGTTTAGCCAGCTCTTAATGGCTGACTTTGTTTAGCCACAGTGCCATGATGCCTCCTGTACACAGCATACAACATGTCATGCAGGTAAGTGAAGAGGCTTTGGAGTTTAAAGCTTCTCTTAAACAAGCTTTGCTGAGCAGAAACAGCTCTGGTAATCTAACTAATAGGTTTAGAGGTCAGTGATAAAGCACATTTTACAAGAGATTTCAAACTGTAAAAGCTTTTTTTTTTAAATAGGACGTCACATAGTTTGGGTAAAGTAATTAGAGAAACGATGAGCAATGGAAAATAGTATATCTGAGACGTTTGCTCAGAGCTTGCTGTAATTTGGTGTTTCACAGAGACGATTTGTTACAGTGCCTGATATACCACCATACAGCTCTGAATCATTGACTCCTGTGTGTCTGCAGCCTGGACTAAGTCCCTGAAACCTACTTCCCTCTGTGAGAACCAGTCTGCTGACAGCTTGGAGCCAGTCCCTCTGTCCCCTCTCCCCCTCTCTCTCTCCTTTTCTCTTCATCTCTTCCTCTCTCTCTTAATTGACTTCCCAGTTTGATAACACATGCCTGTCTGATTGGAGCCGGGCTGTCTCGGTGATGCTCAGAGGAACGTGCCTCTTCAATAGCAGATCAATTAGTCTATTAAGATAACCAGGGACATAGGTCCTCCACCCTGGTTCCTATTTGAAAAGGGTCCAATGTTGCAGTCAGTGTTTAAAAATTACACTGCAAAAACTGAAATATAAGCAAGTCTTTGTATTATTTTTAGTTTAAAAAATATAATTTTGAACTTGATATGAGCCACATTTACTAGACCACACCACAAAAATGACTTATATCAAGTTATTCAGAGGGGGAAAAAAAGGTTGTCTGCGTTGCTTGTAACAAGTCAAAGAAATCTGCAAAATGGGTAAGAATAAAATTGCTTTAATTAAGACAAGTTCCTCGTTTCAAGACACTCGACAAGCAAATTTTTTTCCCCTTTGGCAGATTTTTTATGACTTGTAACAAGCTGAGGCATCATTTTTGTCGTTTAATATCTTAAAGTAAGCCATGTCTCTGGACTTGCCAGTTGATTGTGGCTCATATCAAATAAAATGAGACAATTTATACCAAAAATAAGACACAAACGCTTGCTTAGATTTCAGTTTTTGCAATGTAGACAGTTTGTCACACTTAATTCAGTATTATGTAGTCATAAATGACCTATGAATTACCCTTTAATGTATTATGACTCAGTAGGTTCTCATATCTAAGCTTTCCTTGAAGGATGAATACACAAGATGAAATGAAGTATAATCCAGGATTAGGGATTTCACCCTCCTTTTTAGTACTTGTATATGTCCCTCATCGTGCATAACTGCTTTGTAATACAGACAGATGGCAGGTCTCTTATCATTTTGTATGCAATGGTTTCATCTTGAGCCTTGACAGGTGGCTCTGATATTCATTTCATTTTGATAATTCCAGGGATTACGTCAAGAAATGTTAAACCTTCTTCACTCAGAAGATTTACATGTTGAAACAGAGAAGAGTGCCCCTGAAGATTTACTCAATTTGCCCAAATTTTAGTCTGATGTCAGTTTAATCACTACAGTTTGACTCTCCCTTCATATAAAGTTTCCTTTTGCAGTTGAGGATTTCAAAACTGTGTATATCCAACCATACCAGAACCAGCGTAGTCCTGACACAAAGTGAATGGTTTCCAGGTAAAGGACACCTTATAAAGGGAAAGTGAGTTTTCCTCAGAGGTCCATGCAATAATCAGGCCAAACGACCGGTCAACTGACACTGCGTCATTACATCAGCTCCACAGATCTGGTTTCTCACCTCTGCTCGTTGAGGTATAACCAACAATTGTGTCCTTTGGTAAGCAACTTTTATAGCGGCTCAGTGAAAAGCCTCTCGCCCAGGGGTCAGGGGCCAATGTGCTGATGGATTATGGGGTTTCAGCTTGCCTGGTGCTGCTGACAGGCTTTATTGGTTGGGAGGATGAGCTTGTAACCCTTTATATAATTATTGTATTAAAGCCAGTGTGCCCCGGCCTTGCTGGCACTTGTCCCCGGATCAATGTGGAGATAATTTCAGAAATGAATAGTTAGTATCGATCAGCCCCCTTAGTGATGGCTTATCAGCCTCTCGGACAGGTCGCTGTAGATTATTGTGCCATTGTCATTTATGGCCGGTGTCATAGAATTTTTTTTTCTGAGCAAGGCCTGCTTCAAACAAAGACAATTCAATTTGCAGTGGATTTCATTCTGTGTTTTTTCCACCTCTTCTCCACTCTGAGGTACACAATAAGCAATAAATCACAATCGTTTGTGTTTTTATCTCCTTCTTCACGCCGTTGTTCCTCAGTGGAGGCTCCAGCGTCGGGCTGGTCTCTGAGGACCAGGGGTGGAAGGAGGAAGAGGAGGGCGAGCGTCAGCACTTGAACTCTGGCTGAGGGATTGAGGGAGCTTTGGTTCAGACAAACCAATGACCTTCAGGCCCCTGTGTTTGTAGAGGAGGGAACTCTGTGTTTTTCTTATTTAGAGCTCTTTAGAAAACAGCTAGAAGTGTTTACATAAAGGCTCAAATAGCTCTGTAGTTTCTCCTTCAATTCATTGAGCAGTTTTAGTGGTTAAAAAAAGAAAATATTCCACATAGGAGGCTGTAAGATGGAGCTGGAACAGAGTCCAAAGCATGCAAACTAATGTACCATTTGAAGTCGCAGCTCTGCCGTAGGTGTGTTTGTGTGTTTATTCATCCACTAGCCTCTTTGTTTGAGCAAGGCGAGCCCCCCCGGTGTCATGTTTGTACTTTCCCCTCTTGCCTTCTAAACTGTGAATGACAAGATGTATCCATCAGAGGGCTGCAGCTCGATTTCAATAGCAGCTCAGGGGGAATCATTCAGAGAAATGTAATTTACTCACTATTGGTCAGTTTGACCCCCGACCTCATTCACTTGACACAGTTGCCATAGAAACCATTGAAAAAGAACAAGAGGAGAGTCAGATAGCATCATTTCAGCTGCTCATCCAATACTCACTCGGAGAGAACAAAAAAAGGAAGAGAAGAAGGAGACGATGGCTGGGTGGCAGGAAAAGGTAAATGAAATGTGCGAGCAGCAGGATAAGAAACAAAGCAGAACAAACTGGATTTACACCACGAGCAAGACGCAGGGGTTCATTACACTGAGTGCTCTTGATTATTACATAATTATATCAACACTGCTATTTGTCATAACTGTCAGACACAGTCATTTTTCCACGCTGCTGACAGATTAATTACAGCCAATTATTTCAGAAGTGTTCTCATACTAATTAGTCATACAGTTACACAGCGCTAATAGCTCAGGGATCAAAGAAAACAAATGACTATCATACATCATTTCAATTAACTAGCATGATGGATTAATTAATGCTCTGTCATTTTAATGCCCTGGGTGGTCGGATATGATGAGGGATGATCGGAGGAGGATTTTCATGTCAGTAACTGGGGTGAAGCCAGGAGACAGAGGCTGCTCAAAGTATGAAACACAGGAAATGTTTACCGATTGGTGAAAAGGTGGGAAAAATTTAATTGATCATGGCTGTAGTATTTGCAGACAGTGTCATTAAGTCATGTCACAGGACATCTTCTTAGTCAAACCATATAATTTAGTATATAAGATGCACTTCAAATACTTTTTTCTTCCTTTTTTTCTGTTTTGGTAACTTTGAAACACGATGCATCCTACAGTATGGTAAAACGAATATTCTAGTCTAGAGGTCTTCAACAGGGGGTCTGTGGGAGTACTGCAGGGGGTCTGTGACATTTTTTGATGTATGTATAGTGTACTATAACTCTGCTCAGCTTCTCTTTGACATGTCCCACTTCTGAATGATCTCATACAGGGTCATAATGTGACTTATCAACCCTATTTTTTCCCAAAGCGCAGAAATACTTTGTTCATGACGGTTCAGGTCAGCACTCACCTTCTCCCTGAGGAGACAGAGCCTCCATCAGTCAGTTTGCAGCTGGACATCCATCATCAGAGGACAGGATGCAGGCCTCTTACTTCTCCTGTCAATAAGTTTGCAGCTGAATTTTTCTGGACTCAGGTGTTTTTTTTCACTGAAACCAGCTCAAACAAAACCAAAAAGGCGTATGCTGCACATTTTTGACAGATGTGTCTATAGCCGAGCTCAACAGTCCATAGCGAGGATTGAATGTAGGATCCATAGCTCTAAATCTCTGTTGCAGCATCTCCCCCTGCTTCCTCTCATGCCTTGTTGATCCACAGAGATTGGACTGTATATGTAAAGTGTTGACCTTACTAATGAAACTTTGACATTGATTTCTAAATAGGCCATCATTGTGTTTTACTGTAGAGCCTGATGTGGCGGCTCTCATCCAGTGTTTGAAGCTGCAGGCAACAGTTTCCCACTGCCTAATCCAACTCAATATGGCAGACACACTCACTCTTCATTTAAACAAACAAAAGCAGCACATAATGATCAGCCCTGCCATTATGGCCGATTGATCTGATCTGGTCCAGGGCGCTGTGGATTTATTTTCTTTTATGCCCATATGCATGTGTGTCACAGCCTCATTATGCATCACAAGCATGTGTGTGTTTGTGTGTGTGTGTGTGTGTGTGTGTGTGTGTTTGTGTGTGTATGTCAGTCCCTGTCCAAACAAAAGGAGGCAGCTCAGGCCAGAGAGCCTGCAGCACTGCTCGTCCTTTAATTGCCATTTACATACTGGAAGAATCATTAATTTCTAATTCCCCTATTATTTGTTACCTCCGTCCACCCCTCCACCCCCCTCTCTGTCTGATGCCTGTGTCAATGTCATGGCCTGTCAGTGTCAGCAGACTGTAGACCACAGACAGCTCCACATAACTAATATAACTCAAAAATAATGTTTAAAAATCAAATTTGATACAAAATTCCAGACTGGATATTTTTATTTTAACTAGTTTTCATATGGTTGTAAATAATAGAGTCTGATCACAAATGAATATTTGGACACTTAGAATATAGAATGCTCTACTCATTTGTCACTCATGACGTTGCAGACGGCACGTGAGCACAAATGCAGGTACACAAACACACATGACAGTCTTAGCCTGAAAACCAATCTGTTATTAGGAACTTAGAAAAAAAGAAATAGAAAACACATCATTCATTAGCAAATAAGCCCGAGTTGCCGAAGTCTGAATGCAACTTATCTTCTATTGAAGATTCAGACGCACTTTAACAGCCATTTTTAGCCACAATACATCCCTTGAAAATGGCCAATTAACTGAACATGAACATATGATGAATCCAAGCAGCACCCTTCGTCAAAACATGGCGACTTGGAGGTGCTAAAACTGCCGATCGTGCTTGAAGTTGGCTATAGAAACAAGAGAAAACCACATACCATCACACATTAAATGGAAGGTGAAGTTAGGTTGAGTTCAGCATTTCCAACACAATAGGCTGTGTGCCAAAAATATAAAAACTCTGTAGTTTAACATCTAAACAAAGGTTGCATATTGTGTAATTGCAGTATATAAAAGAGCCTGTTGGGGGAAATATCAATGCATTAAGAAATAAATAACACGGACATTAAAAGGATGTGCTGTTGTTTGCATACACACCAGCTGTAGGGCTTCTGCCTTTCTGTATAAAGTATGTTTAAAGTATGAACAGTATTAGTTATACACTTATATCTGAGCAGTTGTTACAGAGTCTAAGCCAGAGAAAATCTGATTGCATGAATTGAAGGTAATAAGTTTTACTGTATTGGGACGACTGACTGTTTATCAGGTGATTATTACATGTGTTAGTGGGTGTGTAGCCACAGCACCTCATTTTTAAAAGGTCTGTCTCAGGATTTGATATTAAACATGCTATATGTGTGAAGCAGTGAGTAATTCTCTCTGTCATATATGAGTAGAGGAGTGAAGAGTGTGTTGTTTTATGATGTATGTAGACTGTTCAGGGCCATTTATTATTAAGCTATAAAGAACAGAGTGCCAGAGCAGCATCATAACACATACAAGGCGTGATGTGTAACATCTGTCTGAACTTAAATTTTCATGTTCAGCAGGTAGAGTTGCATACTGGTAATCATTAGAGGCTTTTAAAATGCATAAACATGAAAATGCTTTTGGTTTATGATTACTTTGGGGCCATTGAAATGATTTCCACCACTTAACTTCCAGTCAAAGGGGATTATCGAGCTTTATGATGCAGCCAGTGAAATATCAATAGTACTGGAAGGGGCTGTTGGGGCTTTTGCACACTGCTCTTTTGTTTGCTTGTAAATGAGCTGCATCAAATTCAATGACCACAGAAGCCATTAACAATGGACACATTGGATGAGATCCATGATGCAAACATACACACTTTGGGTGCACAAAGCAGAGGACGCAACACTAAGGCTGAGGCACTGAAACAGAAAAAAAATATATGTTGTTAGTGTTTGATTAATGCAGCATAGAAAGATGATTTCTACCCAAGTTCAAAGTATTTTAGACAATCCAAAGACATCACATTCCAGCTGCATGACCTTCTGGTATAGATTTTACTTAGCCAGGTAAGTGCTTTGCATGTAGACATTCTCTATTGGACCTGTCGCTGGCATCAAAGGCCCAGTACTTGCAATTACTTGCTGATCATCGCCACAAGCCAGATAATAATTAGAGGTTGACAAAATTCAGAGCCAGGTTGGAGGGCTATTGATTTCCCCATGTTCCCTTCTTTGGAAGGATCAAGAAAATAAGACATGAAATTTACTGTCTTCATAAAAGTTTTAGTAAATCAGCCCATTTAAAAGGGCTATCGACAGTTTTTTCATTACCATACATAGTGTTCTCTAAAGCGTTTTTGATTATTAGCAATAAGAGAGCGCCTTTCTCCTGTGTGTCTTTCATGCACCAATAAATAATGGCTCCTTTGGAATATTTGGAGGTAATTTTAATCACCCACTCGCACATATAACCTCGGCGAGGTCGTAACAGGATTACTTTCCAATTTAGCGTTGACAAAGAGTGCCTCAAGCCTGCAGCTGAGAAATGCTCATATGAAGGTGTGCAGAGAGGTGCAGGCAGAAAAACAATGCAAAGACACATAGCTGAAGGCAGGAAAAGAGGGAAGAAGTGACTAAGCCCTCAAACCTTTTCCTCTCTACAAGTTTTTGTGTTTCATGTGTCAAAAACAGCTGCAAAAGCCCACCAAAGACAGTACAAGCGGCTGAAAGGAGGTGATGAATGAGGGAATTAGAATTGGCAGGGGTATGAAGATCAGGCTGACAGGAAACACCGTGTTCTGTATGCACACAGACAAAGTCAAAAGCAGTTGCATTTGAGTTGCTGTGAGCATGAGAGATGTGCAGGCTGAAGCCCAGGGGGTCATTTCCCCTCCTCGATGGACAGACTATTAACTTTTTGATTGGCAGCGGGGCTGACGCTGCCTGTTCATCATTGAGCGCTGTCGATTCCTCAGCATCTGGAAACAGCACATAAATTCAAAGTCCCGAGTATGAACAGTGCATCTCAGCATCCTCTGAAAGGGCTGCATCGCATGGCCATAAAGAAAAACAGCAGCATTTCACTGACGCTGATTTCCTCGCTGGCAAAAAGTCACAGAAATAAATGACTTGGAACACGCAGCAGAAAAGAAGATGCTGAGTGCTGACAGCCTCTCTCAAAGTAGTTCTCGTGTATTTTTTTTTTCTTTTTTTGCTTATTTCTCGTCTTGTCTGCTGTTGACAGGAGTGAAACAAAATCTCACCCTGCTGGCTGCAGTTTCTTTAGAAAAATGGTGACATCCTGGCCTACAGTGGAATATTTAAGTGATAGAAGTTTCCAAACTTCAGCTCTCACTTTAATTACTTGTTAGTCTTTTTATAGGGGAAGAAAATATGGCTGTCAGGGTTTATGGGGGGCAGGAAAAAAAGGGCTGACCTGTTTTATCTGCCCTTGCACACGCATCAGTGTAATGATGACAAAACGGGATGTTAACTAATGATTAGTAGAAATGGTTGCAGTTAATTAGTTGGTCCTTCGTTTATCGTTCCATTTGCACATTTTGGGGAGCAATCGTTATTAATTAGGGCCATCATGCCGAAAGGGGTGAGGTGGAACCCTACAGCCAAGTTAATCAGGCTGCAATGAAAGCTCCATTATCCTGCTCCGTCCCGTTGGCCTGTGATCTATTAGCATTATCTAAAAGCTGCAACGGGATCAGCGACAAGGCTGAAAGAAAAAAAAAAAAAGAAAAATCAAAGGGACATAAACAGGGTGGCTTTGATCGCCCCAGCTCTTGGTTCAGTGGCTATATGGGAGAATCACACATGATATTGTGCGGTCTTAGTGTCATTGCATAAATCCACACAGTTGGTATCGAGCGCAGTGGAAGTGGTGTTTAATATGTGTGACTGTGGATTTGTCTGCTCGGAAGGTGGAGTTGCCCTGAAACAGCTTGGGTTACTGTTTGCAGGTGAAGTTGAGGGTAAAACAGCCACTTTGGTTAAGGAAGTTCTTAATAGAGTGTAATTTACTGGCAGCAGATTAGCTGCAGAACATGCATAGAGATGCAAGACATCATCAAAGACTGAGCTGTAAGGGCTGGACTCAGAGTTTAAGTTTTAAAAAGTAAGGGTTGGAATATTTTCTGTTTGTCTTTTCTTTTAACCTCTCAGGGGAACAAAAACCAACCATGACCTGTCTTATTTATCAGTATCATCTCTGTTTGCAAAGCCAAATGTTTGTCAGAGGCATCTGAAATACATCTTGCACACAAGATTGCATGACTCGAGTTTGGCCAAGAGGTCAAAATGCACATTTGATGTACAGAGGCTGTAGTCCTCCATTTATGGGTTTGTTGGTACAACTCCCAGCCACTAACCTTTGGTACTTCTCTGCCTCATACTCCCTGTAGAT
This sequence comes from Thalassoma bifasciatum, assembly GCA_008086565.1. Taxonomy (NCBI): domain Eukaryota; kingdom Metazoa; phylum Chordata; class Actinopteri; order Labriformes; family Labridae; genus Thalassoma; species Thalassoma bifasciatum. Next base: position 480,755 of record RPOG01000243.1, on the reverse strand, counting down.
CCTCCATCTCTTCAATTATCTTATTTGAGAGAGGTGAAAAATCCCCAAACAGGCAGTACTGAATTCATTTTAAGGATAACTGGACTTGATTCAAACCCAAAAACACATTTTCTTACACTTGGTCAGCTCTCTATGAGCCTCTTCCACTGCTGCCATGCTACAGTTATTGTCGTTAGTCGTTGGTTGTTATTAAATCACATCACATTTCTCAATTTGAAATGACAAATTTTGATATTACAATGTATTTTTGACTCTATATTTTTCCTTTGAAGAAGATTAATCAATTAGTGATATCACAAATTTAGTCTCTTTTCTGGTCTTGTCTCATCATAAGCCCTTCTTGTTTAATTTTCATGCTTTTTGATCAAGGAGTACAGAGCATCTTGACATAACTGATTATTTTATTAAATTATTACATTATTTTCTTTGACTTCTACAGTACTGGGATATAAGTAAGCCTTTAAGAACAAACGTCAAATTTCACTGCTATGTTTGATTTTCCTAAAGTTTTTTTGCAGGAACAAATGGACAATTACTTTGTGACTTAGAGTCAAGGTCACCTTAGTCAAAACACTTAAAATGCCACTGTATTATTGGTAGAGTTATTGTCATGGAATTGCAGAAACTATAACCTAGCTCTGTTTATCCCTCTCAAAGCCCAGAAAATGATATCTTAATGCAGGTTTATCAGTTAGAGCCCCCCCCCAAATGAGTTTTTATAGTTCATATGAAAAATAAATAATATACATGGTATTGAAAGCAAGCAGGGAGAATTACTGTGTCTTAACTGCTTGAAAAAAGTATAAAATCCCAGAAATGACCAGTAAATCTGTATTTCTATAACACTGGGAGCGTAAAAGTAGAGTAAAAGAAGCATATCAAGTGATTATGGTTGTATGTGTACATTTTTTTCTCCATTAATATTGTATAATCTTCAAAACCACTGCAGCCAATCAAATTACATGATCTATTTACATTCTCCAGTCAAAACAGTAACCCACAATCCACATTAACTCTGCATTATTGAACTGCTTAAACGTGCAGCTTGGCTGGAATATGAGTCTTTGTAAATGTCCTCAGATTCCTGCAACACTGTGAGCTGATTATGCCCCGAACTTACAACCATGAAATACTGGGCGCATTCATCACAAATAACCAGGGACTGGGCACCAAAGTGTAATGGAGGAAATCGATGCATTTTCCAAGCCTATTTCATGCAAATGAGCTCTGAAGGAAACTGATATGGTTAAGGCAAGGTTACAGAAAGAAAGGGAGAAAGGCCAGTGTCCCCGGGAAATCAATAGAATAAACTTGAGAAATGATTTAGATAGAGCAGATATGAACATTGAAATAAACAAATAAGCTTAAAGGAAATCAATCATATAATTTAAAGAGTAAACGGCTTGAACCGGGGTGATCTCCCTCATGGTTTAGACAAATGGAGGATTTTTAATTTCATCATTGATATTATGCCAGACTTGGAGATTTTGCAGATGGCTGCAACCAGGAGGAGGGGAGAAAAATCAATTGAGTGTAGTACTGTGGTCTTAAGAGATGTTAGATATTTACAGCATGGAGGTATGGAGCCTTGTATAAATTTACATTTTAAGAGATAAAAGACCTCTGTATTTTATCTTGTTATTGATAATAGAAACTGTCGACTTTTATCCTGTCCCATCTCAGGGAAGCCTGGCTGTCTGCTGAATGTGTTTGTGTGTGTGACCGAGACAGGGGACGAGAGCGTGTTTGTGTGCATGAGAGAGAGAGAAGGAGAGAATACCAGAGACAGAGCGCTGGTCAGAGGCAATTTCAAGCCTTTATTTTCTTGATACACAAAAGGCAGGCTTTGTGTGCGGTTGTTTTTTTTTTTCTTTCTTTCTTTCTTTTTTCCACCTCTCGCTTCCACGTCAAGGCAATCGAGGTGGCATAATTGCATCAGAGGTCCAGAAATATAGGGTTGCAATTTAGAAGGAGGATGAGAAGAAGAGGAAGAAGAAGAGGAGAATGAGAAGTGTGTGTGCATGTGTGTGTGAAGGGAGGGTAGGAAAGGCATCTCAGACAGGTTCATTTACGGCGGGAACAGGGACAGAGAGGTTAAGACATTGTGACAAGAGACAAAGTAAATGTATATGTAAATGCAAGAGGTTGTTATCACTCCTAAAACACTATGCAGCTTTTCCACGCTTTGGAGACCTAAATTATATTTAGGCCACATAAAATCCAATAGTCCAACTGTGACCTGCTGCTATGTAAATGGTCCAGGTAATTCTCTAAAACAGTGCACTGGTGGCCAAACGGTAGGAGCAAATAACAACAAAGTGTTTACATCATTTGAATGATTTAGGACTACTTGCAGCGATCACTTTAATAGACTCCAGTGTGCTGGCACAGACTTCCAGGTTACAGCTTCCCCTGCTCCTCTCTCTGCATTTCTACACCGACTTCACAAAAGCAGTTGGACACAGACAAAACAAAACGGACCATTGGAGTTCTTTCGTGCAGGTGCCAAACACTGTTTAGTCTCGGTGTTCATGTGAAGAGTTTGATTATTTCATTTGTAATTGTATCCTTGAGTGCTGTAATAAACCGCTGAGCAGAATACAAGAGTCGAAGAACACGTTTTCAAGACTAATCCAACACTGTGGGCTGTCAGACTGCCTAGAGTGTTGCTTTGTTTCAGATTGTTTTTCAAATTCATCCAACCTATACCTGCAATTCTATAAACCATTAAAAATTTTAAAACAATACATGCAGTAAACCACAAAACTGCTACAAACATGATGTTCTTCAAATGAGTGTTAAAGTTAGACTAATATCACTTATCTGATTTGGCTTTATGCTCCATGGAGCACTCGACAGCCTTTTGTTCCCATTAGTATTTATTTATCTTGCCAACAGTTTGTATCAAGAGTCAAGGCTCTCGTACAGATGTTTCACAGTCATAATACATTTTCTGTGGCCAGCAGGAGCAGACAGCCAGAATGGTCGGTATCAAGAGACACATGCTGCTTTACTTTTTGAGAGATGCAAGTAAAAATCACATGCACACATCTTTAATAAACAACAGTAATGCATTGCAAAAACTGAATGAAAGAATGCATAAATGAATAGAATGCTTAAAAAAAATCTGAAACTACCGCAGTAACAGAAAGGTGGCAAATACACTCATAATTTAAAAAAAACAAACAAACAAACAAACAAACAAAAGAAACCCATCAAAACCAAACAAAGTAAAACTTAAAGAATGAATACTAAGAATCAACTTTTTACAAAAGACGTGTGCCAGGCCTGTGGGGGCTCTATAGTGAAACAGCTTTAGTATTTACAGGAAAAGGAGAAAATCAGACACTAATGATGTGGCCTAAATTGTGTTCTTCTTCACTAATGCACTCTATTTTGAGTGCATAAGCTGGCACTTAAAATGGTCAAAAAGTTCAGTGCGGAATAACGGAAACTTCTCTTCTTCAACAGTCGCCATGATGGCAATGTAGAAACGGGCAGGAACAGATCAAAGATTGTAGATGGTTTTACATTTATGAATAGCAGAAGAACACTGTGACTGGTTATTAAGTTCTTGATATGAGACAATACCCTGTGAGATTTTTTGCACTGTTCTAGTGAGTACAGAGAGCACACTGTGCACGTCATGTGAGTGTACGTACAGGGGTGTGCAATTTGAGACACAGCCGAATTATTGTTTATGTTTAGCAGATGCAAAGACTCAGGATTTGACATTCTCTTAAGAAATTTCGATTGTCACATTGCTGCATGTATTGTTGGTGTGACATTTTTGATACTTTGGCAATATTGTCTTGGCCTTTACTATGTACTGTCATCTTGGGCATAGAAGTATCAGCTTTAAAGCTGTGTGCTTGTATTAAAAGTAATCTTATAAGCCAATGCTTTTTGCAAGACATAGTTGAATGCACCAGTCAGAAACAGGTCTTGATTTCCAGCATTTGACCCGCAGGTTCTTTAATTGTAGTAACATCAGAGAAAAAGCAGAGAGGAATCAGCTGCAGCACCTAACAGGCAGCCTCATTTGGTTTGCCACTAGCATGTCTTTTCCTTTTTTTTCACACCGCGATTGCCTGCTGTTAAAAGAGGTGTATCCAGCCACCCCTTGTCCACTTTAATTTTTAATTACCATCTTCCGCTCACCTTTGTTATAGTCATGACACGCTCGCGTTAAGCCGTGTACAGCAGCCAGGCAGGCAGACTGCAGAGAGAGAGCGAGAGAGAGAGACAGAGAGAGAGAGAGAGAGAGAGAAAGAGAGAGGGGGTGGGGGAGGAGGAGGGCGACGCTTGTTCTAAGAACAGAGTGGTTGGATTCACTTCTCTAATTATGCAGGCAGACATGCTCTGGGGTGAACTCTGGTACCAACATGCTGCCTCTGACATGGGATCAGGGCCCTAGGGCTGCTGCTGAGGCCCTGCTGGAGGATGGAGGGGGGGTAGAGAAGGTGGAGTGGTAGATGGTGGTGGGGGGTGGGTTCAGCGAGACAGCAGAGGATGAGGAAGTGAACCTACACAAGAATGAATACAGGGGGGAGAGTAGAAGGCTGGAAATTAGCACCTGTGGTTGTTTTTTAACAGTGTTGTCCCTTGTACAGAGAGCAGGAGCCAGAAAAGGAGATGTGGCACCTGCACATTACTTGGTTAACTGGGCTATACATAAGGGGCAGTAACAGAAATTTGAAATGCAGACAGTGCTGAGTTTGTAAAATTTCCTCAGCTTGTGTAATGAAATCTTTCTCTTTAAAAAATTTAGTCCATCAACAACCACCATCTACCAAACCATGGAAACACCATTTTGCAGTTCAATAAATATAAGCAGGAGATTAACATGAGCCAAACAAAGAAAGAAACAGACCAAGTGAATAGCACTGCTGTTTCAAAGCATTCTCAAAATATTGTAATTAACACATTTATTTCTCAAGATGTAAACTTAAACAAATATGTCAAAGCATGTTTCAACTGTTTGTACTGTAACATAGCATTTGTTTCACAAATTTCTTCAATATGAAAACTCTTGACTAAGATTAACTACAACCATGCAGTGTTTTTTCTTTATAATGCACAAATTAAAACCCAGCTCTACCTACTCCGTGCCCATGTCTGGCGTAGACAATCGCCTCTTCTTCCACTCCCTCACAGTCACAAGGATGCGCTTAGGTGCTGAAACATGGTACCTGTTGATTTTAATTTTACTTGATTTTACTTGGTACTTCTGATGGAATTCTGTCTGTACCAATAAATGTACCGAATTCAGTACTCATCCCAAGACCCAAGTATTACCTCAAATAGGGTGGCCAGCCATTCTCCCAGACACCTCACAGACAGAAATGCCAACTCTTGTTACTCTGGGTAATGTTAGGTTCTGTTCTTATTATTTATTAATCAGATTATGGTGACAAAAAAGTCAGTTATTCGCTTTAGTTTTACCGCCTCCCTATTGTCACTATGATGAGAACTGCCAAAACTGAAAGGTTATAGATACATTAAAACAAATACAATAACATTTGTCACATTGACTATTCATGTAAAAAGTTAGATTCCGTTTTTTAAGCAATATTTAAGCCATTTAATGACAGCAACTTGCTAATGCCTTTTTAATGGTCTATTTTTTCCACACATCTTAAAAAAATGAAGTCCACTGAGAGAATGCACAGGAGATGATATGTGAATAGTGGGTTCCTGCTCCCCCCATGGTCACATGAATATGTAGGGGTGTAATCAAGCATGTGAATTAACACATCTTACTAAGCATGTATAATTGATATGAATTGATCCTTGTCTGCACTCTACAAACCCCTGTAAGTCTCTGTGTGTGGGAGAGAGCCTTTGCATATGCACAGAGTGAAGTTAGGTAGAGAGAATGAGAAAGGGATGGAGAGAGAAAGGGGGAGAGTCAGGGGTGAGCTGCCATTAGTGCCAAGCAGTTTAATGGAGACAGTAATTGATGGGTCAGCATGTTTCGGAGCGGCCGCTAAAGCTTCGTTAATTGTCATAAGAAGTTGAAATTGATTGGGCCCGCTGCATTAGTACATACAGTGGGATTGATTAATGTTTGGTTCTGAAATGAATGCACGTAATGGATGGGTTGGTGTGGCACTTTATTTATTGAATTCATTAATGCAAGCCTCGGGACAAGAGTGATGCCAGTGGCCAAGGGGCGTATGAGAGAGAGGGAGAGAGAGAGGGGGGGGGGAGCGTAAAACGTCAATCCTGAGTGCATACAGTGCCAAAGTTGGAGGTAATGCAGCAATAATGAAACTCAAAAACAATGTAAGACTTACTGGAAACACTGGAAGAGTGAGTGCTAACAGAAAGAGGCAGAGGAGAATCAAAGGTTATCTGTATCAATCTTCATCACATTTTGACTGGATACAGAAGAGATATCAGAGGTGTATGTGGTGAAGACATTTTGGATAACCAAAGGCTGTTGTAGCTCAATCAGCAGGGACTCAGGTTTGAAACCAGAGGCTGGCTGATTCAAGTTCTGTGTGGATAAAAGTATGGAGTGTAGGGCGTTTAGGAGTCCTGGTCTTTCCCCCTGCTCTTCTGATTTTTAATTGGGCTGAATCTACTCCAGATGAGAGCAACAAGTTGGCTAACAGTTAGCGCTGCCCCCTTACATCAAGAGGGTCACCAGTTCTTATCCCAGTTCAGACAATGTGGACTTTTCTGTGTGGAGTTTGGATTTTCTCTCTGTGTATGTGTGGTTTCTAGCCTGTTACTCCAGCTTCCTCCCACAATCTGGCCCTGGGATTAACTGGCAACCAGTCCAGTGGTGTATCCCACCTCTTGCCCGAGGATGGCTAGGATAGTAACCCTGAAGAAGATGAGCAGTAGAATATGAGAGAATGAATAACACAGCTGCATATAAAAACAGAAAGAAAGAAAAGTGAACATGTTTTTGCATTGTCAGTGCATCACAAGTCTATTTTTGAAGCCTGGTTCTTGGTTAAAAATGGCTGAATTCATTAAAAAGTAGGGAGACCTGTCCTGAGTGTAAGCAATTACGTTTATATCATGACACTTAATATCTCAAAATGTTGACATCTCATAATTCTGACTTTCATTGAATAATTTGTTTGACTTAGTATCTAATGCTTCTGTCTCTATCTCATGAATTCAACATACTTTATTTTAGTTTTATCTCTTTATGTCATAAATGTAACATTTTATTTCATAATTTCCATTTATAGCTCAACTAAGCTTCCTTGTTCCAGAGTTATTTGACAACTTTGAAATACTGAAGTTTTGCTGTATTCCTAGAAGTATCAAATCTTGTATTTACATGAACCTTTACTGTTATTTAGTGCTATGTAAAAATGCAGATTGGCTGACCACTGAGTGAGAAATAAAGACAGCAGCAAGGAGCGCCTGGTGGTTGGGGTCACGCTCCATGGGGGTTCAAATCCAGCCTGTGGCCACTTTCCCGAATGTCACTCCCCTCTCCTACCCTGTTTCCTGCACTATTCACAGTCCTCACTTCTATCTGAAAAATGCATATAAGCCTAAAAATATATATGAAAAGAAAGGCAGTATAACATATGATATAAATATACGAGCAATCAAAATGTCTACTTAAGTACAGGAAAGAAAAAAACAGTACAATACATCACGTTTTGGTGATAATTAGATATACAGTATTGTATTCACATACTGTGACTATCACATTGAGATGGTTTTATGTGGAACGTTAAAGGCCACGTTAAGCACTGCAGCTGAGAGAAGTTACAAACACCAGCTTCCTTGTAATCATGTTGAGGAGAAGAAGAAAACAAGAAATTTACCCTTCAAATGGAAAAGTGGAGCCTCTTTACCAGGCCACAATTGTATTTACAGACCTTGCATTGTACTGCCGGGCCAAAGCAAAACAAAAAGAGAAAGAGAGACAGGGAAACAAGGAGGGGGAGAATAAATGAGGATACACAATTGCACACACAAATACTGAGAAACAATAGTACACAAAACAGCTTACACCATTAACAAGATTACATCCTAAACCATAAAGAGATGTTGTAACGGCATAAACATAAGCTTGTCAACATGGCTGTGAGAGGATAATAGCTGCAGGGAAAGCAGCGGCTTAACCTTTACAAAACTGACACCATGAGCCGCCTGCTTTCAAATCACTGATCATATGGATGATGCTTTGAGCTGCTTAACCTGATGTAGATTTTTATATACTCCAGCATCATTTACAGAGATCACCTTGCAGTCAGTGTAATCCAAATACACAAGCTCAGCAAATGACTTTTATGTTTATGTTTCATTGGGAAATATTTAATGCACCTGGGCTGCAAGCCAAGACGTGCGCCCATAAAGCGTCCTGGTCCTCGCTGCCACACAAATAACCATGTAAAGCACTGTACGATCACTGCAGGGACAAAAGAGAGATGGAGAGCGGCAGACAGTAGCTCAGTGACAAAGTGTAACACAATTAAAACAATAAAGTCTCACAAATGAACATGTCACTGTGAAACCTTATCAATTAGGTATCAAAGTGGAGGCCCCCTCTGAGGTGCTCCCACCTATTCTTCCCGCTGTGCAACACTGTAATAACTCCCCCCTCGCTGCAGGACTGGGAATCTATTTGTATGCGTCTGTGTTTCCTCCTCTCACAGCAGCATGCTCGGACGCTCTATTAATCTTTCTATATGAACAGTTACTGGCGCTGATGAAATTGGGCCCAATGAGGCGAGCCTCCACTGGTCGGGATAGGCCCCATTCATCTTGATTTGATTCGCGCGCTGACACCGGAGCACTCCGATGACAGAGGTTAAGTCAGTGAGTGGCCGCTGCCTTCTTGTTTGCTCTTTCAACTCCCCACCTTTAACCACCCGCCGCCTGCAGAAATGAGAGGTGGGAGAAGCAGGAGGTGTCTCATGTCGATGTTATGGGAGCACAAACTGGAACATCCGATAACTCCCGCACGGCTGATTTCACCCTCTGTCACCAGCCGGCACATCTCAAACAAATATATACAGCTGTGGCACTTCTCTTTGATAGTGTGTGACTACTGCAGATCAGAGATAGATGGGGGAATAGAATCAGCTGCCTGACAAGCGGCACCTTCTCTCATCCAGCAATTTCACAGTGTCATTTTGGGATTATTTCATTACTTGCCATGATCCATGACTGAAACTCATTTTGGCCCTGAGTGCTCTGAGAAAACGTGTGACATGTAGTTGAGAAGGAGTGAGAGATGGTAGCACTGAGCGGTAAAAACTCAGAGTACTTACTATTGAGCCATTTGAATAATTAAAGTGCTGCTCCTTAAAGTATTCATGGGAAACTTTGGCTCGTCACTAGATACTGCGTGCAAGTGGTGTATTTTTCTTGAACAGAGTGGTTGTCTTCTGTTTATTTGTGAACAGCAATACCTGTTTAAGTAATTTGCATTTTAGCAGCAATCATATGATACCAAATGATCTGTTTTCATGCCTCATCGGCAGCTTAGACAGCTCTTTCAGCCAAAGCAATGAAGTCAGCGAGGAACAGCTCCAAAGGCCTGTGGCGGCATGTAGCACTTTGCCCTCCAGCACCTCTCAATTGTGCGAGGTGCCTCCTCAGGTTACAGCAAGATTCCAGGCAGAGGACTCAGGAAGTATTGTCACATTAGCTCCATTAGATTAATTAGGATTGTTTAATTTCTAAAATGGAGCATGAGATGGAGACATGACTCACAGCATGCCATTTCCGTCCCATCTTTGAACAAAAAAAGCAACCTAATGGTTTCGTATACTAAGAGGCAACACGATATCGCACTCATTTTCACTGAATGTATTGGCACTTTATGAAAACTAGCTGCTGGTGTTGAGGTGCATGAATGATGAGGTGGTGCTTTGAAATCGGAGACTCCTATGAGAGTGCACACACATCCACGGGAAACACACAAAACAGTAGATTACACATAATCTGCACAATCATGAGTGTTGATAGACAGTGTTGCTATATGCTATTCATCCTTTATTTGAGTATAATCACCTCAAAATGCTGTCAGCTGCATGTTAGGAGGCTTTGTTTTCATCCTTTTCAAAACCCAGAATGTTAATTCTTCTCGTCTATCATACAGCTTTTCAGGCTTTGAACGGGTTTGAATAACACCAATGAGAGATTAGCACTGTAGCCGGCACTGTTATTCCTTGTCAAATGCCTGCACACACACACTCACACACTTGCACACTCGCACACACAGGATACACAACAGTGTGTAGCTCTACCTCTTGTATTGTTACCTCCCAGTTGGGGTTAACTGTAAACTGCTTAGACATGGAGAGCATTACAGCCTTTATAGCCTTACTCCCCTAAGTCAGCAAGGGGACCTTCATTGTTGAGCACACACACACACACACACACACACACACACACACACACAATCAAACGTGCACATTAAAGCATGAAAGCTTTTTATTTTGCTTTTCTGAACAAGCAGTATCCATTATGTCTTCCCCAGAAAAACACACATTTATGTTCCCATCAGCAACAATAAGGAACTTTTACCTGTAAATAGTGATAAGCTAAAGAGAAAATTGTTATTCTTTTAAATTTCCACAAATTATTTTCTCCTGTAGACCACACCCAAACAAGTATCCTCAAAAGAGTGCATAATGTACTCTGGAAGTGATCCTACAAAACTTTCCATGTAAGATCATAAAACTCACACAACACTACAAACTCCATGCAGCGCACTGATAAATCAGAGGTAGCTGTGGTCTGAGAACCATGTGGAGACAACCTCTTATTTTCATGACTCACCCATCTGATGTGTGCTAAGTGGGGGCTGGGGAGCTGCAGTATGGGAAGTGGTTTGGATTATGACGACAGCGAGCAGTACTATAATTTTTTTGTTTCGTTTATGTGTGTGGGTGAAGTTGCACAGCAGAATAAAGCCAGGAAAGGCTAAATATAGAACGGCATCCTTTGGGCTGGATTTTTGCTGGGCATTTCCACAAATCTGAAATTCACATCAAGACCCATTCTTTAGGGCTGGTTTACAATAGGATGTGCTGTAGTCACAGGAAACAGTCTGTCCAATTGAGTCAAACAAAACTGGATTAAGATGGTGGATAGTTGAGATAAAAATGTCTTACAAATATGCAAATTTTAATAAAAGAAAATGTTCCATGGTTGACTTTTGTCTGCTGTGGCATTTGTTTCTTGTTGCAGACCCAACCACTTAATCGATGTGCATTTTTGAATAAGGTGAGTGTGGTTCTTAGGTGCCTGGGTGTGACGTCAAAAAGATGCATTGTTAGTCATGTTATAATTTTTTACAACCCCATTAAACACTGAAACCATTACTCCTATGATTTTAGCTCTCCATGTTTTTTGATTTACTTTATCCACTTTGTTTAGTCACTCCTGGCATGCTTATTCATGAATTGTATCATCAAAGACTGGAAAGAATATTTTTCTGAAATTTCTTTTAACTTCGCAGATAAAGAAACGAAATAATACACTTTGAACACAGTTTTTGTTTTCATATTAACCCTATGAACAACAGCCAAAAATTCACCAGGTGCTTTCCTGGTCCGGCTCCATCATGGCACCATCAGATATGTTTCTATTCAAGCCAGTGGTTCAACTCACAGTAGGTCTGCTCTATTGTGGTCTGGCTGCGCCCCTGCTCCGGCAGGTTGCAGCAGATACACAAACCTCCTAATTTTGTGGGATGCTGGAGCTTTGACAAGTTAATTTACAAAAGTCAGATCAAGCAGAACAGGAAGATGGGCAACTAAAAGCACCTATCAACTTTTATTATAAAAAATATAACCTTGAATGTAAAAAATACACTGTCAAAATCCTTAGCTTTAGCTTGACCATAACATTAAACCAGCATAATAAGCGGAGCCTTGGTCAGGAGTCAATCCCTTTGAGTTTTATGTTATATTTTGATATTCTTTTTATCCCATTATGTGTCGCTCCTCCAGGAGGACATCGGTCCATTGTGATTATTTTCTCGCATGCATTGGTTTATCAAGATACATTTCATCTGAAACCTTAGGTGAAGGTTTCATATTGAAGGTGCCAGCCATATCTGTAGAGTACTTGTACCATTTTTGATAGCTCATTGACACCTTTGTTTATCATTTCACGTTGCAGTTTTATTTTTAATAATATTCAAGCAAGTAGAAAAACTTGATGGAGCACTGGCTACATGTCATTACCTCCCTCACAGTTCATTTCCCTAAAGATTAGCTCATCCAAAGTTAAAACAAGAGGTTGAGTGAATCTCAAAATGAAGTCAGTGTAAAATAATGGCAGTTAGCATTTATACATGCAGTTCATCTGATCAAGTCTTGAAATTTTTCACAGGCATGTTGTTTGTGTGAAAGCAGCTGGTCTCTGAAATAGCTGACCTTTTCAAACCAATAAAATCAAATCCAACAAGTGGCAGACGGTGCACTCCTCCAGTCAGTGATGAATGACAGAGAGAAAAATGATCTTTGATTTCATATTTTCAGAAGTGAGTACTGTTCTTTGGTTAAGTGCAATGGTTAAGTGCACAGGAAGGATTGTCACAGTGTATTGTGACACATCTAAAGCAAGTTTTTGCTCTGTGTGTTTAGCTCATTTCTCTGAACCCATCAGGGGTTGTTGCTTTTTTTTTTTTTTCCAATCGTAACATAAATCTGTTTGTTGTAGTGGGCCAAATTGTGGATGAAATAGTTTCTATGTAACATCATCTACATTTTCAGAGATAGCTCTGCTGTGGGTGTGAGCAGTGACACATAGTGTCTGTAAGGCAATTATTTATCTGTTCCTGTGTGTGTGTTGTGATGTGACATCAGGGCCTGGACAGGCTTTGGTAGGAAAGTGTGTGTGGAAGGAAACCAGGCCCTCTGAGGTTTGCCTGTTCTGACTGCACTGGGCCAGATGGGGATAATGGAATGTCATTCTGTCAGCTCCTTGGCTGATTAGGGAGTGTTTGTTATTTATTGATTGTCTTTCATGGCGAATTATCTATGCACAGGTCAGTGCCAGCGTTTTATTCCTGGAGCTCTGATGGCCGGCCATTCCCTTCCTCACACAAAATCAATGAGTACAAATAAAATGGAATTTTAAAAAATGGAGGGGAAATTAGCAAACATCTCAAGCGGCCGCTGTCATGCATATGTTAGCAGTGATAACACGAAGGCTGACATGAGCCCCCCCTGGTTTTATGGAAGTGCATCCTCACCATGTGTTCAATTCTAAAAGCAGTCAAATCTCATCCTCTTTCAGGCTTAACTTCACCTTTTCAGCATAAATAATTATTAAAGTGTTTTCTGTCAGCAGGTGTTTTACCTCTATCATAGTCATCATGAGTCAAAAAGGGTCTTTAAACGGATTTCATGTTGAAAGAAGTGATAAAAGAAGAAATCCTGCACACTGGCCAAACTTCCAAAGTGATTTACTGCAACATTTCGGTCACAGATTTTTTTCAAGCAAATGTTTGTGGCGCACAAAAAAGTTTATGCACAAATCTCAACCTCTTTAGAAACTCATGTTTAAACCAGCAGAATCATTGAATACACTTGAAGAACACGTCATACGAATATTACTGTATTCAATAAACTAAGAAAGAGGGTTACACAAACATTGTATTTTACTTCCAGCAACACAGATGTCAAGTATGTGCTCTAATATTTTGAATTATGACTTTTTTCTCGATTTGTTGGGTCAATTTATCAAAAACTTTTTAATAGGATTAAAACACATACGGTATACTTGCTTGGATTTCAGTTTTTGCAGTGTATTAACTGCATTAGTGGAAAAAAGCAACAACAGTTGAGCTGCTGTGGATGCTTGATGCAAAGTTTACTTTTGTTTTAAATCTTCCAACCAAAAGTAGCTCAAAACTCCATCCCTTAGGCCATTTTTGTTTTAATGACGAAAAGTGAACAATGAGATAGTATCAAACTGTAGCTTGAAATAGTTTATCTTTTTGACCATTTGAAAAAGAAAATTCTGTATTGATTTGACATGAAATTACTGTAGCCTGCCAAAGCCCCTTTAAGTGCCCTTTAGAGTCCTCAGGCTCTGTTTTGAAAGACCACTGACTTGAAGAATGACCTCACGTTATTGCACTACATCTGCAATCCTCTCCCCTCGTCTTCACTTATTTAGTTCATTTCTCATTGACAGACTACCACTACTATTTATGGTACTAGAGAGTCAACAACTGTCACGGCTGCCTCTCTTTACAAACACCCATTCTCTTCCTCTTTCTGCCTTTCAGTGTTGTCGCTGGTGTGTTTGTGTGCTTCAGATGGATGCAGCCTTCTTTATTAGATAGCATCAGTCTTTTGTCTGACGACTAGAATTGCACAGTGGTGGCTGTCTGCGCTGCTGAACTGGATTTCGCTTCAGCCCTCCGAGGCCGATCGCTCAGAGGCTTTTTGTTTAACCTGGCGGCCATGTGATGGGGCCCACTTGGCCTCGTCATCCCCAGCATAAAAGGCGTCGGTGTCGGGCCTTCTTCTCAGACCACACGGCTGTCCGAGCTGCATTGACTTTCTGTCAGCGCCTACTCGCTTATTGTTTGTGAGTTTGATTAAAAAAAGAAAAAAAGAGAGAGGAGGAAGACGAAAAATGCAATTACTCAAGTTGGAGGAAACCGAATGCAGACCTCATAGAGATAATCACAGACTAATGTGACATTCCTCCATCACCACAGCAACCAGAGAAAAGCCTCTGAGCTTCAGAAAAGTAGTATGAGAGAAAGAAAAAAAAAGGAAAAAACACTGCTGTGCTGTACAGACACAGATTCGACATCTTCTGTAAAGTGTTTTTGGATGTCCTTCGCTGTTGCAGAAGTGTAATGGCTTGTTGTGCACAAATGGATTTTTATGAAGCATCACAGCTGCATCTGTTTCACTTTGCATCCATTAAACCTGCTGAAGCTACAGTATTGTGCGTTACATCTGGCCGCTAAGACGTGTTTCCACCGCATCACACAAAAATACAGTCCCCCTAAAATAAATACTGGAGATGTTGGAAAAGTAGACGCATCCAGTTTTATTAGAAAATGAGCAATATAGAGAAGCCAAGCACCAAAAATGGGGAGGAAAATGGAAAGCAAAAAGGGAAAAAAACACGTGTTTCTTACGCAGACACACACTCACTTACTCTCCAAGTTAGTGACTGCGGGTGGTATATCTGTGCGTGGTGCGTCTCTTAATTTCTGCAGAGTAAACAGCTTCCAGATGCACCAGTTTCCTGCTGGCCCCGCCCAGTCCAGATGCCCAGTCTGCCAGCAGATCTGCCTCAAATTGGGCACATTCGAGCAATCATTTAGTTCCCATCCTCCTGAAGGGAGAACTTTTATTAATAAAGCCTTTTCATCTCTGTATCTTTGATTAGGAGGATGGGTGGTGCTGAGGTGGGGTGGGGGTTGGGGGGATAATGGCTTAGTCATGTGAAAGCAGGTTGGGGGATCACTGAGGGGAGGGAGGTGTTGTTGTTTTTCTACCGTGTGTTACAGTAGAGTGGAAGGAAGCCAGTGTTAGGAAAGAAAAAGGACATCCTCTGTTGTAAGTGGTTCCAGGTTGTCTGACCCCCATACTTAGTGGAGCATGTTGCCCTCAGCCACAAACTCAAGAAACTCCTACGACGCTTTAAATCAGCCGTACACCACGACTCTTTATGTCAGGCTGGAGCTTTTTAATTACATTTTAGGTGGTTAGGTGAATGAGGCTATAGGATGAAATGGAGATGTCACAGTGTGTATGTGTGTGTTTCCATAACACAGCTCATTGGTCATTATATGAGTGATAAGTTCCTTTACGCAGTCATGACAAACACATGGTGAGTAAACGAACCCAGTGTGAATAATTCAGTATAATTCACTAGAAATAACATTTTTTTCATTGACCATTCTCAGTATCTGTGAAAAGAAAAGGCCTTTTGTTTCCAGTTGGTCATGAAGAAAATTTTGGTTTTCCTTTAGAGGCTGGATTATGGTAAAGATGTGATGCACGGAAATAAGACCTGTGGAATCAGCACAAGAGAAGATGAAGGGCTTTTACACTTTTCAACACACACGGCGTCCGTTTCCAAACTGCAGGGGCCGTGTATTTAGAACACACATCTACAACAGGACTACACCAGAGTAGAAGAAGTTTGCACTTGTTTACACAGTTTACAACTTTATTTTCCAAGCCAATTCCTTTTCTCTACCAAGTGTGGCCAAAACTTAGCACCAGGAATTTATCATTACACTGTTATCACTGTGATCACTGTTTGATGGATCATGTGAATGCCTGTTTATATAAATCCCAGGCTGCTAAACCATGTGGACCTCTTGGGTCAAGCATAAACTAAGCTTTTTAAAGTAATATTGGAACCACTTCTCAACCAGAGTGTAGATAAAAACTACTTGAAAAATGTTGTTTGTCTGTATTCAAATCCAATTGTGAATTAATCACCTTTAAAGTCACTATAAATACATCAGTGCAAGTAAGGCCATGATGATGATGGAATTTGATGTTAGACAGATATTCATAATGTAATGATCTATTTTTTAACCCATCCATTCATCCATCCATTTTCGTAACCATCTATCCTGCTATTTAGGGTCGCGGGTGGCTGAAGCCTATCCCAGTTGTCATTGGGCGAGAGGCGGGGTACACCCTGGATTGGTCACCAGTCAATCGCAGGGCTGACATATAGACAAACAACCATTCACGCACACACTCACACTTACGGGCAATTTAGAATAATTAATTCACCTAACTTGGGCATGTTTTTGGTCTGTGGGAGGAAGCCGGAGTACCCGGAGAGAACCCACGCATGCACGGGGAGAACATGCAAACTCCACAAAGAAAGGCCCATGGGTAATGTGTAGCCGAACCGGACCGGCGAGCTTCTTGCTGTGAGGCTGAAGTGCTACCCGCTGTGCCACCGTGCAGCCCCATTTTTTAACCGGATTTGTTTATTTGAAATAGTTTGACGGTCTGACTTTTAGTGAACTATTGGCACAACCATAGCCAGCATGGAGACCCTTTGGTAATGGACGCCTGAATGGGCCACGGTTCCATCAACATCATTTTTAGTCTTTTTCATGACTGGTTTAAAACTCCTTAAATGAGTTTTAGATTTCATTATGCATTGTCGTGTCATAAAGCAACACAATATGTGAAGAAGGCAGGTCTTTATTTACACGAGAAGTAAACAAGTTTCAGACGATAATGGTGTTATTGTTTGGAAACAAAATACTAAAAGGCAAACTAAGATGTTAGTGTATATAATCTTAATATGTGGGTGGACTTTTAAAGCTCTCCTATGTTATGAAATTGCTATGACTGATTGTCTTTTAAGTCATAGTAAAATCAAATATTCACATCTGTGCTCTTCTGCTTTGTCTCATAAACAGATAAGCCAAGAGGTAAACAAAGGAGGAAATGAGAGAATTGGTGTTTTTAGCTGCTTGCTGTTTGTTGACAGCTGCTCCCGGCTCTGTCTGACTGCAGGTCAACCTCAGAGATGCCCTCATGGTCACCTGATTCAATAAAGAGGTAGAGACAGGGGGAGAAGACGAAGCTGGCCGGCAGTTGAGGGTAAACCCGGACAACTCTTTGCGACTGTACGAGTTTCTGTATATCCTAAGGTAATAAAAGTGAGTATACTCCCACGGTGTGAACTAAGTTCGTCCCGACAGTACCGTTTCGTCTGGGAGGGGGACGTGTGTGTGTGTGTGTGTGTGTGACACACACTCAAACACACACACACCTCTCACCCCGCTCACCTTGAAACCCTACAAAGTGCGTCAATGAAAACGAGCTAATTCTGATGTGAGCGTATGATCCCTCTCCATTTAGCCAATGAAATGTTTTATGCAACTGCGGACTTACCTCCTCGCTCTCTATAAAGCAGCCAAAAGCAGGGCGGCTCATAACGCTGCCACTGTAAATCACACAGATTTAATTTCAATTTCATTTCAAAGGGTTAGGCTTCAATAATTAAAAAGATGTGTTTATGACTTACAAAGATCATAATTAATCTGCTCCAGGGAGGAAGGTTTTACACAGATTATATCCATCATGTTCTGTTTGGCTCCTTACAGGCCACGGCACGGCAGAGGGGGAACATTGATTAAGATGTGCTTAGTGGATTATAAGCTGCTGTTCCTCAGGCAAGTCATAAAGAATAAAAGCAATCTTTTACCTTTCTACTAAAGCCCATACAGTTTGAACAGGCTATGATTCATATGCACTGGGCTGAACGTGGATGTGGGAGATTAGTTGATGGCTCGCTCCACATTTGGCTGAGTATGATTAATTCGGCGGATAAGATGAGTGGTTACAGTTTTTGTTTTCATCTTCTGATTAAAGACGTTGTGTTTCCTGCTGAACAATGTTGTTTATTTTAAGGAGATCAGAGACAAATGTGGGTTACTTTCATAAAAGCAGCTTTGAGCACATGGGACATGTCTATAAACGTCAAGGCCATGCTGTATTGTTACAGATCTTTAATAATCCTGTCATTTCTAACTAGGTTGTATTGGCCATTTAAGTACAAAGATGACACATTGCAGGTTATTTAAAAGCAGCTGGGGCTTAATTTCATTTTGTGGTGGTTTAGGTGACCGCTGCTGACAAAATGTTTTCTCTTTGCTTGTCCTGTCTAGTTTTGTACAACAAAAGATCTTCAGCTTTCTTTAAACTCTGTAACATACAACTTTAATGTTGATGACTATATTTACACCTGGAGGGAAAACAAATTTCACAAAGACCTATAACCAGTCTATTCCTGAAAAACATAATATCCAGGCTCAGGAGAAAGAGACTTGAACTTTTCCAACATTAAAAATCAAACTTCTGCCATCATCAGTGGCGACTAGCTTTCTCTCTGAACCTTCCTGTGTGTTACAAGGACAAATTGCATGCGTATTTTAACTGGCATCAGGTCACTGACTGGAACTGAAAAGGTTTCTGTTCATCTTCAGAAGAAGTTGGTTTTCAAAGTGGTGAGAAATCATCAATATTCTAAAAGTTAAATGACTTTGACTCCTACCAAATTCATTACTGGGTAAAACACTTGAATTTTTACTCAAGTAGTATTTCCAAGTTCTTAATAAACGACTGGTTAGAAGCAGAGCCTGAGCCGCTCCCATGATGGCATCAATAATGTGACACACCTGTGCATGCAAAACTTCTCCTTTTTCTTCTGCTACTTTGTGCTTGGTGGTTGACATTTCAAACAGGCATGCCATTACCAACTTTAAATTCTTTTGATTTTATTTTATAGCAATGAATAATAAAGACGGCTTGGTGAAATGTAGTAAAAGTACATGTTTTATTATGGAAATGTAGTGAGTAAAAGTAAAAGTTTTCATGAATATACATAAAGTATAGTGCATGTGTGTGAAAATTCTACTTAAGTACTTTGTTTTATTATAACACTGCCTAATTGTTTTGCAAAGTGTTGGAAAAGTTAGCAGAGCGAGTTCATTTGAGTGACAGAAAATAGGTTCAGGTAATATATAACTGCAGAGTAAACATAGTCTAAGTTCTTGATGGATGATTGAAATACATTTTAGTTTCTTTTAGTTTACTTGTGTTAAACCCTCGGAGCTCTCTTTCTTTCTTTCTTTGAGAAGTTGATTGAAGGATAATGAACTCAAACCCCAAATATCTTGTTATTGAGCTCTGTCTAAAAGGATGATAACACACCTATTGATTGATTGGAACTGTTCATTTCAGACATGTAAAGGAAAACAAAAAAACAACAAATAACAGAAAGTCAAAGCAGGTCAAGCTCTAAAAGTTGACAATCAACATGAAAAAGTACGAGATGAAACATTTTCCATCCCTGATTAATCTCTATTTATGTATTCAAAAAGCCTGGGAGGAAGTCACACGTGTTACACAGACATGTCTGATTACTTTGATTTTGCTGAAAACATCTCCAAAATGTGAAAGAGCAGGAAAAGTTCTGTTCTGCTGGAAGGTGAATATTAAAAACATGTGACCGATTGGTATCACAATGGAAAAAAGAAATAAAGAGATACTGTTAAATGACTAGTAAATATACAATAAAAAAGGGTACAAACAGCCTGAATGTTGAAGCCTTAAATTCAATTGGGCTTGGAGCTGCAACAGCCTCGGCAACTTCCATGACCTGTAACGACATGTTTAACTTGACTGTGTAAAGTGTTCAAATGTGTATTTTTTGTGTCATGTCAAAGTCACACCTTTCGTGGCAGTGACCTGTTGGGATCAAGTCTGTACCACGACTATGATCATCGCTGAAGTAACAGAGGTGCTGAAGGGACAAACAGGTCCAATGTGAAGAGTTGGTGAGCAGTAGAAGCTTCTATGTTAAGCTCAAGTGTATTTCTGCTGCAGGATCAAAAATAAAGCATAAAAGTGAAATGATGGAATAACAGCAGCAAACAGTACTGTTGTTGAGTTGCAATATGACAGAGGCTAGTTACTCTTTTTTGAGGATTTATTTGTCTGAATCCAATGAAAAGCATTGAAAATAAGAGTTGATTTTGTTTGTTTGTGTGTTTTGTGAGGGCATCGGTGTGTCAATCAGGCAGGGTTGTAAATGGTTGCAGCGTTTCTTTTAGCTTTTTTTTTTTTTTTTTTAAATCAGAGTATCTTAGGAGACATGAAGAAAACAAACGAGCGTCTCATGGTTTCTTCACTCAGTTTGTGTAATTCACTGGGAGTAAAAAAAGTTCAGAAGCAAGCACATACAGTACGTAAGCCTATCCCACATGCACATTTAGACCAACTGTAAGAATGTCCTTGGTCCCTTTCACACCACAAACCGTGATGTCCTTTCACTCGACCATATTTCTTGCAGACTGTACACAAGAATGTTTTTCTTTAGGGGAACGTCTCTTTAGTCATTGAAACTTTAATCAAGCAGATCTGGTCCATTGTTCTCGAGCTAAACAGAAACCAAACTCTGCAATCTTTGGAAAATACATTGAACTTGTTTCATGGTGAGTTGACAAGGGAAAAGCACATCAGCAGTTACCAGTCAAACAGAAAATGGAGAGTGTCAAGTAGTACACCAAATCAAGACAGATCCTGCAGCGAAATGTGTTTAGGCATTGTACCGATTTCACTTTTCCCGTCTCGCTTCTTTTCCTGCTCCCTGGGCCGGGCGGGGAGGAATTAGCCATTATGATGGCTCCCAGCCCGGCGCCTCGACTGATGGGCAGAGAAGTCTGGCCCCCTTTTCGTCACCTGTCTCTGCCTCTGGGATTTAACATGGCTGGGTGTCTGGCGGCAGACAAGGCGAGGCAGCGGGGGAGGGGACACAGGTGGGAGGCAAAAATAAACAAACACGAGGAGAAATACAACATGCTTGTGAACAAAAGAATTAGACGTGTGAGCATGGAGAGATTGCTTTCTGTGCTGAGGTCACTTGATTTGACAAGCCCTGTTTTTTTCCGGGTATGTATTGTATAGACGTATGTACGGTCTGAAACTGAAGCTGCGGGAACTTAGGTATGCAGGGAATAAAAAGGCAGAATGGAAAAAAGAGGAGGAGGTGCTGGATTGATTTTTCCCCACTCCTCGGTATGAAAAGGTCACTTTGATCAATGCTGCATAATTGGGACTGTGTTAGGATCATATCGGGTCATTTTACTGTTTAATGATGAAATATTAAATATTGGGTAGGTAAGATTGCACTCATTAGTGAGCTCTTTCATTTATAGCCCTTTAATTAATTTGAACCTGACCCCTAGTCCGATACTTTGGAGTGTGCAGACTTAAAAGCTCTCTCTGCTGAAACCACAAGCTCTTAGCCAATTGGATCCACTTACCTATACACATAACTCACTTTGTTAATGGACATAGGAGAATAGGATTAGAGCTTTAGTAAATAATATGACTCTACTGATAGTATACAGAGAAACCACAAAGTTAACTTAGATAATTATGTTACTTTTAACCCCCTCTTTTCAACATCTGGAGCATTAAAATGATAATATTGTCTGAGACACATGAGACAGGTTGATGTCTAGTTGAAAGTCTTCATAATGTTATTGAAAGAAACCCAGCATCAATCTGCCATGAATGAGCATTTGGAAACATTTGGGCATACTGGAAAGGAAAACTCTCTTCCTACAGGTGGAAACCATGAGGAGAACCAGATTTATTGCGGACAGCCATGAGCCATGAAAGTGAAACCTTAAAGAGAGAAAGACAGAAACAAAGACAAAGATGAAGGAAGAGACCTTCATACAGTAACAACCAGACATCAGGTAATATGGACTTGTGGTTGTCATACTGAGTACATGAAATAAGCAATCATACAGATGACAGTTGATGGATATGAACAAGAGTTAACATTACAGTTACATGCAGTTATTAAGGGATCACTGTTTGCTCTGCAGTAGGATGCATTTAAAAACTGATTTAAGTTTGGAGACAAGAATTCCTGCTGACCATCAGTGCATCTGAAGAAACTCTGTAAATTGATGGGGATGGTGAGACAGAGGACCAGTTGTGTCTTGTTTGAAAAGTAGAACAGGTCATTAATTTTCAAACAAGACATAACTGGTCCTCACATACATCTATGATCATATACAGTTGTGCCTAAAAGTTTACACCCCCTCCAGCAGAATTTTCTGACTTTTTGGCCTTTTCTCAGAAAATATGAATGGTAACACAAAAACTTTTCTGTCACCCATGGTTAGAGGTTGGGTGAAGACATTTATTAACAAACAACTGTGTTTACTCTTTTTAAATCATAATGACAACAGAAACTTCAAAAATGACCCTGTTCATTTTTTTACACACACACACACTGATTATAAGCAAATAGATCACAGGTGAGGATGGTTACCTTTAGTAGACATTCAAACACATTTGTGTTCACTTTTGTGCATTTGTCAGGTCAAAACCACCAGATTTGTGTAAACTGTTTAACAGGGTAATTTTTGAAGTTTCTGTTGTCATTATGATTTAAAAAGAGTAAACTTTTTTTTTTTTCAATAAATGTATTCACCCAACCACTAACCATGAGTGATAGAAAGGATTTTGTGTTACCATTCATATTTTCTGAGAAAAGACCAAAAAATCAGAAATTCTGCTGGGGGGTGTAAACTTTTGGGCACAACTGTAGCTCTATGTCTTATGTTAAACTCACCATGTAGGTCTTCAGTACACTGTTAGCCAAAAATCTTTTGATTTCTTTCTGAGAGTCTGACTTCTTTTCCTTCCACGTCGAGGAGTCATGGCGAGTTTTAATCAAATTGCTGACCGATGCAGTTCATCAAATCATAAAATAGGCTGAGTTCAGCCTGAAAAGAAACCCTTTATCACTGTCAAACATGACTCCATATTTTCCCCCAGACTGTAATGTATTCATTTCCTTCCTTCTAAAGCTCTTCATTATTAACCATGATTGGACATAAAGACAATATGCGAGGAGTCGTGCCGCCGCGTAGATGAGTGCTCTTTCTGTAAATGACCAGCAGTGGGCTGGTAAAACAAAGAGTGCATCAGGGCAAAGAGAGGACAGTAAGACGACTAAAAGCACTTTAACGACATGGCGGGACTCGTGTTTCCTAATGATGCAGGCGAGATTAATTATGCTCTGTGTATGGGTCATAATTATACGAGCACTGATCCGCTCCACCGGCTGTGGTGAGGCACTCTCTGCTCATGCTTTGAGTTTCAGATCATCCATCAACACATTCACATATTCCTCTCATTCTCTGTGCTACTTATTTATTGCTGTTATCTATTTCTTCATAGTGGACACTGGGAGGGTGAAAGGAGATATTAGATCCTGCAGAATGATCACATAACGTCTCCACTGTGATATGAAGAAATAATCTAACTGTAAGTACTTCTGACGTCATCCTGTTTAAAGGTCTGGGCATTGCTCTTTGTTTTGTCTCTTTGAATTTATTAATTTAATAAGAGTGGAGTTCAGTGGTTCCCAAAAGATGTGGATTACTTCAGCTACATGTGGATCATTTCAAGAGGGAACTCCTAGCTTTAGGAACAATTACTAAAAAGTCTTTCTGTCAAAAATTTGCAGTCAATGGATTGAAAGAAGCTTTCCAGATCAACATAGGTTTCAAATCAGTTTAACACTCATTGTCTCACCACGCTCGATACTCTTCGCACTTTCAAGATCATGCTGATGGTTTGACACTTTGGATTGCTCTCATAAACAAAGAGCTTTTCAGTCTTGATCCAGCAGTCTGTAGGAAGAAGCAGCTGCCATTAATATCGCAAAAAAGTCAGAGATTAAAGCAAAGTTCATGTTTGGCAAACAATATTCTGTCAAAATATAAAGATAATGACATAGTTCTGGCAGATGTTCACTTTTTTGTCTTACTAACCATGTATGGCTATGGTCCCATTGAAGTTCATTTAAAACTAAAACTCTCACCAATTATTGGCAGAAATTTAACCCATTCGTGAAAAGCTACATATGTAAATGAAAAATTATGCATCCCTCATTATGTTTTTAAAACAAAATCTAGTAAATGCAAAAGATCATTTCAGTGGGTTTTGCGTAAATGTATCAGTAACATGGTTTGGAGAGCGGTTCTGCACTGCAAAAACTAAAATCTAAACAAGTCTTTATCTCTCATTTTTAGTATTTTTTCTTTTTTGTCTTAATATCAGCCACGTTCAACTGACATATCTAGAAACATGTCTTATTTCAAGACATTAAAAGACGAAAATGATGTCTGAATTGCTTGTAAGGAGTAAAAACAAACTGCGTGTTACTTGAATGAGAATTACGCCTTGTTACAAGACACATTTTCTTACCCCATTGGCAGATTTTTCTGTACTCATTACTGTCACAACATCATTTTTTTTAATCTTCAAATGTGGAAATAAGATATTTTGTTGGACTGGTCTAGTAAATGTGGCATAGTAAGTCCAAAAATACATTTTTTACATAAGCACTTGCCTAGATCTCAGTTCTTTGCAGTATGCACTGATAACTTATAAAAAGTGTTTTGCTTTGTTTTTTGTCCTGACTTGAAAAATTATCCCCCATATCAGTTTTATCAGAAATATTTTGCAGCACTGAAATGACAGAGGATTTACTTTCAGAAGAAACCCAGAAAAACAGAGCATGATCCTTGGGCCCATAAAAGAGCTGGATGAAGAAAACAGGAGGCAATTTTCCTTAAAGTAAGTAGAGCCTCTACTTGATTTAATAAATCTCTATGAGATGCTCCTGTCTAACACCCTGAGGGGGCAGAGCTGGGGGCGGGGGGATGGGAGGGAGGTGACAGGATAACAGGGATGTCTTAATTCCTTGACATAAACATACACACAGATTAATGAAGCCTTGGGAGATTGTGAAAAAGGGGAAAGATTGCTTATCGATCCATATCAAAATTTTCATGCTAATCCCAGCCAGGAGACAGAGTGTCTGCGATCAGAGTTAATAATCTGATTTCTAGGCTGTCCGGGACAATTCCAGCCAGCGTGAGGGCCTAATCACAGCGCCGTCTTCCCATCTGAGAGCAGCTGCCCCGGCCCTCCTAACGCGTCACCCCCCTCCTTTGCCTTCCCTCCACCGCCCCATCACCTCCCACCCCCCTGTGCCTCTGGCCCCTGCCACCAGCTCAGACAGTGATGGAGCATATGATAGAAACATGTTGACAAATTAAATTTTTTAAATTTCAGAGGAGATTTGCAGCAGAAAGATTGGTTGGTGAGGGTGTTGGATGCTAAGTGCTGCTGCAGCAACACTGACCTTCGACTGCGCCGTGCTCATGGGACTCCTCAGCATGTTCTCCTTCCTGTGCTGTTTGACCTCCTGAGCAGCTGCTGGGGACAAACACAGAGCAGAGTTTTAACGCTGGATTGAGATTTTGTGAACTTCTGGAGTACCAACCTTAACTTTACACACTTTGGCACAAGAAGAAGAATGAGTATTGGATACAGGAGTTTCTGTTAAATCCGCCTAAAATCACATTAAAGATTTGGGTGGTTTGAAAAAAGAAGCTTAATAAATGTCTTGCTGCCATAATTGCTTCAAAAAACAAATGTATGTGTAATACAGAAAATGAATAGTGAGCTGGTAGTAATGCGAATTTTAATCTTAAAACAGAAACTAATCACCTGGGCCCATGTGCACTCCCAGTCATCAGACAAATCTGACCATCCGTGTTAACTATTGTTATGAAACGACCTGTTTGGCCCCAGTGCTACAGCTAAAATACACTTGGTTCCTTTTACAGTAAGTCTGCCATTGGTTTGCCATTCAGCTCTGCTTTGGCACAGCACTGGAGTAGAAAGGTTTACATTCAAGTCAATGTGTAAACCCACACAGTATCCATTCTGTTGTGATCTGGCTATGTGCTTAGTCCAGCAGATCACAAATGATATGTAGCGATCCTATTTCTGCCAGATGCCAGATCGGTGACACATCAAGTCACCATAGAAAAGATCAAGCAGGACAGGAAGTAGTGCCAGGGAAGCATCTGAAAAAAGCCTGCAACTTTCAAAATAAAACAAACCCTGAAAAAAATCTGAAGAATGATCACCCAGCTTAGACATTTGAAGTCTACAGAGCATATGAATGCAGGGTTGGCTAGTATCTCATTCCTTTTATAATTATAATGAAAATCTCATTCTGAGGCGTGTGTTCTTTGCCTGTAAGACTTCTTAAAATGCGCCCTGGTCATAGTTGCCCCCCACTGCAAAAGGAGTGTGAAGATGTGTGGGGTTGGGCACCCAGAGGAAAGCTAGCTGATGTGTCTTAGTTAGGCTAATATCCTGGCCTCACATTTTTCTCTATTAAATCTTAATCACAGACTTGTCGAGTGTCACTTGACATTTGCATTTTGCCAGACAGAGCTGCAATGCACACGGGACTCAGAGGTTCGACAGCTTCCTTCCACTGAGCGCTTTGTTCAATCACCAACTCTCATCTCCAACAGGGTCATGGCTGCAAATTGGCGATGATAAGAATAGGTCTGTTCTCTGTTTAATGGGGCTTGTTGGGCTTTGTTTTCTGCAATAGACATTAGCAAGTAAAATACTTAAAACTAAAGAACCCCTTAAGGACAGGGCAGATGAAATTTAAATGTAAAAGAAGTCACAGTCTCCGTAGCAAATGAAGATGTGAAGAAACAATGAAGAGAAATGACAAGGACGTGCAAAGAGAATCTGTCAACACTGCTTTAACTTCTCTCGATAATCAATCTGCTCATCTTGATGTTTACAAAAAAGAGTCAATATGTGGAGAGGGAGCTTTGTGATTGGCTTTGATTTCTACTTCCAGTCCAAATCAGACATTATTGTCTCTGTCTCTGTCTTTCACTCACCCCTCAATATGACACTGATGATGGCAAACGTGATGAAGGGCCTCCGCAGTGATGAAACAAACATTCCTTTACTAGCGTCAAACGCTTCCCTGTCAAAGCTTTTATGATAATACTTGAGTTTAGAGGACCTCAATAATGATTAAATGGACTGATAATGAAAACAGGTTTTTGCAGGGAATTCTGAAACGTTTCTTTATTCTGAATACAAAAAGTGAGAATAATCATCATCAGTAAACAGAAGGGCCCAACTACTAGCAATTAAACTGAGGTCAGCTCATCTTTATTTTTCTGGCCATGAAGTATTTCCAATTTTCTTAACCAATAACTTTTTAGAAATCCTGCTCTAAAGGATCAGAGTGATGGTTAATTCTTTTTTTCTGCGCTGTAGAGAAGAGTTAGAGGAAAAGACAGATACGAACATGGTGTTTAGATACGCTACGGCAAGTAGCTAGTTGGCTAATTTAAACTTCAAAACTATCTCTCTCTCTCTCTGCACTCTCGTGTTGGTATTGAGGGCTGTTGTAAGGGGCATTATTCAGAAATGCCCTGTCTGTATGCATTGGGGTGGAACTCTGCCTTGCATAATTCAGACAGCAGAGGACAATTATGAATGTGTGACCAAGTAGAGACAGAAATTACATCCTGAAATTCGAACAAGGTAAATAACATATAACTATTTAGTCTGTTTATAATAATGATAATAATAATAACAATAATAATAATAATAATAATAATAATAATAATAATAATAATAATAATAATATTAATAATAATGATGACAGAGGTAACCCACCGATTAATTTTCCCTGCTCACTGTGACATTGGAGGCACTAGAATATTGCACTATTGTAAACAACAGTCTAGCTAATCAGACAATCATTTCTCCTTTGCAAAATCAGCTGCACAATGATATGACACCATGTGATAAACAACAGCCTACCTTGTTTTATTTTGTTTATCAATGTTTTATTATAATTTTCCGAGAAAAAATTCTTTGAGATAAAACAAGATTTTTTTTTTTTCAACGAATAGCCCTTTCTTCCAGAAATCTCTTACAAAAATAGAGTCTTATATCTAGGATCATCTTTTATTCAAGGTAATAGGAAAGCGTAATATTTGAAATGCAATGTTATTTCCTTCCATAAAATCAGGAAAATTTTGAACGATAATCAGGCAGCTTGAGTGAAAGTTCCTTGTTAGTGTTTTGGCCATTTGTGTGTCCTTTGACCAAGGGGCAACATTTGGTTAAAAAGAATGAAACCTATGGGTAGTGCTAAAAGATCATGATTTTGTCCAATTGGAAGTGCATATCATGTGACTGTCAGGTCTGGCACCCTACAACTGTTGGTAAGGAGGCTCAAAGTCCACCTCTTGAGACAAATTTTCCAATACACCTTCCATTGAAGAGTGGCTTCATTACGCCGTTCAGGAACAGATGGGTGACATAACGGAGACTATGTCAATATGTTATACAGTCCATGGCTTTGACACAAACCTGCCTGTTTGTGAGTGTCTGTTGTGTGAACAGCCTCGTGAAGCAATAATATGACGGTAATGTTGCCAATAAACAAACAAAACCCAGCCTCTCATAATCTGTATCTGTTCAGGTGAGTATAATGACGCGTTAGCATGGCCCGGTTTTCCATTGTGCTGGAGCCTTGTCATGGTGGCTCAGGGGAAGACTTATCCATATGAGAGGCTTAGAGGAGCCTGTTCAGATCCGCCAGGATTAAGCCCAGGCTAATACACTGGGTCAACAGCATGGTTCTCCTAATGAGACAGGTGTACAGTACTTATGACTGTCTCTCCTTGTAGCTGAGGCTCAAACAAAAGCTGATATCATCCCGACCGGCTTAGCCCGACTCGTATGATATCCCCCAGTAGTAAATACAGTCCCTGTATCAACCCTAATGCAGACATCCAACAAGCTCAGAGGAGTTCTGGGCTGGAGAGCATGCCACGGGATTGGGATGCCGATGGGATTTTGTGACAATGACAAAATATCTTTGTCCCTTTCAGAGCTACAAAAAGACACACACACACACACACACACACAACTATATCTAACGACTACAGCTACATAGAGCAAAGCTGGAAATACTAGCATGATGTAAAATGCAACACTCTGCTTTGATAAAAAGGAAGTTATTTCACAGGGTTCACCTGATCCTTTTTATATTTCTTTTCTGAGTATCTTCATTAAGGCTAACATGAACCTTTCTTCATTTTATGTCTTCTTAATGAAACAATTTTCTCCCTTTGGCTTGACATCTGAAACATCCAATACAATCTTTAATCAAGGGTCCTGTACCAAAATGATCTTTACTTGATGGATCCTGCTTGTGAACTTCAGCTCAGCATCCAACACCTTCATTCCCAACAACCTCCATCTTACACTCACCTTACTCTTGATGCCAGCTCCTACCTGTCAGCAGATCCCCACCTTCCTGACTGACAGGACACATCAGCTGAGGCTGAGGAACACATTCAGCACATAGACAGTCAGCACTGGTGCCCCTCAGGCCTGTGTTCTCCCCCCACTGCTCCCTCAACACCAATGACTGCACCTCAGGGAACCCCTCTGATAAGTTTGGGGATGATACCCTCATCACCGGGATCATTCAGGATGGGGATAAAGCCGCCTATAAAATACGTGGTCTCTTGTGAATCAACCTGATAAGTTGGAAGATCTTCCAGTGGGTGTTTATATTTTTTGTTTTTCAGCATAACCAAACCTGTGGAGTCTTTAGTTTTACCTGACCTGAGACTTTTCTGATGTGTTCTAATCTGAGTTGCTAGCCACTTTCTGTTTCAACATTTGGTACGCTATCTTTAAACTTTGGCAATTTAATATAGGCTTTAGATGATGTGAAAGCTTTCAAAATCTTTTTTTATTCATATGTTTTTTTAACAGTAGACTTTTTGAATTGTGGTTGCGCAACTTCAGTTATTTTGAGTGTTCAAGAATCAATTAAAAAAAAACTCATTTCAAGGCTTAATTTTATCTCAAATCCACAACCCAAGTATTGTATACAAACTAGACAGGTTTCGAACTTCAGTTTATTTTTTATTTTTTTTACTTTTCACTGATGTACATCAAAAAGTATGTTCATCAAAGCACTTAAGGGACAGTCATAAAAAATTGAGGTTTTTGTTAAATATTGGTTCACTCCAAAACATCTAATTGCACGTTGTGGCAAATGACCACCCCTTTCAGTTTTTGGTCTTCTCCATTATGCATTAAGAGTGATTAATCTCTGGTCACATGATTCATTTAGTGTATGGTTGCTTGGATACAAAAGAGGGCTAATCTCACCCTCTTTTGTAAATCCTCCATCATGGTGTAAACTGTTTTGCAAAGATGAGACAATCATCCACATTTAAAACAGTTTTGTTGTCTTTCACATCCTCCAGGTATTTGATCCTCAGGTTTTTCCCCTCACTTTTCTTCCTCTAACCCTTTTCATGAACATTACTCACAAACCATGAATCAAGCTCCATTCTGTGGCTTTCATCACCCACCCACACCCCCCTGTGCTCCCCCCTTTGCTCCCCTTCTCCCCCCCTATCCCACCTCTCCTCCCCCTGCTTGTCAAAACATTTGTGAAATCCTATTTTCCTTTAATAAAGTATAGTTCTGTCTTGCAGATGTATGCTTGGATAACATGTCATACTCTGTCTTTGTTGAGAATGGCGCCCCGCTGATGTTCTTAGGCAGTGAGAAAATTGCCTTATTGAAACACGTTGCTTGGAGTGACTATAATGCCACACTGAGGGCCGGCATTATGCACATGACATATTCAGGACCTTGGAGTGGAAAAACTATGAATATAAAGTAATCACTGAAGGCACCTACATGTTTCTCTACCATGATAGCTTTGCTTTGCCTCTAACCTTTGTCAAAAATGATGATTTCATGATTTTAGACAAAGCTTGTGGGTCTGAGCTGCCAGCTTTTCTACAATGGATTCTGTCTAGCATCTTTTGTAAGAGTCTCCCTCTCTCTTTCTCTCTCTTCAATAAACTGTTTGCACACACACATTTTCTTTTATGGCAGCAAGTGTGTGGAAATAACAGAAATTATAATGATTATTAGATACACCCCTCTAAAATCAATAAATTCCTAATTATTAGAAACACCCACTTTCCAAAAATTGATCTCATGTTGTGCACAGAACTAGAAAATATTGCTGCTCCATCGCAGTCAGTACAAGCACTTTGAGTTTAATGGGCCAGCCTATGTGTGAGTGTGTGTGTGTGTGTGCGTGTTTGTTTATGTGTGCATAAGAGAGAGAGAGTGAATGTTCTGGGGAGCTGTGTAAACAGAAATACTAAGCTACCCCAAGAGTGCACTTTCTCTGTGAAGTTAAGAGCCGCGTACACATGTTTATTACAATTTCAAACAAAATGCAAATGCCATTAAACAAATGGGGCTGAGGCAAATTAGCCAGGAATTTAATATTCGCCAAGTCTATGATATAGGACATCTTGTTACGAGACAGTGGTCTGAAGTATCAGTCGCGAGCCGAGCCTTTCATCCAGCCGGCTCTCTTGAGGATATTTGTAATTAGCATCATTTGCCTAATACTTCAGGTTAATTAGAATATTTAATTGAATAGCTCTAATCTTCGGAGATGACTATATTATAATCAAATTAGCACCACCACTAGGCTGGCTATTGAACGTGGCAGACTGCCTGGCTCCTGCTCTCTTATCTGCTCCATCTCCATAGAGCATTCTCACATACTTAATGGTCCATTTGAACTATGCTATCAACATTTGATTATTCCAGAACAACAAAGGCAGCCACACAACCAGTAGGCATAAAAAGAAGAGATGATAAAGAAAAGCGCTATGGCTCCCATATGGCAGGTTGTGGGGAGAGCGTTTGCTCTGTGTGCAGCAGCCGAGCCAGGCAGCGAGGCCTGCGAGACCATCAGGGGAAGGGGAAGTCGATTCAACTCTTCCTCTCCTTCACGCGGCCCTCATCTACACAGCCAAGTGTTTGCCAAGATAAGCAGATGAGGAGACATATGCTTGAGAGGCTTCTGGAGAACTATTGAGAGAGTTTTAGTAGTCAAACCAGATGAAAGGAGGTCTGTAACCCTGTGGTATTCATGCTGCTGAATGCAGTTACCCTGTCTCTGTTCTATATACTTTCATTGGGCTTGATTTAGCTGCACCAGCTACCTTGAAATGTGTCTCAAGAATCATCTTTTCTGAAGTTTCCATTATAAATACTGCACTTAAACTCTATTATGGCATGAAATCAGTCACTCTGGCTGTATTGAACATTCTCATGCTCATACACAATGATCGCTCTCGCCGAGAGAAAAACAAACTAATGAAAAGCTAAATATTACAGTGCGTTCAATTGCAACAAACAGATGGTAGCTAAATTAAAAGAAATTACATATACATTATCTTCGCTTTATGGCTTCGCTCTAATTGAGGCGATTATAACTCCTACCTTTCTGCTCTATAATGAAGTGAATTAATTCATTTAGGCCTGAACGTGTTGAAATTGTACTTGCCAGTGTTTTGTGTTGAGCATCTCAAGTGATAATTTTTGACAGTGCCATATGTTTCACTGGCAATATTTCTTCTTGGTTGAGTTTTATTACATAATTTTATTTGTCCCTGCGCTGATTTCTTTATATATCTGCAAATGAACTCTTGTTGCAAATAGGTAGCCATATGCCACCAGGATGCAGAATAGAGGGTAAAAAAATATTCCTTAGGCTCTGCGCTAATTTGTTTTCTCGGCTCTGTATCGTTGTGTTGCAGCTGATTGTGCACTGTGGCTATATTAAAATGATAATGAATAAATGTATCATTAATTCAACCCCGCCTTTAGTGCGTTCATTGAACATCGCCACAAGGAGGAATGCAAACATAATTGTGTCCCGGCCCCCTTTTTGGTTCCACACAGTGTTGGAGTTAAAGGAGAAAAAGCAATGCAGCAGGTCATCATGACACCTCGCTATGAGAAGAATTTGAAATCAAAGGTACTAACTCTGTCTTTGCATTTAAGACAGATTTGGGTCTATAGACTTTTATTCATAAAATAAGGTTGGTATGCTTGGTTTGTGGGATGGTTTGAGTTCAAAATCTTTTTTTTTCTTCTGTTTTCTACACTTCTCTTAGATTTCCTGATAAAATAGTGCTTATACTTTTGTTTTTGCCTTGTTATCATTTCTTCTGTTTCCAATCTGTCACTCTGGCAGTGTCAGTCACCCTTCTTTCTGTATAATTATATGTGTTTGTGGGTGAGAAGTTGTGGGGTTGTGCTGCTGTCATCGCCCCCTGTGGCGACAGAGGACAGTCTGATGCTTCTTCAACCTTCAGCTCTGGACGTTTCAGGCTACAGTTTCAGAGTCAGACCCCCTGGGATTTAAATTACCACATAAAGGATGCAGCACGGAGAGGTAAATGTTGTCTAAGCAGCACTCATGCATTCTCATCTATATTGTTGTCATTTTGGAAACAATGCCACCATGATTGGCGTAACTCCTCAGCCTTGGAGAGGACAGCTTATGGTGGCTCTGCAGCCGATCTGTGGAATTTAAATCATTTACAAATGCTCCATTAAGGTGTCTTTAATGGGCAGCTTTGAGCCCTGAAATTGTATTTTTGCTTCTATTTCTAAAAAGCTATCAATTCTTATTAGGAACTTCAAAACAAGAAACAAGGCCTTTGATGGTTGGAAGTGCTTTTTAAGATGTTTCTGAAGACACTCATAATGTTGTTGACATTGGAAAGCTCCTCGCGCACAGTGTGACAAATTTTCACAACATTTTATGCTACCCTCCGGGCGGAAATGAATGAAACACGCACGCACACACATATGCTGAGTGCACTTCCTTAACTATAGCAGATAATTAGAAGGTTCAACATGTTTGTCCAAGGCTTTCAGGGTAGTGATCATACCCACAAAAATCCCATGTTCTCATAAACATTTCAATTTTAGAATACATTTGGGTGATTAAAGATGATTAAAGTCAAGCCAATTATATGAAATACTTAATTATGTCAAAGTAGTAACAGTTTTATTTGGGAAGTGCGGTATGGTTAGATGCTCGGATTAAAAGCAGTTCAAAGTGTGCGAGTCTTGATGCCACATGCTTTGATATTAAATACAACACGTACAAACATCTGAAGGATCTGCCTACATCCTTTAAAGCTCACTTATTTCACATAAGGCAGCGAAATATTCCATTAAAATAGACAAAAAAAAGGCGCTCAGGACTTCTCGTGTGTGCTCTGTTTCTTCATGTCATTCCTCTGCAGCAAAAGTAACTCACCGAAAGGACAAACCAACAACCTCAGACTTCTTAAAAATGCATCTAACACTCTAGAGAGAAAGGAACCTCTGTGATCTATATTAGGATTGTTTAAAAAAGCCAGAGCCGGCCTACTCTGCGATGTCCGAAGCAGTCAGACCCCAGTGTATGGTCAGAGGCAGTTTGATGCTGGCTTTGATGGAGTATGTCAGTCCAATCAGCCCGGCTTCCCGAGTCTGATTGGGTCTGCCAGCCAGAGAGGCAGCCCTGATATTAGCTCCACAGCCACCTGACAGGCAGCATAGAGAGCGACTCATACGACACACAGCAACAGAGCCGGCACCCTGAAGGGCCACACTCTGTCTGGAGGGTGTGAGGGATAGTAGATGTGAGGGGCGAGAAGTAGTTTTCCAGATGTAGCTACAGTGATCAGAGAAAAATACTTACCTCTCTTTCTCCCTCTGTGTTCTGATATAACAAACAATAATTAATGCTGTGAACTCCTGGAAAAGTTTCAGCTGTGATTCACTTCATTTATTTTTCATAATTATATCTTCTCTCATTATCACAACAAAGATCAAACTGTTCTATTAAAAGGTGTTTGTGCTTTTATTTGTTAATGTGCAGGTTTCTCAAGCGTAGAGCTAAACTAATATATGAATGTGCTTTTAGTGTACATCTCCTGTGATTTTGCCTGATTAGAACAAACACTTTTAAAACTCAAAGTGATGCCTCTTTATGATCCAAAAGAGCAAACACGATTATTGGCAACACGAACAACATTTTACACATCATGATTCTTGAAGAGTGGGTAGGTGTTGAGTAATGTGATTACTGAAGAAAGGCTTTTCCTACTTTACTACTACAAGTATTCACAATGAGTGAGACATTTATATGTTACAGGTAGCAGGATGACATTACAGTATGCAAAAAGAGCAAAATCCACCAAAATGTACAGATAAATACATTGATTGAGGAAGATTTTTAAGTGTGCAGTAGGCCAGCCTACCTTACATCATATTCCCCATAACGCACAGCACTTTTGTTGTTCTTTTTTTTCGGTTTATTACAGCTGGTACTTGGTTTTGGCAACATTACTGCCAGTGCCCACTATTACAAATCTACAATGATAAAATGTAAAGGTCTGTTACATTAATGGTGATGTGATGTGTGAAAGGAAACACCAGAGGTTTTTGTTGGTGGTGGGCAGTTACAAAATATTGATATATCGTTACTTGGTATCAGTATTGACCAGTACTTGTGTAATGAGATCGGTACTTGAAGTAATCAGTATATTGCTGATTTTCTTAAATATTATTGTTTCTGTAATATTTAATGTACCAGTATGTGCAAGCTGTTTGATAAAAGTGATATCTTTAATGCAAAAATATGATAACTGATGCTTTCCTAAATATTCAAATTCACAGGTTTACAAAAAAAAATAAAAAATTTAGAAAAATTAAAGCATTTGATTAAAATGAGTTTTTACTTTCATTCATGAACATAAACAGTTCTAGTGGTTGTGTATTATTCTTGATTAATTTTGACACACTTTTTTTCTATGTCTGATATGAACAATATTGACCCTTTAATTATTTGATATGGGATCAACACCATATCTTGCAGTATCCCACACCACTAGATTTTTTTTTTTTTTTTTTTTCACTTCATCACAGAGGCAATGACTTTCTCACAAGTAACGTTATTTTAATAAAAATGCTTAAAGGCCATACAAACCATCAATTAGCATTTAAGCCATAAGTTGATGCCTCGGAAGTCGTTTTGCTTGACCACTGTATACTTCCATGTTCAAATATTTAAAAAACGGAGAAGCTACAAAACAAATTCAACAGAACAGTCACGTGATCACATCAGCGAGAGGTGATGTCATGGACGGTTTCAAACACAGCCTTTGTGTTCATCTTGTGTCCAGTGTGTGATCTCTTTGAACAACATCAGAAATGAATGATCAACAAATAAGTGAGTCATGAATCCATTAATCAGTCTAGGAAGATGTTCAATCTTTATTCAGAAAGCATCAAATCACATCAAAGTACATCAATATACTGCAATTATATATATCTGTGAAAATGGCATTTATCAGTCTAATCAGTTGCTCCACTTTTATGTTGCATTTAAAAAAAGGAATAACTGACACTGCAATTATTTTTCCCTGATTTTTCCGCCATCATTGTAACAATATCTAGAGTTTTTATCCTACAATGGCCTAACATGTTTGCTGCTTGATATTTTTAGGATTCCAGCCAGAAATCATAGTTGATTTTCAAACACAGTAAAAGTGTAAAACAGGTCACCAGTTAAACATCAATGTTTGAAAGTAGAACAAGTTCAGTGCTTTGCAGCTGCTGACCTGATGTGTCACCAACATCTCCAACGCAGCACATCCCTGGGTGAGCATTAACAAAAACTGGTGATAGTGTGTAAGAAATTGTATGGATAGTAAAACAAAAACTAGGCATTAGATCAAAGCGAGGAGCTGACTTTGGTTCCCCTGCAGGCATGTGGGAGACTTTAAAGCTTTACAAAAGTTCTGGGGGAAATTTTCTCCAAGCTTTATGAGCCATAGCAGATGAGTAGATGACCCAAGTTAATTATTATTGAATTTGTTTTCCTTGCTCCACTGATACTTACCTCTATCCTGATGCAACAATGACAGTGGGTACTCCCATTAAAGCCAAGGAAGAGCATTTTTTCAATGACTATTTCTCCAGCAGTCTCAATCGGTTAGGCTTTATCTTCTCTTGTGGTTAATATTCAAATTTAACACGTCATCATTTTAAAGCAGCAATATAAGATTCATATCCCTGGTGATAATGCTCTGTAGCGAGTAAGCTGGACAGTATAGCCCAGTTTTTTTTACATTGCATTTGTAAAACATTCTTGTGTTTTCCTCTGTCATTGTCTCTAAATTGGGAGACTGACATGACAGCATAGAGGGATATATGGAATGAGTGGAAGCTGAGACAAATTACTTTAATTAAGCCCATAATCTTGAAATTAGATGGTCAGGCATGTAATATGATAAAACAAAATTGCTGAAAGGTTTAGGGGCAGTTTAGCTTTCTCCTGTGTCTTGCAAAGAGGCATGACATATGCTGTCATGATATAAAGATGGACCCTTGCTCCTGTCAGGATTGAATGCAAGCCAAATGAAACACATGCCATCTGTCACGCTGGAGTTCACCAACCTAACTCGGAAAAACTCTTGTGTGCTCAGATGTGTGGTTTCCATATTAACAGGAATACAATTAAACTAATTCTTATTGGCAGGTAAATCTCTGTAAATGCATGTTTTTCTTACATATTTTAACAGTCTAACTAAGAAAAGAGTAAAACATGCACGCACAGAGTATGTACTGCCTGATTTATTTTAAGCTTAAATTTCTGTTTAATTACTGTTGGCTTTTTGGAACAATGGAACTAAAAAAAAATACTGGTATTGGCACTGAAGGTAAGATTTTTAGAGAGCCAAAAACTGGAACAAAGGAAGTATAGAACAAGCTGAAAATAAACAAAGTTATAAGGAAGTAGAATATCGACTGATGAGCATGGTAACATGATAAACCCAGACACTTAAATAACTGTGCATGTGTGTCTGAGGTTTCTGATGAAAATGTGCAGGATGTTGCCTCAGGAGGGGGACATAGTAATGATATGGCAGTATATTGTTTTATTCTTTAATGCAGTTATCAACACTGGTGTTTGTATCGGTAACAGTTTGCTATCATATCATTGATATTGAAAAATAAGGTGCTTTACACAAATTCCCTACAGACTCACGACTTTATGTCCCCTGTGGTGGCACTAATGACAGGGTTGAGGGTGAGGTGAATGTCGGTTCAACAGCCATAGAGAAAGTTGACAGTCATAAAACAGCAGATGCAGTAAAAGGAGGTGAAGGTTACACAGGCTACTTTTTTTTTAAATCAAGAGACAGAGAGAAGGAAAAAATCATTACGCCTGAAACGATAAAACAAAATCGAGGATGTATTCCGGTCTGGAGTGGGAGTTACGTTTAACAGTAATGGAACTTCAACAGCCACAGAGGTCACGTGATTACTAACCATTGTGGAAGTACTGAATACGGTCCGACGTGCTGTAAAAAGTGAATATGACTTTACCTGTTTCAAGACGTTTAAGAAAAACATGAAAAGGTTTCACATTGGTACAATATTCCCCCTTTTCATTCCCAAGAAACACCCATTTTTCAAACTAAAAAATCATAAAATTTGAATTCACAGGCTGAAATCAGACTATAACTGCTGAGCTGGTGGGAGCATCTCGAGGTTGCATAAATAGGATGTGGCAATTATCCTAAATCCTTAGAAGAAACGCTGGAAGAAGACAGAAATGACAGCAGAAATACTCATACATAAAAATTAAAGGTTTCGTTTGCCTTCTTTTTGAGGAGTTTTTTGTGTGTGTGTGTGTGTGAACAGATGAAACTGATGTATCAGTGTATCACTGCAAAATAAAGAAAAACTTATAACCTGAGCTTATGTATATTGTTGATCCATAGACACTCTTTGACTTTATTTTCTTGACTTTCTCCTTGAACTACTTTGACTTTATTCTTAAAATAGATTCATTTATGTATTCATTTTTGTTGCCCTACAAGTCATACCTATTAGGTGAGTTCATTTGACTACATTTTTACAAAACATTTTTTTCAGAGCAGTCTGGACTTCTGTAGCTTTGAATAAACTAAGTCCAGCTGGCTAAATGTGTACACAACACACACATGCAAGCTAACAATATAATAAGCAGAAAACAGTACAGAGAACATGGGAGAAAAAGACATAAGCCCAAATGAACAAGACAGATTTTTGGTTTGTCAGTCTCACTGTGGAAGAACAGATATCTCATTCTCTCAGCAGCTCACATCCAAACATCGTTTTTCCGCTCTCCGTCTTTGCTCTGGGACAATATGTAGGAGCGTTTGTCATTGGTTATCAGGGGATGATGTATAGTCTAGCCTGCAGAGAAACATGTGTTGTGCTTTAATCTAGAGTGCATAGGCCAGTATTCATGGCCAGCAGCTGGAGAAAATCACAGGAGACGAAGAGTCCACCGTGCAGAAAGGAGACATACTGCCTGCCTGCCTGCCTGGCAGATGCTGGTTCTTGTTATCAGCCCTCTCTGTGCCTTATTTATGTGGTGACTTACAACCCGACACCCTCTTTTTCCCTTGCACACTGCTACTCTGCCCACACAAACACATTTTCATCTGAATAAATGTCCGGTTTGTTACTCATGACAGAAACAGCACACAGGAACAGTTCGCTGTGACAATCAAAGGAGCCCTGAAAAATGGGGTTAAA
Source organism: Thalassoma bifasciatum (assembly GCA_008086565.1). NCBI lineage: Eukaryota > Metazoa > Chordata > Actinopteri > Labriformes > Labridae > Thalassoma > Thalassoma bifasciatum. The sequence continues at coordinate 440,856 of RPOG01000243.1, read as the reverse complement.
CTTCAGGGTATGAAGACTCCAGTCTCAATGTTGAATTTTACAAATTTCATCAAGCCCTTTGTTTAGCAGTTATTGTCAGTCCACATCACTGTAATGTTTCTGGGAGGCTGTGTGCAGGGAGGCTTTTAGCTCACTAACATGCTCATAAAGACCATGCTGGAGTTTAACAACGTTAACAAGTCTTGTTAACTAGATGGCACCGCTGACCATCAAGTCTTGAAGCTCTGGCTATCATCTTGTGATATAACCTCTGGGAGCAATGGTCAACTTTCACAGCTTCTAATAAGACTACCTATTAGTGATAAAGGAGAAACACTAAGGCTTCCTCCCTCACGTGTTACCTTTTTTTAACACGTGAAAAACAAGAAAACTGAGAAGTGAGAAAGAAGTTGGTGTAGAGAAACACGTGAAAGTGAAGCTTTGGCTGCATTTGAGTAGTGATGACAGTGACGTCAAAAATGTTAAAAGTTGTGGTTTTTGCCTCATTAACGTCTCAGTCATGTGTAGCACAAGCACCATGATTTGCATACTAAGTTTTGATCAAAGATAGATTTGAAACCAGATAAGAGAATGATCATTCCTTTTGTAGGAGAGTAAAACTTTTATACGCTGTTTTGAATATGGACCAGAGCACGAATTCATTCCACTTATGTCTTTTCAGAAATCGAGTAAAAAGCCTCAACAGCGAAAACATTATGATCCAGACCATGGCTGCTCACATCTATTCTAAATACACATCATCACCTTTTTCACAATTTACATTTTTAAGGAATACAGCCAGAAAATAATTACAGAAATATTTTCATGTTTCATTGCAGTTTTTAGCTATTTATTTATTTCTTTAGTCTGTACATAAGTCTATATGTTTCACTGGAGTTTGGTATAAAAGCATTGTGTTCATGTAAAACAAGAATTTAATGCAAAGGACTTGACATTGTGTGTTTATTGAAAAACTCTTGGAAATAAGAGAGCTGAATAAAACAATTATTTGCTCACATACCAAAGGCATATCTGCAAAATGCAGCTGAGAAGATGAACCAGTTCGCAGACCAGAGAGAGAAATAAAAGGATGTTTTCCAGGATTCAGTGGAAATAATTTGTTCTAAATGTTTCAGAAGTTTCTGCAGTGTGTAGAAAAACCTCCTACAGGTGTTCAGGAGCACAGCTTCTGCTACTTTAAGTTGTGTTACAATTACAATATGTTTAAGAGGTCCTGTAGTCTGAGATCACACCAGCTCCTCATCTCCTCTGTGCTCATATCCATATATTAGGTTCTCTTTTACATCGCAGTTTCACACAGCTGCGCTCTTATTGACAAGCTCCTACTGTGATATTTATGTCACATATTTAATATGGACATGGGAATGATTATCAAATCCATAGTTGCCAAGAGTGTCCGATCAGCCTTAAATAATGGATGAGCAAGGATGCGACTCAATTTGTGAGGCCGTGCAGAAAGACAGGGCAAGTGCAGCCATCGACCCCTCCGCCCACCCCCATCGCTTTCTCCCTCTCCGGAACGTCATTATTCTGGTCGATCTTTTCTCCCCTAGCTTGACATCATTCAATGTAATCATCCTTCAATAAAAACCTGCTTGTAATAAAAGGAACAACCAGGTCAATACACAGAATATGGAGAAGGATGACCCTGTGCTGGGAGACAGCGTATAAATGGGCCTCTTTATCAAAGCGGATAGGCGCCTGGTGCCTTAACAGGAATTCGACCGTGGATGGAGTTATCATTACTGTTACCTTTTGTATCATTGCTGTTTGTGCTCTGTGAATATGAGGAAGACTGATGGCTGCATTAATGAATCAATGGGCTAATGAAGCAGCCATTGTGTTGGTTTATTGAAATACACTGAGGGAAATTGAAGACTTCTGCAGCATCTCTGCTCTGAATACTTCGCTGTCATATTACTGGATCTCCACAATCACCTGTCACAAAAAAAGAAAAGTAACATTTGCAGGTGATTGGCGCTTATAATGTGGATGCAAATCTGCTTTCTGTGCATGGAAAGAAAGTCCTAAAGAAGAGAAAAGAGCAACATGAAAACAAAGGTCACACTTTTGTTTGTCACACATGCTGTTCTTGAAGTACTCACAAGCCGGTCAGGACTGAGGCTGGTTCGAGGGTCAAATTAGCTGACAGGGTAATTCTGAGCGGACGACATGCCGAGCCGCTGATTATCCCTGAGCTGGCATCATTTTTGTTTATCAAAAAATGTTAATTGCCTGTTTTTACGAGTAGGAAAAGATTAAAAGTTAATAGGAGAGACTAAATAAACACAATGCAATTGCATGGGGCTGTAGAAGATGGTAATTAATTTGTGGCCACCCCTGAGCTAATTAGCTAATATAAAGCAGGAAAAAAGAAGTTAATGAGGCTTAATGTAAGTGATACACTGAAAAGTTCAGACTAATGAATTTATGAATGCGTGAGGAAATCTACTTCATGCTCGCTGCTGCCTTCACGTTGCGAGGCACCTCCTGGAGATGAGAAAACTAAGTTGCTGTTGCTTGATCACCTTGGATGTCTCAGACTTTGGCAGTATATAAATTTCATAGCTCCGTTAGATTCAGCGTGTGAGAGCTGAATCAGAAGTGCCGCCTCCATGCCGAGCGAGAGATGGTGGACCATGGGAGGGCCCATACTAGCCCAGCGGTGAGTTTGTTTTTGACTCCTCAGGGTGCTGCTGGTCTGAGGGTACAGGAGCAGGTATATTGGGAGGTCTGGGGAGGTCAGTTTGCCGGAGGTTAAGGGAGGAATGGGAGATAATAATTTGCTGCAAGCATCCTGCGAGGCTCATGGAGAAGATGGTCCAGGGGGCTATGTCACATAGTCATCAGCTACATGCCGATCATAGCGTACACAGCAGCCTCTGAACTCCTCCTTTCTCATCCTCCACTGGCTCCTCTGAGTGATCTGGTAGTCACTTATCAGCATGTTCATCCCTGTAATATCTGTCGCTCATTATAAGAAACAGCTTATTATTTCCTGTACAACTGTGCTGACCGCAGAGGACATTACTTACACTCAGGGTCACAATGGCATTTACTGTTGACACCGTGGACCGAGGTTCATGGGTAATTTGAATGAAATTATAGGGCCCTGATGAATCCTGCTAGTGAGTGGGAGCCAGAGCACCGAGGTAATCAGGTAATTGCAGCTTTCATAAATGTAATTTATCACGGAGCCAAAGGCCAGCAGTGGTAGCGGACCAGCTAGCACGCTTTGCCGTCTCTTCAGGCTGACCTGTGAAGCTTTCACGTGGTGACATATGTCTTTATGAGCTGTGGGGAAGCATAATGGGTGATAAGACAGAAATACCACCATCAAAGCATCCCAGTCATATGACATAAATCAGCACTCTAAATGGACATCTTCCCACACAGTTTGCTTTTGTGTTCATGGTTTACAGCTGGTAATTTGTCAATCTCACTTTGATAGAGTGACACAGATGCGGTTAATGATGTTCATATAATAGATTTACAAGTGTCAAAGACTATGTAGAGTCACAAATAGGGAGCTAGTGGATGAGCTGCTGTGTCATGTGAACCCTTCAGTTCAAAATTAAGCCTGACAGGGAGCTGATCATAATTTGCTGCTAAAGTTTCTCAAACAGAAAGGAGTTGTTAATACATGTTCAGTTTAGGCTCACAACAGCTCTGTGTCCAACATGTACAAACACAACTTACACCAAAAATGATTGACAAAAGCATTACATTTCTTAAAAAAAGGAAGAATATGGGAACATTTTGGCCCAACTGTGCACAGTAAAAATGTTAATACCTATATTTAAACATTAACCAACTTAAAGATTGCCCTAGGAATAAAAAGAGCTTAAGACTTAGAGTAGCTCAGCATAAAACTGTCAGCTCAAGCAACAAAACTTTCTACCAACAAGGTTCTGAGATTTCATTTCTGAAATATGTAGAAATATTGAAAATGGAACTAAAAATATCCTTGTATGCATTCTTGGAGGAGTTTTTTTCTTTAAATCTTGAGATATTTGGCAACAACATAGAGACAATTTGATAGGATATTGGTTATAAACTACACTCAGTCAAGATTCCCCATTTTCATCATGGTTTTAGTGGCATTTAGTGGAACTGTGAAAAATATCAGGACACTGACATCACGCTAACCTTTTTAAAAGCAAATAAATGATTCCCACATTTTACATTAAGGCTCTGTGTTCAATCACTCTGATTTCTTTAGTTTTGAATTGGCATCACCCTTGACTTTCATTCAAGGGCACTTCTCTTCCATTCACTCGATTGCAAAAAGCTACTTTATTGTACTTATGCTTTTCTCATGTTAGATGTTTTTAAATCCCCCGTCTGCATCAAACTTGCTATCACTTTTAGAATTTTACTTAATGTCAAAAATAGTAATTAAAAGTGATGCAGTAGTATAAGAGACAAGTACACATTAAAATAATACCCTCAAAAAAAAAAAAGTACTTAGTGTCGCTTCCATTGTTGTTGTTGACAAAGTTTATATGAAAGTTTTGCTTCATCTTGGTTTTGGTTGATCAGAGATTGTGAAGTGACATTGGATGGTTGAAGTGTTTTAAATACATGTATACAGGGCTTATCATGTAACTCTTGGCAACTCTACTCTGGCTTTAGCACCAGGACAGCGAAGTACCTTTCTATTTCATTTTAATTTCAGAGTTTTGCTGTTTGTAGGTGGTTGGCTTTTTTCTCTAAATCTAACTCATATTTTAACTCCATATTTTCAATTCGGAGAAGTTCTCATGTGCAGTAAACAATATTTGGGTTTTATTTTAAAAACAAAACAGTGATTCTAGTGATTATTTGTGATTCACTGCGAAAAACTAAAATCTAAGCATTTGTGGCATATCCTTGGTAAAGAACCTCTTTTAAGACTTAATATGGGCCACATTTACCAGAACAGTCCAGTCTTTTTTCAAGTTGTTTTAAGACAACTTGAAGTCTGAACAGCTTGTAATGAGGAAAAAATTCTGCCAATGGGGTACGGAAAAAGTCTCTTGTGTTAAGACATTATTCTAATTTCAGGAAACTGTACGAGCAAATTTGTCTTACTCCATTGGCAGATTTTTCCTTTTACTGATCACAACCAATTCAGACATCATTCTGTCTTTTGATATTTTGAAATAAGACATATTTTTGGACAAATAAACACTTGTTTAGATTCCATTTTTGCAGTGATCAGCTTAAATCTCTGCATTGTATACTGTGCTTGAGAACTCAAGCAGCGTGCTCAAGGATGAACCCAACATCACCGCTGTCTCAGCTCAGCTCAGATCTATATGAAACGCTGGTATCCAACCTGTTGAGAGGCATGTCGAAAGCTCAGTCACAACAATTTGTCCCCTAATTTGAAACTCTGCAGATACATTCAAGGCTGATCCACACATAGCCGACTAGCAAGCAGGTATATGTCATAGAGAAATGAAAAGGAGTGTATAACCAAGCAGTATGAAAGGGGATGAGCATGTTGGTGTAATGATGTCTGTTATATCTGAGGACATTCATGGAAATCACATAGGAGAGATGACAAAGCCCTTATTTAAAGGTCACTACTCATTTCATAAAAGGGTCCTGCAGAAAACTGAAACATGATAGGTCAAATACAGGTCTAAATGCCTTTTCCAGTTTTCCTATTTTCCCATTTCAACATATCCATCTGGTGTCCGTGCTCTCTCGCCTCTGTAATGGAAAACTATTGCAGAAGCATTTCCCCGTCAGCCAGGGGGGTCAGGAGGTCATCACTGATGTCACTCTCAAAGTAACCAGTGGCAAATAGGTCCTGACATGTGCTCTCCAATGAGAGAATGAGACTGGACAGCTCCTCTGGCTGCCCGACTGATAAGCCATAGAAAAGAATATGTGAGGCTCAGAGCGCTGCGGACGCTGCTTCAACACCAGCTGCTGCATTAAGGCACAAACAACAATTGGGTGATCTGAAGGAAGGCTGTGTTAGTCTTTACCTGCAGTGTCCTGTCAGACTTCAGTCCATTTTTTTTCAGTACATCTTTTTATGGTGTGTATGCAGCTTAGTTTTAAGAAGCTCAGTTTTTAAATTTCCAAGCTCATCTGCAATTCAGCCATGTACCTTCATTCAAACATACAGGAGCATTTTTTCCTCCTTCCATCCCTTTTCTGCCTTTGTCTCAGTGTTGGAGCGTAACAAATTCTCTGTTCTCACTGTCAGATGCACGTCATGTAGCCTGTGATTTGTAATGCACATCCTGGTGTTGTACAGATTTCTTCGCCTGTTTGTTTTGTACAAGCGTGCAGTGTGTTGCTTTGCAGCGTGACTGCTCACTGCCTGCCCTCACCCCCATCTCTGCTCTCATCTCCCTCATAGTAAGGGATGTTCGTACAAAGTGACATAAATTATAAAAAGGAAACATTATAACGTAGGTGTGGGATCTGATTCTTCATAAATACCTGGCCCTGTAAGGAAAGCTCAAGTTTCATTTTCTCTTTCACGTCTTTTTAATCTCTATCTCTGTCGTCACTGTCACTGTCAGACTCTCCACTTCACTAGTCACAGGAAGGATGACTGAATGAGCAGCAGAGTGGCGTTTTCTGATGGAGTTACACCCCACAAATGGAGTCAATCAAGGGATTGGCTGGAAAAAAAAATCATTTTCTGACAGATGTGTCAGCAAGATTGTCAGGGCCTCCATGACAACAAATCTATAGCACTAAAAAGAAGAAGCGAAGAGTGTGGGGGATGTGGCAGAAGAAGAAGAAGAAAAAAAAAGAGTTGAGGGGAAGCGAGGACCCTGACAAAGTGTAAAACAGGAATCCTCAGAGTGAATTCCCAGTCAATCAGAGCACTTACCTCTCAGCTGTCCATAACGCTATTTCATACCAATTATTACCCCCACTGAGCAGGTGACAGGCTTGTGTGCCGACGGCAGCGCCACGCAAACTCCCGGTAATCCCGAAATGACGGATTGGGAGGGAAGCCTTGCAGTGATTTGTGACAAAGTAACTGAACGTAGACTTCTGTACTTAGAAACGTGAGAGCAGTTTGTTTTCATGCTTATGGTAACACTCCTCACTTTGATTTGATGCAGGGGTTTTAGTCTGCCTCACCAATATACTCTCCCGGCTTACGGGGGCCGTCACCATTCAAGGTCTAAATTGAAAAATTGCTGTAGGGTGTCCATTTGGTGTTGACTGTGTATTAATCAATATAAATATTGTTTTCTTTTCTTTTTTTCCTCAAAAGAGAAATATATTTTATGGAACAGCAGCATCTTTGACTTCACTTTGTGTCATTTTCTTTTGTTTTCTTGCACTTTCATTTTGCAGCATCAAACTTCTCCAGAGTTTACTCTCCGCACCAAAGCAGGCATATTCACAGACATGCTATAAAGATGGTCGCTTGTGTTTGACTGTTACCCATAAAACCCCCCCAAACCTTTCTTGCTTGTAATTTTTCTCCTCCTGCCAAGCCCTTAAGTCTTAAAGCTTCCCGCCTGTGATATTTCCTCCACATCAATATGTCACCTAGTTCAGCCACAGCAGGATGTCAACTTAATGCAACTCTGGGGTTAAGAAAACACCGTCTTGGCCCACTGACTGATCGCCTGTCGCCGCTCACACAAAAAGTTTAGAAATTTGATCCACCTGTCATGTTGCCTGTGATTATGAATCTCTTCCTCTAGGAGCTCACAGGCCCATTCAGAGGCAGTCTAGCTTGGCCTTGCTCTGCATTAGTTACATGGATGAGAGAGCAAACTTCAAATCACTCCGACTGAGAGAGGGAGAGAAAGAATCCAGCTCATCTTAATGTAAACAATTGGGCCCAGTGGTGAGCCCACCAAAATAGACGCTGCTGTGGGGAGGACTTTCTTTTTTAAGAGAGCCTTATAATCTGATTTGATTTACAGGAGTCATACAGCACAAATTGGAGCAATCTGAGCGACAAACACTGAGTGACAAAAACAGAAAAATACAGATTTTCCTCAAAAAAAGCCTAAAGGTCAAATTAATCTTGCTAACATCTCGACATCTTCCACCTCTACCTTTGTGTATCTTTTTTTTTTCACCTTTTCATCCCCAGACGATGAGAGCAAACACAAAAAGAGAATACGTGTTTCTTTATCTCTAACCCCTCGGTGAACTGCAGATGACCTTCTGAGTCAACTGCATTAGCTTTGGGGTGGTCAGACTAAATAATGTGTGTGTGTGTTTGTGTGTGTGCGTGCGTGTGCTCAGGGGGTGCGAGAAGAGGAGAGGGAAAGGGGAGAGAGGGGGATTTTTCATGCTCTCCATTACAGTTGTTTAGGTTAGAGGGGTTAACTCAATGAGGCTAAGTAAGTTTGAACTGTGAATCACATCAGCAGACTTGCACATTCACTTATGCACATTTGCAAATGTACAACTCAGAGGTAATCACATTACATCCACACTCCTTTTGTATAAAAGAGCAGGTCTGAGGCAAGCATTAAGAGGTCTAAATTTAACTGTTTTTTTCTCTACTTGATTTAAATATTAACCGGGAAAGATCCACTACTGTTTGCAGGTGAACAAGTTCATTTTATAGTACACAGATGCAAACTTGCAGCTCTGCAGACATTTGTCTAACCTGCTTCCCTCAAAGTATTGTTTTCCGTTTTGCTTTTCCTCGACTATGCCCCCTTTTGTTTTCTTTTCCCAGATAGAGCCTGAGACTGATTTATTATAGATTTTCTGTGTTTTGATTGTTTTGCTGAGAAGCCGGCTGGGAAGATGGGACTTCCAGCTGCTCTGGATGCTTGGGAGTCCTGAGAGTCCTGGCCCGGCTGCCCTCCCGGCTGGCCCGGCCAAGTGGGCATGCGCTGTAGTGGCCCACGGCGGGGGGTTGATGGGGCTACAGAGGCTGGGCCAGAGAGGCCACAGATGCCTTAAATGACTTGGCATGATGGGATAGCAGAGGGGCAGAAGCACGGCTCGCAAGTAAATCAAAACAGTTTTTCAGTTTTGTCGAGTGTGTTGTCAGAATCTAAAAGAAGTAAATCAAACATGAAGGAAAAGTTACTCTTGTAAGAGGTAAACTATTCACTATATTAGATCATGTATCTCTGTTTGTTGCTGTTGTACATCCCAAATCTGAGATCTAAGCAGGTGTTAATGTCTTATTTTTAGTGAAAATTGCCTTTTTAGTCTTGATATAAGTCACATTCAACTGACCAATTCAAAAACACGTCTTATTTAAAGATATTAAAAGACAAGAATAAGTCTAAATTGCTTATAACAAGTAAAAAAAAACTGCCAATGGTGTAAGAAAACTCTGCTCATCAAGTTTCCTCAAATTAGAAAAAAAGTTGTTAATGCAAGCAACTTTTCTCTTGTACCATTCGCAGAAATTTGTTTACTTGTTACAAGCAATTTAGACCTCATGCTTATCCTTGTATAACCTGAAACAAGACATTTTTCTGAACTGGTCTGGTAAATGTGGCTCATATCAAGACTAAAAGACTGTTTTCCCTAAAAACAAGACAAACACTTGCTCAGGTTTCAGTTTTCTGCCGTGTAGTTTGGGCAAAAAGGAAAGGTCTGTCTCGTCATTTTCACTTTTCTCTTTTGCATATAGAAATCCAAAGTCTTTACTCCTCTCTCAGGTAAAGATTTTGAGCAGTTATACTGATGTGAAAAGCAGAATCACCTCCTTTCCCTTAATTGCTGCGCACTTCTAAGCCAGAGCAATACTAGCTAGTTTTGGCTGACCATTTCAAACAAAGACTTCACAGTGAGGACTTCCAACCTACACCCATGATACCAGACCACCAGAAGGCCCCCATTAGTTAGTAATTCATGTGGAAGCTGCGGGACCTAATATCATTATCAAGCTACAGACCTGCCAGCCTTTTATAGCACAGCAGCCTGCTGTGATGCAAATTCTTTGACTTTGGAAGAAACAGGAGTTTCTTTAGTCTTTGTAGTGCTGACTCTAACAGGGCATTTTTGCATGGATTTAAGTTTTGAGGAAAAAAAAATAATTTCATGCTATTGATAACTAATCTATGAACAACAGGATCCAACCATTATATCATATTCAAGCAATTTCAGGAGTGATTTATTCCCCTGATCCTTTACATCCTAATCAAGGCTTTTTTGATGTGCAACACTGATGCATCAAGTTTTGTGGTGATCATTTTAAACCACAATCAATCCCATTTGCTTCCATTTACATAGCCCATACCACAGCATTCACATGTGGCATTGATACTTTGATTATAAAGTTGCTTTGTTTCAGCCTGCAGAAGTGAAATACATGGACAAAGCTTTATGCCATCACACATTTTAATACATCATAATAACCTAAAACAATCCATTTATGCAAATCACTACATTGTAATAATAATAATAATAATAATAAATTTTATTTATAAAGCGCTTTTCAAAAACTCAAAGTCGCAAAAATGCAAATAATGCAAAAATATACACCAGTTTTGGACTCCTTCATAAACAAACTCTCTGCTGTGACAGGGCTCAGCCCAGCTGCTCACTCTGTGAACTGCAGGAAAAAATGTAGGTGATCAGGTGGGACCAAGAGAGAAAGAGAGAGAGCAAGAGCGAGAGAGAAGCCAAACTAGTCCCTTTAACTTTTTAAAGACTTTTCAGCATTTGTTCTGCACACTTACCTACGCAAACTCCAAGGGGCCGCAGTGACTGGGGTCCCATTTCAGGCCCAGCGTGGAGCCGGAGAGCTCCTCAGCTGTAAAATGAGAGCGCCGGAGCGCAGTGTGAAAATGGATTAGCCTCGCTGAGATAAGGGGAGCCCTCAGCGAGCCATGCACGCCTTCAATGGGGAAAAAGAACTGCTGTACAAATTGTTTTTGGTACATTAAGTACCTGTTACTTTATTTCACAGATGGAAAACAATAACACAGGCTCCGGGGTTGGAACCACCGCTGCACGGAGGAATGTGAGAGGTTTGATTCACCTAGCGCCCTCGGAGTTTGCCCCTTTTTCTTAATATGCAAAGTGATTTTCGCAAAGGAGCTTTCACTGAAAGAATTCAACAGATTGACAAACATAGCATATGATGATAAATGACAAAGTGCCAGGTTGGCAGCCAACAGGCTACTGAGGGAAATCATAGAGAATATCAATGTTAATAAAAAATAAAGTAAAAAAAGGCTGAATGTTCCCACTCAGCAAACAGAGCAGGGATTTTTCATTAATAGGCCCGCTGCTGCACCAGGGCCCCCCAAATTAAATGAGTGTGTCAGATCCTGGATGATTTATACATTTGGACTGATCTAACAGCTCCGTGGAACAGCTATGACACTCTGACAAGCCAACAATGGATATGAAAAATGAGCCAATACCAGCGCACTAAATCTGAGACTTTCAAAGCCAAACGCACACATAGAATCCAAACCTCGAACATACTCGCAAGTATAATGAAAATAAAGTGGGGAGAAAAAAAATCCCCATAAGATTCTGGGCACAATTTTAGCTAAATCATTCAGTGTTTATATGAATGGAGTGATGGAGACAAATTGGTCCGAGCGGAGAGTGGCAGTACTTTGCTTTTTCTGATGTCTTTTTGCGGCTGTGTGGAGAGTACATCACTTTACAGCTAAATGAGATATCAGGCCCATTGCTGAGCTTTGACTCAATAGGAAAATGTCAAATCAAGTTAGTGCTTAGGTGCCTTTTCAAAAACACCTCAATTCTGCTTCTCTCTCTATCAAATTTAAAATGCAATTTATGGTGCAGTTTTCTCCCCTTTCCTTTCAGGCAGCTTTATTCAAAGAAAATGATGTTTGTGAATAAAGCAATACCATACGTTTTCAGTGAGCACAGCAAAAGCCAAAGCTGTGCTTATAATTATGTTGTGTGGGGCTTGTGGCCTTACTCACTTGTTAGATGAAGTGATAAAATCCAACATGATGGACTAAAGCATTTTTGCTTTTCTTAGTATTGTCCTTTTACCCTCTCATTCTCTGTCTGATGAAAAACTGCACTCGGTGTTCCTCAGAGCTCAGCAGATTTAGAGGAAACAATTACCAGTCCGGTGATCTCTGCTTCTCCAGTCCTGCCGATAAACACCCAGCGCCCTGAGGTATGGTCTGAAAATGATACAGTTTTAAACGGGTTAAATTTCATTGTTTCCTCCACCCCCTTCACCCCCTCTAATTTTCCCCCATCCTCTTCTCTCCCTCTGAGGTTTTATTTCACAAAAGTGTGGACACATTTTTTTGTCGATGGGGGCAAAAAAAAGAGAGAAACGATAAAGAATATGAAAAGCCCATCTTCACAGAAGATTAGACACCGCAAAACATCCCAAAGCTATGATTGTATATATCAAAACTGACAAGTAAAAAGTTGATTGCTGAGCATCTATTGATTGAGCCATATTTCACTGGGAGAGCACAGCCTCATAGTTGTCTTTTCCTGCACCAAACAATTCTGCAGCTACATTCACCGGTCAGCGTATACACACAGAAACAGTCAGTATGCTACAGTTAACAGCTGTGATTATGATATATTCAGCCAAGTGTTTAAACATGACATTAAATTGATGGTTTTATCAACAACTTATTTTGTTTTTAAAACAAGCAGCATACCTCTGAATAAGGATGCAAAATTCAGAGTATTTCATCTGTTATTGGTCTGATAAAGAGAATATTTTATCAATTCCAGCCAATACAAATCACTTATTAACAAGTCTATTCATTCACACAGTTGGTGGCAGCATGCGATTTGCCATTACATGCACAGAGAAGCGCAACAAGCTGATGAGAAGGCAAACATGGAGTCACTGAGTGAATTTTTATCACCTTTTTTGTGTTAGGCTAACACAACTGCGAGGGATGTAACAAGAGCAAAGCTGGCAGGTATTCCCAAAGATAGAAAAAAAAAATCTCATTTGTCAACTCAACAACTCTCCCTTGCTACTCAGAAAGTTATCACTGCAAACAGAAATATGAAGCAGCAGTCGCAGCATGTAACTTTAGGACCAAGTGAACAGAGATGCATTTCTGATTTTAGAGCAGAAGTTTAAAAACCACTTAAGTAACTGCACTTGGTGACTCTTCATTGTCTACAGCAGAAGACCAAGTATTTTCTCTGCTCATGCTGTATCCTTTGTAAACGCCCCCTACCTGCTCAGTATGATGTGATCTCCACATGCGTTATCGAAAATGGGGTTCAAAGAGAGAAATGCTCTGTACCATGTTTTGCACAAGTTGCCACAAGGCTTTGCTTTGAGACAATAAAACTATGGAATAGCAAAAAGGATAAAAGCAACAAATTGATTCTGGGATGATCCTCTTGAATATCTCCCACAGTCCAATGTTCCTACAGTCTTATGTTCCCAAAGTCCTATCTTCCTAAAAACAATGTTCCCACTGACCTTTGTTCTCCCAATTTCCTTTTACACAAATTTATACCAAATGTTACCCTCTTCTTTCAGTTTGAAAGGAAACTACACCCAACCAGTGGCAATTGACAACCGATGGCATGTAGATTTAGGCAAATTCTGGTGCACCTATATCTTTGTTTATTGCAAATAGTTATATATTTATTCATTTATTGATTTACTTGTTCATTTGTTTACTTATTGAGTTGATTATTCATTGAGTCATTTATTGAGTTGTTTTGGGGCTTTTTATGCTGGATTTTTCTGCTTTACTGCACTGATCTGGCCGCTATAAAGTGCCTCCAAAAAGTCTTTTGTGATGATGGGGCTTAAATTGAAGGGAAATGAGGGCCAATTTTTGAAAATGTCTTGGAAATGTGCCAGTTTTAGCGCTGTCGGACCAGTGGGCTATTGGAATATGAGGCTGATCTCTTCTGAAACCCCACTTTGAGAAAAGGAAAGATATGATTAACTTTTAATCATATAAAGCAACTATAGGGGCACTAGAATTAGCTCTAATAAGAAGTACAGTACCCCTGTTTTAACATATTATATGAAAGGATTGGTACTGAAGCACCTTTGTAGCTCACAGATTGGATTGATAGTTATTTGTTACCTGATAGAGAAACAGAATTGTAAAACCAGAAACTGTATAATAAATGTACAGTCTCTGTGACGTCTGTTTCTGAAAGATAGTTTTGAAGTAAACTGTTGGTGGAGGCCATTTTGGAAGTTGGGCGGGCTTTGAGCCTGTCAATCAGTTGAGCTGTGCCTCTTACCGGATAAACTGGCCAAGCTAGAAAAAAAAAAAAAAAAAAAAAAAAAATTGTTGCCTGTATAGTACATTCAGTTAGAAAAACTATCAAAGTCTTCCCTTTTTTTTTTTTTTTTCTTGGTTTAGAGTGCATGTAGTTTCTGGTACTTCTAGAGCCAATTTCAAGTGGACACTCGACAAACTGCAGATTTTAGCATTTCTGCATTGCCTCATATTTTCAGATAGGAGATTGCCGCTTGTGTTAGGATGCTGCTGCTGTTAGCCCAGTTCTAGTGCATAAACATCTCAGATCAATTTGACAGATTTCTTCGATCGTTAGTTTGGTGTTTGATTTGAAGAAGAGATGTATAAATGTGCGATATGTGTTTTTTATTTTTCAATTCTGGGGCAAGCAGCTAATGAAAGACAGACCCAAGCTGTCATGGTGGAGGGTGAAGAGGTAAAGCAGTCATGATTTATAGGTGGTAAAAGATGAGTTAGGTCATGAGAAAGGTGAAAGACATAAGGGAAGGGGAGAACCAGCAGAAAAACCCACTGAAGCTTCTCCAGATTTGATCACCTGACATTTAGTTATGACAAGCACGCAGCTCTGTGATCATGTATAATTTGTGTCTTTATCCCCTCACAAGAAAAAAGACAGAGACAGGGAGAAGAAGGGGATGAAAAATTGGAGGGATGCTGACAGCGAGTGAAACACTTGAGCTGTAGAGAGGGCCAAGTGTACGGAGCGCAGCGCAGCCCACGAGTGATTGAATGATCCCATTCTGGGCTCTTTGTTAGACACTAGGCAGCGATGTATGAAGATTGATACACAAGTGCTCGACTCGGTTTGCTGGATCATCAAACGGATTGATATTATACTCCAGCCAAGGATGAAGACAAAGTAAGTGTTATCATACTCAATACTGGGGCTTGTCAGAGGCGGGAAATCATCCAGTGTCACTGGTTATGGGAGCATTTCGCAGACTGTCATGAGAATTTATCTGGTCGATGTGGCGCTCTGTGGCAGTCTGCTGCTGCTGGTGGAGGCCCCGGCTGTACCGTAAAGATCAGAGCTAAAGATTGAATTACAACATGGAGCTTTGGACTACATTTATTTCACTACTATCATGTTTATCCCAGCAGACACTGTAAATCCCTGCTCTGCTTATCAAGCGACCATTTATTGCCGTTCAAATAACATTATTCACAGTGATATCATTATTTAGATAACGTACGCATTACAGCGAATGATTTGTTTATCTGTTGTACAACATGAGCTCCGTACATTACCCCAGAGGTTTCCTGTGCCTCCTCATTATTCCTCAGGCCTGGGAGCAGTCAGTGTAAAGTGAGGGTAACAATACACAGATCTGTTTGGTTTCATTTAAGGGTGGCATACCAAGCTTTTTAGCAACATGAACAGAGTGAATTTTATCAGAAACAGAACATTTTCACCTTCAGCTTTTTGGAGACTGCTTAATACAAGTTGTGGAAAAAGTGACAGGGACTGAAAGTTCCTCTTTACACTAAGTCAAAAAGAGACATTGAGTAGAAAAACTGTGCAAGAGGAAGCAAATGTTTCGGTTTGAGAAACAATGCGACAGGTAAAAGCAAGAGGTCTCATGGTTTCCCATTGTCATCACTTTTTCTGTGAGAGTTTTGTTTGAGTGACACTGTAGTCATCCTTTGATGTCTCACACTGGTTTTCTCATTTTGCTTAATTTGCACTTAACTTCTACTAAAAACATGATTTTTTCCATACTCATCTCAATCATCTATCTTTTTCTTGTATAAACCTATTTGCACAGGGGAATTTGCCTTTTACTTTCAGAAGATAAAGAATACTTGAGGTAGTGATACCACAAGTTTGTCTTGTGTGCCGTATAGTTTTTTAATTAGTGCACTCTCTGAGTTCAGTATTTTTTTAGAGCAAATCAACACACAGCCTTTGAACCATCTATTTATACCTGTGCAGGTGTGTTGACTGTGTATTCTGGACATTTTACTTGAAGTCTGGTAGTTTGACTTGAAAGCAGTGTTTCATGTATTTCTTTTTAATTTCAATAAAATGTTTTTTATTACATTGTGTGGATATTTGAAGCAAATGTAATTCAAAATATAGTAGATCATCATTTTTAGATATTGTGTTTGAAATTTAATCATGAAAAATGGTATGCAATAAGTGAAAATATCAGTTACCTGATGAGACATTTGGCAGCTGTCAAAATTACCCTGACTGTCTTTGTTTAAGCCTAAATTGGGGCACATCTGTGTTAAATCAGTTGTGTAGTTATTGAAAGTGATTCAGATCCTTCTGTGAGGGTTAACTCAAGAGAATCCTTAAACTGTACCGCAAGTCTGTGTGTATTTTTTTACTTATAAGACAGTACTGACAGAGTTCATGGTGGACTTTGACACTGTCACGAAAGCTGCTTTTGTGTCCTCCACATGTGCCAGGTTCCTGGGTATGCCGACACCTGTCCTTTGAAGAGTCTTCAGGGGCATCACAAAAGAAAGGAAGAAAACAGTGCATACACAAAGCAGAGGTCAGAGAGTTCTATTCACTGTTGTGACATCTACATATTTAGATACACAGCGACCTGTAATAAAGGGTTCAAACTAGAAGCTGGGGCCAAAGATCATACCTTTATCTACAGTGACAAACCCCAAGTTATTACAGCAAGAATTTCTGCGAGAGAGGCCACTGATCTGATCATCCAAGATGAAGAAACACACAGTGATTTTATAGGAAAATCTTGGAAACACACAGCAAGTCTCATTTGTGTGTTTTCCCACCAATGCTTTGAATACACAGACCAGTTTGCAACAAGTTTCTCATTTTATTCCTTCTATATGCTCAATTTGGATGCATCTCATTTATAGTCAGATAGTTGTTATTAGAATTTTTTTCATGATGTGGCAGTGAAGACAGTTTTTAACAATTGTAATGGCTCGACAGTGATTCTCTCATTAATTTATGGAGTGCCTATTATACATTCAACATTGATCTGTAGTTTACAATCAGTTTGCAAAATGGTTGTAGTTCATGCTCCAGGTGTAGAATATAAATGGTATGTACACTTTAATACTTCAGACCAAGGTCAAAGTCCTATTTTTTAAGTTCAAATCACTGGATTTACTAAAAAAAACATCCTTATACAGAGTTCGTTTCCAACACGCGGAATAAATAAGTAAATTGTGTTATCCTGTCAGGTTCTCTGTTTTCTACTGACTCACTGTGTCAGTCTGCCCATGCTAAAACCCCAAAGCTTCCTGACTCTATTTCCTAAGTCATGAGACAATGTAAGTGCAAGCCTCTCTCTATGCAGTGGTTTTATGAAGACTGTAAAGCTGTCATTTATGTCTGTACATGCAGTGCCCTCCCCATGTCACCAGGCTCTGTAAAAGCCATGTATGGGAACCATCTCAAGCTGTGCCACTTATGGATATTTCTCTTTACATTCATCATTTTTACATGTTCTCACTGCGAGCCGAGGCCTGTCAAAAAGACTTACTGCTTTTCATCTTCATATTGAAATACCAGAGGAGGCTGTTGCCCAGCTGCTGCCGGTGTTATATCATTTCTCTTATTGTGCTCCATAGTTACACCACAGTTATAGCAGCTGGGCACAAAAGCAAACACACGTGTCCGATTGGGACGCTTGAGCTAAGAGGTGCTTGCTATGATTTGGCTTTGTTAAGCTGTTGACCCTGAAGAGAAAGAATTACCTCTACTGGGAATCAGGCAGTGCATATATGTGTTTGTGTGTTTCTGTGTGTGTTTCTGTGTGTGAACTATAAGAATGTCTGGTGGTGATAGGAACAGGAGGGGGTGCAGTAGCTTTGAGTTAAGGGCTCTATCAGGGGACAAACTTCTGCGGCACCACAAAGCCACATGATCCATCTCCCTTTTTAGCTGGTGTCAGGACCATTTTATGTGATGATGATTTGATGCCCGGGCACTGGGCCTCCTTCCTCCCTGCTCAGATTGAGCTATGATAGTCAGAGCTGGAATCACTGGGATCAGAGAACGACTGGACTGCAGCCATCAGAAAACAACCGCGTGCCCCCTCAGCTCACTGAGCACACAGACAAATTCACTTTACGTTGAATTTGCAAATCCCACAGGAATTCACACATTTAAAGAAAATAGTGCAGCTATTGGGGTAAAAACAATCAGAGGAAAGGCATATGTAAAGAATTGGGAAATATTAACACTCAGCTTTATTCCTTTGACTTTTACTGACAGATTCAAAAATTTAAATAAGGAAATTATGACAATGAGACAATCTGGGTCAGGGTCTTTATGTCATGCCTGCTAGCTTCCTTTCTGATGCTTGGGTAATTGAATAACAGAACTTTATCACATGTGCAAATGAAATTAAGAGTGTCTAATGTAAATTTCATGTGTGAGCACCATAGACTGTGATACATGGGACTAGTCTCTGATATCACCCATGTGTTTGGTGTCCATCATCCCCAGGTGACATAATGGAAATGTTTACTTAACCCAACTTCACTGATCGAGTAAAAGTCAAAGAAGTGGGTTTTGAGCCTCCTCACTTAAAGCTACAGAGTGCCCACCTGCCAGTCAGGTCAGTTACATCTTTGATTATGCAAAACTCTTTGTGTCTTTTACAGAAAATTCACTCCTCTACAAAGTGTTACAGTACAACCTTTAACTTTGCAGAGTAAAAGTATCAGGCTGATAATATTTTAATTTTTGCTGTAAAGAGCCATCACTTTAAAAAGTACCATTTTTGTAATGTCTGCATGGGCCGCATTTCCCAAGGTGCCTTCATGACTATGTAAAAACTTAAAATTGATCAATAATATGCTTTTTCGTGGACGTTCTCAGTCAAATTTTGAAGTGGAGAGAGGAGGTATAGTTCACGGGTCCTCTGAGTAGTCATGTCATCTTGTCTGCATGAATACCAAAGCAACAAAACAGTACATTACAGAATTGGATATGATATTTTTTGACATGCAATGTCATAAAAACTGCCGTAAAATCTACATTTATTATTATGAAAGATCTTTTGCCCCCTCACTATTAGCCTATACCTCCAAGTACAGCATTACAGAAACCAGTCAAAACCCAGTCTTAGTTTAGTGTGTGAGATCAGAGTCCATCCTGTCGAAAGTAAAGAAAGTTGTTAAAAGTTTTTGCTGCTTTCTTGACACCTGAAGAGCACAAAATTTACTGCATTGCCAGAATTATATGTAAATGCACTAATATGAGTGATTCTATTGATTAAAAGTTATTGCGTGAATCCACTTTTGGATTCTACTATACAGGAAGTAAGGACTAAATGAGAAAACTAAACTGAAATTTTGACTCTAAAAGAATAGTAATGGCCAGCCACATACGGTCTTAAAGAGTCAAAACTTTGGACATTAAAACTAGACCAAAAGCCTTGTAAAAACTTAAGCCAGGGTTAAAAGAAGAAAGAAAAGTACAGATATTCTGACACAAGTTACTTTTTTGTTTTTTTTGGGTGCACTGACTCTTTTGGTTCTATAGTTTCTCTCCAATGTACACTCAACTCCACCTTTACTTTAAGTGCTGGCAATAAACAAGAGCCTTGAACACATTGCTATAATAATCATAAATGTTATAAATCTACAGTAATGTCCAATTACACGCAGCTTTTAAACAGTGTCAGTGTGTTGTGTTTGTGATAGGCTGTGTAATAGTGTAATAACTCTGTCCCTGTGTACAGCGGCCACAGAGGCTGGGTTTAAATGAGACTGTTCTGCTACATTAGCTTCATAACACCATAATCCTTTCTCCATAAACCATTACATGCGCCGCAACATTTCTGATTTATGGGGGGAAGAGAATCAATGGGAAAAAATTAATGCTCGCAAAACGTCCCAGGGACAATATTGAGCAGATTTTAATTGTGATTTCATTCAAGTGGCTGTTAGCCAGATGATGAATGGGAGCTAACCTTCCACTCTGCCGAGCTCTGGAGAGACTCTTTAATATGACAATTAAGTGTCTGTCCTTTAGATTTTATTGTATCTTTCTCCCTCTATCTTCTGGGCACTTCAGTCCTCCCTCCTCCTTTTTTCACCCATCCATCCACTCCTCTCTTTTTTTCCTCTTCCTATCTCTTTCTCTCTCTCTCCACATCGCTTCATCTGTACAGTGCAGCTTTTGAACAGATTAAATTGAGACTCCGGTTTTCTCCATTTCAAAGCACTTACTTATGTTTTATGACACGCACTAAGTCAATTTTATGTCGTTATTGATTTTTTCCCCCTCCTCTTATTACCCTCTTGCTTAAATCGACACAAACCATTTTGCCTTTTGCTCCTTTATTCTTCTCTCTTGTCTTGTTGTGACCTTAAGTGTAAGACCCAGACAGTGAAAATCATCTGTTAGAGGATTGGAGGAGGTTTGAATCTGCATGTGTGTGTATGTGCATGTATGTTTGTGTGAGTGTTTGAAAGCATCTGTAGAGTAAAAATCAGATCAGTAAATTATCCAAAAGAAAAGGTAAAAGCTAAGGATAGTGTTGTGGAAGCTTTACTTGTACTAAATGATACAGATTAACAAACTTCGTTCTTAACTGACCGTAATTTCTGGACTATTGGGTGCACTTGAATACAAGCTACACCTGCTAAATTTGAAAACAAGAAAAACATACACACATAGGCTGCACTTGTCTATAAGCTGCAGGTGTCCAAATTGTAACATGGAATATTTACACAGGCAGATTTTTTCACTTTTAACTTAATGGATGTTTTGGGGTTTTTTTTCTGAACACTGCCTGTAACAGGGCTGGTTACACAGTGGCCAACCCAAAAAGTCATTGATTGCTCTTCCTGTTCTTATAGGAAAAAGCGTTTTAGCAAAAACAGAAAATTTTTAAAAATAGCCACCAGAGTGGATTTTCTCTGAAATGCTGTTTCATAGTTGCTGTGTAAATGGTATGCTAGAGTTTTCAGTGGAAACCCTGACGTCACACCCCACTTTGGGCATGCGCATAACCCTTCCATTGTGGATTGGCTACATGTGAACCAGGGCAACAACAACAACAGTAACAATAGTGGGCTACTGTTCCATGTTGCTGAATGTACTGACTACCTTTCAAGAAAATTTTCATCTTTTGTACCATTTCTTCAATCAGTGAAGAAGTATTCAATATATACACCAGATGATCAGCCCACTTCTTTCTCTACCTCTAAACTGTTGCCATGTATACAGCTCCTACAATTGTATCACCAACTACAGGCCTGGCATGCACACCACAGCATTTTCAGTCCCTCAGCGTTTCCATGTTTCTTGCATTTGGAGTTGTGCGTTGTATGGCTTATAGTCCAGAAATTATCGTATCAAAGCTTTTCCTCTAACCAAATTCTCATCTAACATGTAAAGATATTGTCTATAAACCTGAAAACATGTACTATATTATAAGACTTTGCATCTTTATCATAGGCATCTTTTTCTAAGCTCCTGTAATATGAAAAGATGTATTAAACCATCATATTAACCTGTTTCTTCTACATCAAACTATGTTGGCTAAAGTTCTTCATTGATTCTTTTGCTGGCACAGACGTCACCTCAGTTCTGCATCCCTCACATAAAGTGTAATCCTCTCCCTTTTTGTAAATATCTCACAGTATTGGGCTCAAATGTTTTCATACAAATTGTCTCCACAAGTAGTTTTCATTAAGTTGCTGAAGTAAAAGAAAACATGGTTTGAAGGGATTTTTATTTCACCTTCATCATTTAAGAGCGACAATGCCTCTGGCACAATTCAGGCAGTCTCTTCTGACTATGTTTTTCTCCACAAGTGTGCCTGCAAACCGAGCCAAAAAACTGAAGGCCAAAAATTTCAATGATGACAAGATGAAACTGAAAAGAAATTTAAAAAACGGAGTAAAAACAAGTGCATATAGTTAGTAAACAATAGTAAACAGAAACAAGCGCTAATGAAGAGGCAAAATATATACAGAAAGTAAATCTTTTTGATTGGAAACTTCTCTCCACGCAGCTCTATTCACACTTCCTTTTCAGTTTACTTATGCATTGCTGCAGGCAGAACTAACTGGTAAGAGCGAGAGGTTAAATGCAATAAGAGCTGGCCTGATCTCAATCAATTTGTCCCTGTCTGTTGGCAGGTGCCCAGGCTGTGCCGTGTCCCAGTCCCCAGTGTTGGCTCCATCAGGACTCCCAGCACAGAGCTAAGCAGCAGCATCAATGTGACCATTTAGACTGTGCTCTGTGCAGATGCAGTAGGAAGGTCAGGCCATTGTGCCGCCCTCCTCCCCTTCGCCTTTCACTTCACCCTCTAGGACGCTGTCCACATCAAAGTTGGTATTGAGGCCCCTCAATCGGAAATCCTGGTTTGGCAGCCTTCGTCTCAGAAATCCCTTTCTTACCTCCGGAACTGGGTTGTACCGACTGATTTAGTCGGAGTTCTGTCGGTTCTCCTTCTAACTATGAAAATCCCGGAGAAATGTGGACGACATGTCCTCATAAAGTATTGACCTGACTCACACCTAGGACAAATCCAGACTTGATGTTAACTTAAATATCACCTTTACCACTCTTGTGTTTCAAAATAAAGAGTTCTTATTCAATTAAATCAGACAGTGGTTTGTTAATTTTATGAAATCTCTCCAAGGCATGTGTTCATTCCGGTACATGTCATCCACTATGTTTACAACTGCTGAAAATTTGGGTGTTTCTAGTATTTGTCCCATTCTATTCTTTTTAACCTTTCATAGTTTAGCCCTGGTTTCAGTTTTTGAAACATTTAGTTGTGTTCAAAAATGTTTTTACATAAAAGTCATTTATTGCATTCACTCTTTGAAGTTGTTTAATCAGCTTCATCAGAAATTGGTACCATGTTAACACTACTGTTAAACTCCAAATGATACTCGCACATCTCAATATCCAGACTCCTGGATAGTCTATTCTAAACTTCCTAAGCAGTTTGATGCTGCTGTGCTGTGCAGCCGATGTACTAAAATAAGAAGAATGAATTAAATACGTGTAAAAGTGGTAACGTAAAGGAATGTTGTTTACTCCAAGTTCAGAAACAAAACAGTCTTTCTTTGGACACTCTATCTTTATTTACCTTCTTTCACGTCAATAAAACTGGGTACACATTTGTGACATTAAGTTCAGTGCTCTCTGGATTGAATTGACACCTTTGATAATTAGGAGATGATAAAAGCTAGGAATCGTGGAAGCTAAATGCATTTTATCTCCAAACTTGGCTAAATTGAGGCTTTGGCATGGACAGAATTAAAGTTAAAAAGGTAAAACTAACAGTGTCTTAACATCAACCAAAGTCAAACCTGGCTGCACATTGTTGAGTCACTAACATGTACTGCTGAAAAAATGATCCATCAAAATGAGGCAGTTATATGAAAGTCAAGGGACTCTGTACCCATGATGCTCTTGTTGCAGGCAAGGTACAGTCTTAGCATTACATTCCTCAACAACTTGCAGGAATGCGTTGCTTTACCATAAATGCATGGTGAGGCAGTTTCTGACAGTCCACTGAAATATTTTAGCCCTGTCACATCCTTTTTAATGAAATAAGAGTGTTTGTTGGAATTTTTATTATCAGTGATGTGTTTTGAGCCTATCGTGGTCTAGTCTTCATCATAGACAAAAAAGGTCTTTGAGGAACATTCCTCAACATAATATGGTCATGAAAATTAAAACTCTAATGCACAGTCTTATCTTGTTTTTTATTTTTTATTTTTTTCCTGTTCTGATTTTCATTTTTCCAGATGAAATGTGAACACTAAAAAAAGAGAACACAGAGAAAACTCAGTGTAGCCTTCTTATTACAATTACCTCACCAAAAAGAAATAAAAAACACACATATATTTGCTGAAGAAAAATAGTTTGCATGGGCATGACATGTTTCTGGATTAATTCCACTCAAGGTAAGTGAGGTTTGTTCGTTAATCAACTCTCTAGAACAGGGGTGGCCAACCCGCGGCTCGCGAGCCGCATGCGGCTCTTTGCCTGCCAGTGTGCGGCTCTTCTGTACATTCTTCAAAAAAATGAGGCGCTTTGAAAAATGTATCAGGTGTGGGCGGGGTGAGTGATCGGAGTAGAGTGCGCATGTGCAGATGAGAGCGTGTTGAGCTCTAAGCCTTATACAGTGTATGGTTCGGAGGGAAAAGAGAACAGTGCAGTTACTGGGGCACATTTCTGCTTAACGAAAAATGGCTGGGAAAAGTGTGCAGCGAAGCGCAAGTTTAAAACTGAACTGAAGACTTTTTTTTAACAGAGTGGAGAGTGATTTTTTCTTTGTTGAACAAAATGGAAAGCCATCCTATCTCATATGCCAGACATCGTCGGGACATTTCAAAGCTGTCGATATCTGTTATCGTTGATACAGGCATTTGTCGCGTTTTATATTTTTGGGGTAGAAAAGTCAGNGGCTCTTTGCCTGCCAGTGTGCGGCTCTTCTGTCCATTCTTCAAAAAAATGAGGCGCTTTGAAAAATGTATCAGGTGTGGGCGGGGTGAGTGATCGGAGTAGAGTGCGCATGTGCAGATGAGAGCGTGTTGAGCTCGAAGCCTTATACAGTGTATGGTTCGGAGGGAAAAGAGAACAGTGCAGTTACTGGGGCACATTTCTGCTTAACGAAAAATGGCTGGGAAAAGTGTGCAGCGAAGCGCAAGTTTAAAACTGAACTGAAGACTTTTTTTTAACAGAGTGGAGAGTGATTTGTTCTTTGTTGAACAAAATGGAAAGCCATCCTATCTCATATGCCAGACATCGTCGGGACATTTCAAAGCTGTCGATATCTGTTATCGTTGATACAGGCATTTGTCGCGTTTTATATTTTTGGGGTAGAAAAGTCAGTCAAGGAGAAGAGAGAGGGAGAGACTGTGACTGTGTGTGTATGTATGTCAGTGGCGATTGCTCTAAGACTGCAAGGGAAGCTCAGCTTCCCCCTAAAATGTAAATTCAAAAAAAGAAAACGTGGTGAAATATGCACCGCTGTGTGTATATTTCATTTNGCGTGTTGAGCTCGAAGCCTTATACAGTGTATGGTTCGGAGGGAAAAGAGAACAGTGCAGTTACTGGGGCACATTTCTGCTTAACGAAAAATGGCTGGGAAAAGTGTGCAGCGAAGCGCAAGTTTAAAACTGAACTGAAGACTTTTTTTTAACAGAGTGGAGAGTGATTTTTTCTTTGTTGAACAAAATGGAAAGCCATCCTATCTCATATGCCAGACATCGTCGGGACATTTCAAAGCTGTCGATATCTGTTATCGTTGATACAGGCATTTGTCGCGTTTTATATTTTTGGGTTAGAAAAGTCAGTCAAGGAGAAGAGAGAGGGAGAGACTGTGACTGTGTGTGTATGTATGTCAGTGGTGATTGCTCTAAGACTGCAAGGGAAGCTCAGCTTCCCCCTAAAATGTAAATTCAAAAAAAGAAAACGTGGTGAAATATGCACCGCTGTGTGTATATTTCATTTACTAAATATGCACCATGACGCGTTCATCTTTTATTCAGATCAGCTTCAGGAAACCGACACAAATTCCTTCTCATTCATCCNCAGGACTCCCAGCACAGAGCTAAGCAGCAGCATCAATGTGACCATTTAGACTGTGCTCTGTGCAGATGCAGTAGGAAGGTCAGGCCATTGTGCCGCCCTCCTCCCCTTCGCCTTTCACTTCACCCTCTAGGACGCTGTCCACATCAAAGTTGGTATTGAGGCCCCTCAATCGGAAATCCTGGTTTGGCAGGGAAGCAGAGTCTTTAGGGAAAGAATGGAGGCCTTGACCCAACATGGCTGACTAAATCAGCCTCAAGACAGCCAAGAGGAAGATTGATACTTTTAGGGCCTCTTTACACCTGCTGTACAGGAGTATTTCATAACTGGACTGAGTGTGGATCCTGTTTAGGTCTGAACTACAATTGAATTTATAGTGGAAATGGTGAGAATTGTTTCAAAATAAAGAGTTCTTATTCAATTAAATCAGACAGTGGTTTGTTAATTTTGTGAAATCTCTCCAAGGCATGTGTTCATTCCGGTACATGTCATCCACTATGTTTACAACTGCTGAAAATTTGGGTGTTTCTAGTATTTTTCCCATTCTATTCTTTTTAACCTTTCATAGTTTAGCCCTGGTTTCAGTTTTTGAAACACTTAGTTGTGTTCAAAAATGTTTTTACATAAAAGTCATTTATTGCATTCACTCTTTGAAGTTGTTTAATCAGCTCATCAGAAATTGGTACCATGTTAACACTACTGTTAAACTCCAAATGATACTCGCACATCTCAATATCCAGACTCCTGGATAGTCTATTCTAAACTTCCTAAGCAGTTTGATGCTGCTGTGCTGTGCAGCCGATGTACTAAAATAAGAAGAATGAATTAAACACGTGTAAAAGTGGTAACGTAAAGGAATGTTGTTTACTCCAAGTTCAGAAACAAAACAGTCTTTCTTTGGACACTATCTTTATTTACCTTCTTTCACGTCAATAAAACTGGGCACACATTTGTGACATTAAGTTCAGTGCTCTCTGGATTGAATTGACACCTTTGATAATTAGGAGATGATAAAACTAGGAATTGTAGAAGCTAAATGCATTTTATTTCCAAACTTGGCTAAATTGAGGCTTTGGCATGGACAGAATTAAAGTTAACAAAGGTAAAACTAACAGTGTCTTAACATCAACCAAAGTCAAACCTGGCTGCACATTGTTGAGTCACTAACATGTACTGCTGAAAAAATGATCCATCAAAATGAGGCAGTTATATGAAAGTCAAGGGACTCTGCACCCATGATGCTCTTGTTGCAGGCAAGGTACAGTCTTAGCATTGCATTCCTCAACAACTTGCAGGAATGCGTTGCTTTACCATAAATGCATGGTGAGGCAGTTTCTGACAGTCCACTGAAATATTTTAGCCCTGTCACATCCTTTTTAATGAAATAATAGTGTTTGTTGGAATTTTTATTATCAGTGATGTGTTTTGAGCCTATCGTGGTCTAGTCTTCATCATAGACAAAAAAGGTCTTTGAGGAACATTCCTCAACATAATATGGTCATGAAAATTAAAACTCTAATGCACAGAGTCTTATCTTGTTTTTTATTTTTTTCCTGTTTTGATTTTTATTTTTCCAGATGAAATGTGAACACTAAAAAAAGAGAACACAGAGAAAACTCAGTGTAGCCTTCTTATTACAATTACCTCACCAAAAAGAAATAAAAAACACATATATCTGCTGAAGAAAAATAGTTTGCATGGGCATGACATGTTTCTGGATTAATTCCACTCAAGGTAAGTGAGGTTTGTTCGGTAATCAACTCTCTAGAAAGTTAAACTAGACAGAGATGGATTTTAATTTTCGAACACCCTTTGTTAATTTGTCGCTGGATTTGAAGCACTTTATCATAATTGTTTAGAAGTACCATCAGCCACCATAAAGGTTTAAGTATGTCTGAGTGTAACTGCGGGTGAAGGACTCTCTCATCTCTGCCCTGAACAGAAGGAGGAAAAAGAGTGAGGAGGAAAAGTGGGAGGAACAGGAGGGAGATGGGGACAGATTGAGGAGAAGGTAGCAGATACCAGGATGTATGACTCGTTTTTCCCTCCCTCTGTTTCTGCTCATGTGGAAAAGCTTTTCAAATTATGATGTGGATTGACGTGCAGCAGCTGTCCCCTCTCCTGGGTCCTGTCCGTCACCTCAC
Source organism: Thalassoma bifasciatum (assembly GCA_008086565.1). NCBI lineage: Eukaryota > Metazoa > Chordata > Actinopteri > Labriformes > Labridae > Thalassoma > Thalassoma bifasciatum. The sequence goes on along the minus strand of RPOG01000243.1, from coordinate 413,041 downwards.
CGGTCACTGCTGACAGCACTATGATGGATTAGGAATTGTCATCCAGGACGCTTGNATTCTGTAGGCTTGGAAAAAATGAACTTCCTCTTCTTGAAAGACCAGCAGCTGCAACTGTTATGTGTGTGTGTGTGTGTGTGTGGAGGTAAGGGATGTGAAGATGTGAAAAAAGACAGATGGACCGGGGGACACTGGTTTGGAAACGTGGAAATGTACTGATTTTCATTTAATGTAATTTCCCATTTGTGTGAGAGAGTTTGTGAGCCCACATTTAAGATGTGGCTCTTTGTAGTGCCACTGTGATTTTTTTGGCTCTTGGTGTCTGACTGGTTGGCCACCCCTGCTCTAGAAAGTTAAACTAGACAGAGATGGATTTTAATTTTCGAACACCCTTCGTTAATTTGTCGCTGGATTTGAAGCACTTTATCATAATTGTTTAGAAGTACCATCAGCCACCATAAAGGTTAAAGTATGTCTGAGTGTAACCGCGGGTGAAGGACTCTCTCATCTCTGCCCTGAACAGAAGGAGGAAAAAGAGTGAGGAGGAAAAGTGGGAGGAACAGGAGGGAGATGGGGACAGATTGAGGAGAAGGTAGCAGATACCAGGATGTATGACTCGTTTTTCCCTCCCTCTGTTTCTGCTCATGTGGAAAAGCTTTTCAAATTATGATGTGGATTGACGTGCAGCAGCTGTCCCCTCTCCTGGGTCCTGTCCGTCACCTCACCGGTCACTGCTGACAGCACTATGATGGATTAGGAATTGTCATCCAGGACGCTTGTCACTTGTTTACAAGTCGGCCATCCCTCATCTCTCACCACAGGCCTTATAATCTGGCCGACACTCCTCCAACCCCACCCCCCTGCTGCCAGACACGCTATACAAGACAACACCATACATTACAAGAGCTTTTTTTTCCCTCTTCCCCCTAACCTTTCTCTCTCTCTCTCCTACATCCCTGGGCTGAACACAGTCAACACATTTAATGCATTAATATATGTGTTGTGTTCGCCAATCTCCCAGGGACTGGGGCGATGTCTTCTCCTGTCAACCTCTACCCCTGAGAACTGACTGGGTTTTATACAAACATCCCAGCGGGAGAGGGAGGGAGGCTCAGATCTCACCTGCATTCTGCTGTTTGAACAATGGGGCTTTTAAATCTGGTGCCCAAAACGATAAATACTCTCTCCCTGGAAGCACTGTTTTGGAGCTGGAAATAAAAATCTGTGTTATTCTTAACAGCTAGTGGCAAATAAACAGGTTATTCTGTGTGCAGATAGGCAATGCATACCCTTTGTAAAATACATCTCAAAGGTGCGTTTATGTTTCTCATCTTCACATCACTTAGTGTTCAGTCAGTTAGTTGGATAAAAAATCTACACAGGGTCGTCACCATGTTAGGTTTTACCGTGGGCTTAATACCAGTTAAAAATAGTTAATGATACTTTAAATATTTATGGAATACTTTGTGAAATTCAGGAATGGCAAGTCAAGTCATAGAGCACTATAACATCATGGAATCTACTAATAAACACAACTGACCCACATCTTCATTCAGTTCTAATGACAAACAAAATTATTCACCAGCTCTCACTCAAGCATTCTTATTGATTGATGTCCATACACACCCCTTCCTTGATTAGACCCCCACCTCCTGATTTCAAAACGTCTGGGTCACCTCTTTTTTCCTGGAACCAAACTACACATCCAGACAAGATTTGTTGTTCAAAAGTAGCCTCTTATACACATGGTGATGAATGCTAACCTGTCCACTGGTTGGAGTTTTCCTGCTGCTTTTGCTATTTTTTTTGTTGTCCCTGCATTGAGTAGTGCAAACCAGATTAAAGAACCACACTGCCCCTTATGGGTATGGTTTGCTTACCCACTTACCATAATTTCTGGACTATAAGCTGCTACTTATTTCACTCACTTTGAACCCTGTGGTTTAAACAATGATGCAGCCAATTTGTGGAGTTCAATGGATTATTTAAGCTTCATGCCGCCAATACATTTAGGCCTCGTTTATACAATTTTTCACAACGTTTCACCTGAAAACGCAAAAAAAAAAAATGCAGTGAAAAAATCTGCATTGACATGGAAATGACTGGAAATGGAATAGACTCAAAACTGTAGTAGACATGCCAGGCTTGTCAATATAACTGTGGGAGCTGTATTCACGAGGCCAAGGAGAGGTGGTCTGATCTTCAGGTATATACAGGTGCAAATACATTTTTTTGAAAGACAGTCAGTAAATTTAGCAGCACAAGTATGAAACAGTCATCCAGTATTGTTACTGTTGTTGTTGTTGTCCTAGTTCATGCATGACCATTCTCAATGAAAGTGTAATACGCAAGTGCAAAGCAGAGTTTGATGTTGCCGTTGCCACTGAAAACTCTGGCTTACTGCTTACAGGGCAACGGTGACATAGCTTTTCAGAAAAAATCCACTCTTGAGGCTGTTCTCAAAAGTTTTCGTTTAAGGTCGACAAAAATCATCTGTTCAGTTGAAATTTATAAAAAAAGTCTTTCTGCGTAAATATTCCATGTTACAATGAGGACACCTATGGCTTATAGACAAGTGGGGGCTATATATGTACTTTATATTTAATTTAGGGATGGGACTTTCATTCAGGTGCGCCAAATAGTCTGGAAATTATGGTACTTTTCCAAAGAGAAACCCTTTTAACAATGAAATTGGAATTCATGATGTCAAGGGAGAGAGGAATGTTTACTTTTCCAGCTTATGATTTTTTAATTGATTTCAAATGGGACATCTTTGGGCATCAAAAGGATGACATATATTAAGACATATTAAATATAAATATAAATATAAATATAAATATTAAAATATTTCAGTTATTTCTGATGTCTCAGAATAACTGGGGAATCAATCAACAGAAAATACATATTGGAAGAATTTTATGAGAATGTGTAGATTTCTTTTTTTTTTCTTTTTGCGTCTATCATTTTAAAATGTTTAATTCCATCCAAGGACTATTTCCTGGAAGCTTTTATAGCCAATGAAGTCAAGCCATCTTAGAAAAAAAAAAAAAAAAAAAACAGGAAGGGAGCCCCGCAGAGCAGACTTTGATCTCTCTCTGCAGCACGTCTCACTCTGTGGCCTGCTGTGGCAATGTGTGAGTTTATGCTCCCTCTGCAGGCATAGTCCAAACTGGAAGACGAGCTAACCAGCCCGTCTGTGTAGCTTGGACTCAGCTCTGCCAGCTGTGATCCTGCAGAGAGGCTGAGTGGATGCCATCTACCCTGCTCTGCTGAGACCCTCCCTGTGCTCCCAGTGTGGCCCTTGAGAGAGGCCATAATCTTCTCCTATCTGCTTTAATGGTTCCCTGTGTGGATGTCGGGATGGCAGGCCTGGGAGTGGGGGTGGCGTGCTGAATCCTACCACGAGCATATTGTCATTAAATTAAAAATTTCCAAACACTCCCTTGCTCGTGGCATAACTGCCGCCGTGAGAGCGATCATAATTGGCTCTGAAAACATGCATAATTGCCTTCAGCTGGCGTTCTTTTACAGTTGACATTGTTGAGGCAGCAGCGGGGTGATTGGTGAATTGAATATGCAGCTTGTTCCACAATGGCAGTCGTAATTGAAATATGGTACGTGTGAGTGGAAGATTACATTAAAGCTCCTAGATAATCACCTGACAGGGGAGTCATTGAATCGACAATCTGCCGTGGAGTTTTGGGGAGCGGGCCAGAGTGAACAGGCCAAGGAAAGGAGGGAAGGGGGGGAAGAGGGCACACGAAGTGGGGGTGAAGGAAGGCACCGGGCAGAATGAGAAGAAGAAAAAACAAAAAGCTCTTGGCTGGCTGACTTATTCAGAGCAGTCCTGGATTGCCAGCCTGGCATTCCTGGGCTCTTTCTATCACCACATTTATCCGGCGTGCTCCCTCCCTATTCTCTCTTGATGCTCTCCCCTCCACTGCTTTGAGTACACCACTTCCCCTTTAAGAGCTAACAGATGGCCTCCAATTGTTGTTGCATTTCATCCTTATTTTCATTCATATATGTTTTTTTTTTCCACAAAAGCACAGTGGTACCTTTCTGGTAAGTGTGCACAGACTGCATTTGATCACTCTAAACAGAGTTTAAATAAATGTAATTTGTGAAACACTCAGGTTTCCATCTTTATCCACAAGACACACAAGAAGTGAGTAAATGCTACTTCCAGTGACTCGACTGGCATATTAATGGTCTAAATACTCTCAAAGTTCCTCACGCTATTTTCTCTGACCGTCCTTTCACTTCCTCCCCCTCATAGACAGCAGCAAGGGAAGTGTTATTTCACAACACGCACATCAGCCACATTACTGGGAAACTGCAGAAAAGAACAGAAAAGATGCTCCCATTCATCTTCTCCTCTGTGCATGCTCTAAACTATCAGAGCTGTTGTTGTTGTTGAGGTGAAAAACCTTGCAGGTGCCTCCTCTCTTTAATCTACTTCGCCCCTCACCATTATCTTATATTTGGGTATAAACACACCGACTGTGCAACCCGATAATATGCAATTAAAAACAAAGATCATTAAAAAGTTATTGGTGTCTGCCTAATTACTATAACTTTACCCCCCTTATAATGAGCGTGCATGGGTATTGATTCGAAGCAAATCTCCCTTTCCTCCTGGAAAAAGCAGGTAGTTACTTTGTGTTAAATCATTAATATAGTAATGATTTTTCCAGAACACTCTCAATTAAGAGCAGAGCAGAAAATGACCCAGGGGAGTTGAGGCTCACGCTCTTAAAAGTGTGATGTTCCAAATATATCCTGGCCTGCTCTCTCACCGGAGAATATGGATAGGTCCGAGCCGTGTCTCTGAATCATTTAAAGTGGAGTTTGTTGATTAGGATGTGTGTAAATGTGTTTCCGTGTCTTCGGTCTGCATCTTTAATGTAATACAGTAGCCTGTGTGCTAATACACACCTCTGCATAAGCTTTATTCAGATACAAAGTGCTGTTTAAGTTTGACCTCCAATAGATGAAGTAGAAAGTGCATAAAAACAAAAAAAAAAATGTAAATTTCACCCATACATCAGGGAAAGTTTCACACAGTTATGTGATGATGGTGACTGTAATCTGCACCATATTTTCCATTTTCTCAAGATCTATCAACCAGAGTCAGTGACCTTCAGTATGTTTAAGGTACAAGTGAAACTTTCATGTATATGACCACTTCCACTTGTGTGCCCCACAAATTTATTTAAATGCAAGCAAGCAAGCATCATTTTCATCAATTATTGTCCTACTGCATCCTTCAACTGATTTGACCTCCACTTAAACAAAGATCCAAAGATGCACACAGTAATGTTTGTAGTTCAATGCAGGTTTTTGAAGGCTAATGTCAGCTTGCCAACATGCTCACAGTAACGATGCTAACATGAGGATTTTTGGAGGATAATGTTAACTACAGTAATTTTCTTTTGTGTTTGCTTTACACTTGATAGAATTTATCAATATCTAGCAGTGTTGTAATGTAATGAAGCACAGATACATAGTTACTGTACCTTACTTTATGAGTAGGAAAATAAACAGAATAGATATTAATTTACTTTTTGGAGCAGGTTATACATATGATTCTTTCAGCTCTCAAGTTAGTTGTTTTAACATGGGGCCTCAGGTGGACACTTGGGGAACTGCAGGTTTAACACGTCAACCTTGAGAATGTTGCCAAAGGTTGTACATCTTACTGCTGTTGCTCAGCATCATTGGGATACTCCTATCTCTTCCAGTCTTCACAAAACTCAACAGTGGGTTAAAAATGCTTCACTTGAGATCAAGCTACAGCCTCAGAAGGAATCTGTAAGACTTTATCGACCTCTTCACACTTTGGAGAGAACAGAAAGATTTGCACTCCTAAATGTCTTGTGTCTATCATGGATTTAAGGTTTGCATATGTCAACATGTTAGTTTTTGTAATCCAGATCCTGCAACTCTGTGATCTCTGGACCTCCACCCCAACCCTCCTAAACCCTTCCCCCACTCAGTGTTCCTGAAAATGCTCCAATGGTTAGATCATTTGTTCGTCCATTATCTCAACACCTGCAAGAAAATCTGCCTCAATTTTCCCCTCTGCTTCTGATCTGCTTTCTCTCTCCCGTCATCCTCTGTGGCCCCACTAAGGCACTGGTTTCGGCCCCAAGCAGCTTCTGTCTCTGTCAGGAGGCTCCTGAGTGCTGCCATCCCACCATGCATTGTGCCCATGCCAAGACTGTGTGCCAGCTCACACCCCTTTTGCTGTGAATACTTGTCGTGACCCAGCCTTTTCTTTTCTTCGTCCGCTTTGAGGCCCCTGTGCCAAACACACACAGTGCTCAAGTGGGATACACAAAAAACATCTCTCTTTCTCTCTCTCTCTCTCCATCCTCTCAGTCAGACCCATAATATTCACTCAGTGAGGACCAGGAGGGCCTGGAACAAAGAGAGCTTTGGGGCAGGGCAGTGAATCGTTATAGTCTCTATAACCACAGTTTACAGACGCTTACTTTGAAATGCTTGACATTTTACTTCCTATTCCTCAGTTAAAGTCAGCGGGTACAGTGCGTCATCATTGTTTGACTTCATCTCACGTTAAAAGCTGTTTTCACCCGGCATAATGTCACTGCCTAGGCAACAGGCAGTTTTTTGGCAACAACGCAGAAACCAACAATTTGTCAAAGGAATGTGTGAAGTGTCAATATGACTTCACTCAGCCCCTTAGTGCTCTATACAGAAGACAGCTTTTCAGATAAGAATAAGAATATTCGGTGTATTTTCACACTTTTTTGTTTTACAGCCAAAGAAAGTTTGAAAAGATGCTGCAGCTCAGGTTTCCTGAAGACTGAAGTGGATAGAAGAGGCAGAAAAAGGTGAGGGCAGAGAACTGTTAAGGATCAGCTGCATTGTAGCCGATGGTTGGGGCGAATGTTTTGTTATGACAGAAGACATTTAAAGCTGTGCACATTGTCTCTACATTCATTCTAAGAAAACACAGCACATGCTTCTGTAATTTAAGGTATCGGTTATTTCCCTCTTAATTTCTATTTCATGAAACTAATTGCAAATGACAGAGGGTAAAATTATTAGTCTGTAGAAATAATCCCATTATGTTTAGTTGTTTTATTTTATTTTTGGCAAAAGCAACAAGAACTTCACAGTGTAGACAAGAGTTTACCAGCTACTTAGAACTCTACTTCAGAGATGAAGAAGCATCTTCAAGTTGAACATTTGCTCTGCATCATGAGTGTTGAGGTTCATTTGGGAGGAAAAAGATGCTGGTGGTGTTCCAGCTTTTAATCTAGCTGAAAGGAGAAGGAACTTTGAGAATTGCTAACACCTTCACCTGAGCTGTGTGTTCAAAAAGGTCAGGAATACTAAGGAAGCCTATTTCCACTAATTAAAAAGAATCAAAAAGTTGATTTTTTTCTTTTTTTCTTTTTTTTTTGATAAATTTGTTGCCCTTATCAAAAACAATTCTGAGATAAAAAGTCAAAATACGACAAAAAATGGCAAAAAGTCAAAATTTTGAGATGCAAAGTCAATATTTCCAGAAAAAAATTGCAAAATTTTAGACCAGAGGTCAAAATTTTGAGATAAACAGTTGAAATTTAGAGATAAAAGGTCATTTTTTTAGATATATTTGTATATGAATGACATTGCCCCACTCAGGACAGACAATAGTTTCACAATGTGATTGGTCAGAGAGTTGAATCACAGCAATCAGCAGCAGACTCTCAAAATGTACCAGTAAGGCCGTTTTCCTGCCCCCAAAACACAAGGAAGTATTATCTTATGACATAACAGCACAATTGTAGAATAGGTCCTTAAATAAAAAGGTTTAATGAGAGGCTCATGCAGGGGGTTAAATGAAAAGCCTTTTAAAAGTTAGAGATACATTTTGGTATGGCTAATCCTTACAGTTTTAGAAAATCCCACAGAAATGTCTCCTAAATTACACTCTTTATTTCTAAGCTGCACCTCCAGAGAGAACTTCCTCTCTTGCTTTTATAGTCTCTTGTACAACTGCTGGAAAGGTTTGTCACTCAGTCTTCAATCAGAGCACAATGTAGTTTCAGTTCATAGTGGTTTGTAGGATGTTAAGTTTTGAAATCTGAAAGAAAAAAATAAGTCTGCGTCAACTTTGGGATAAAGGACACTCATAAGTGAAGCAATAACAGCAAAGCCCCTCGGTCGGCTGAGGCCTCGGATTGAAGTCAAATAGAGGTCCATGACCTGTAATGATTTTTTCGAGCTGTTTCGTGACATGAAAATGTTTGAGCACTCCTGCATTACATACTTTTGATGGTTGAAGAACAGTGTGTCACAACATGGCATTTATGTTCATGTGACATTATCAAAATGCTCATATGACAGCACACCAATTATGAATCCTGACGAGATGACACCGGAAAACATTTTGCACTTCTACTATCACCGACATGACCTTTCAGTTAGATCCTGTCTCCCCCCTCTCTCTCTCTCTTTTCTTTTCTATTCATAGCTCCATCCCTTCTGTATCCACCTCATGGTAAAGCCCATTGGGTGGATGCTCTGTCCTGGAAGCTTGTGAATGTTTCTACCACGCTGCTGTTATTTATTGCGCGTTGACAGGGCCATGAATTCTAGGCCAAAGTGAAACTCATATTGTTATCAAAAGCATAAAATTCCTATCACTTTAGGTGTCAGAGCAGAGACAAGAAAATGAAACAGGTACTCATAAAGGCAGCGGACGTCATAAATCAGCTGGAGGGGCCCCGAGCAAAGGAGGCGCTTGATTAAATAAGGGGAATTAGGTATTTTTGCAAAAGCGGGAAATAACATTGATCTATGCCCCTGTCAGTTCAAGGCTTGACACTATTGTGTATTGTTTTTTTCTTCTGGTGTATTTATAGTATGTCAATCTCCTTTGACTGAATGTTATGAGCGAGATGAAGCCCAGCCTCCTCCCTTTAGCTGCTTATGTGTGCTGTAGCTGGAAAATATCAACAGGCCTATCAAAGATTTGAGTTCCTATGGATTCCTCAGCAATGTTTGCAACCATTTCCTGTAGCTTTGTTTACCAGGACGTGTGTCAAATGAGGCAATATGGCTGTTCTTTCTCCTACAGCGCCATCGGCATCGAGAGGCAATTTAAGGTCAGTCAGGGGTGAGACACTCCACTAGTTTGTACCAGAGTGTAATCAGATTTCATTGTGTTTTTACGGAAAATCACTACCAGCAAATCATTTCTGTTTTTTCTGCTGAGTGTCCCATTTCTTTTTTGCTGTTTTTTTTAATAAAAGAACTCTTGTTGGCTGCAAAATGCTGCAAATCTTCACACTTTACTTTAAAATCTAACAACAAACGATATCTAACTTGTGTTCATTGCTGCTTTGTACTCTGCAGAAACTGTTCAGAGAAGTCAAACTATCTGTCATATAACACTGTTGGTGTCACAGAAGAGATTTGTTTGTGCACTTGATTCTGAAATTTAAAGGGAAAAACAGCTTTTTGAATTATCTGGCGTATGAGTAAAGGTAAGTGTGCTTTACCTCTGCTGACAAGGAAGATTCTCCTGCTGGACGTTATACATTCATGTTTCTCTGCTCACATCACGCTCATGGGTCTGCAGCCTAAAAAGAGACAAATACAACCAAACCAGAATGAATGGATTATAATGTTGATGAGTGCCAAAGGAGAGAGGGGAGAAAGTTGTTGGTGGATTGAAGTTAACTGGTGGTACATGTGTGCTAACGTTTAGCTCATGTCCACAAACTCACAAGCTGACCATGTACTAGACTTGTTTGTAAAGTTACATGTGATCACCACAAAGTCTGAAAGGAAGTTTGACTTTAACATAATTTTGTGGCTGTCATTTTGCAAATGCTGTGCTCGAGAAGTAGTACCAAACAAAGTGGCTTTCTCATAGCAGGTAAAATAGCTGAAAAATGTCCAATTATAATGTAAACTTATACAAAAAAATATTTTGGTTTATTTTCTCTTTAATTTTCTATATCATATGACTCTGCCTGTAGCAGATTGTAGCCAAGCTTTCTTGTTGGTTCTTTGACTTGTTTTTCAATAACCAGGTTGAACTGGCCTGGTCTCCGATATGTAAAACACCAATTACCGACAAGTGTCACTGCAAAAACGGAAATCTAAGCCAGCCATCATGATTTATATTTAATTTAAAAATTATCTATTTTGGTTTGATATGAGCCACATTCACCAGAACAGTCCAGAAAATGTCCTATTTCAAGTTATTCACAGACAAAAATGATGTCTGAATTGCTAATAACAAGTTAAAAAAAAAAATTAAATTTGGGGGAAGGGGAAAGGAAAAGGTTTCTTGTATTGAGACTGTAGCCTAACTTCAATAAATTTGACGAGCAAATTTCTTTTATCACACTTGCTGGTTTTTTTGTAACTTGTTGCAAGCAATTCAGACATCATATATTCATTTCTGAACATTTCAAAATAAGACATTCTTTTGGACTTGTCAATTCATTGTGTCTCATATCAAGTACAATAGGACATCTAATAAATAAATCTTTTTTTGGATTTTAGATTTTGCAATGTACTTCATACAATCTGGCTACTTGCATAAAACACTTCATGTCCCAGTGAGCTCCCAGCATAGTTTCGTTGCAAATAATATAAACACAAAATGAAAAAAGGGGAAGTGACCAACATATTGTACATACATAGTATATGTAACAATATGTTAACAACTACTGCTTTAGGTGTTTGGGGGCACAGCTAAACCTGTGACAGGGTATTCAAAATTAGAAAGCTTTACCACCATTTCACAGATGCCATTACTAAATGTTTTATTTTTTATATTTATTTTGCGAAAGTAGCTTTCAAACATTAGGTCACTCAATAAAATTTTGAATTGTGACTGATTGTCATTGACAAATTTCACTAAAAGCACACTTCAGAGAAGCATGTCTCTTTTTTAGGGTGCTCTCCCTAAATGTATAATTTCAGTAACGTCTCTGGCTATGATTTGGAGGTGTCTGCATGGCTGATGGGATCAGTGAACTGTTGAGAGTGGGGTGACGACCTTCCACCCCATCCATCAGCCAGTGATGGACATGGGAAGCCAGTCCCTGACAGGTTTGGGGGTTGACGGGGGTGGAGGGTACAAATGGGGTTAAGGATAGGGCTGGAGAGGGATCTCAGTTGTAGCAGGATGGTGGCTGAAGAACAAGGGGGGAAGTGTGGACAGGATTGAGGTCACAGATATATGATTGGGGTATTAGATGGACCACAGCTAGTGAGGTTAAATGTTTGTGTGTGGGACAAAGATGGATAATCTCTTTGTTTTTGAATGTCTTGTGTGGGTTTTGTAAGAGTCCTTCTCACGTCAGATCCTTTACAGTGCAGGACTTCAGCCACAGCTCTAATTTTAGTACAGTTCCCCAGCTGACATTTGTCAAAGAGCATCCCAGACCAATACAAATGATGAATCTGGTAATCAGGAGCAGTGTCACTCCATTCTCCAAAGCTTGCTGAGGTGTAATGAGTCTCTGAGGGCCTCTTGTTTCTTACTCCCACTGAAACGAGGACCATCGTCATCAATCTTCAGGGTGGCTGAAGTGAAGTTGACTTCTGTCTGAAGGTGCACCACTCTGTTGATTTCTTCTCGAGAGCTAGTCTGCGTCCCGTCACATGCCGAGAGGGCTTGCACGCGAATGGTTGCACGCTGTGCAGACAATGAACACAAAACCTCCAACTGACATGGCCAGTATTGAGTGAAACCACGCCGTGAAGCCAGGATATGGTACCACACATACACACATGTGAGCAAATGTTGGTGTGAAATGGGTTCAGTGACATTTGACCCTGCAGTCCAAACGCCTGTCAACACCATATACTAGCATTGTTTTGTGCATGACTGTGTGATCATATGCTTTCCTCCGTCTGACCTAAATGCAGTCATGTCTAGACACTTCTTTCTGTCTGCTGCTGCATTGCTTATATTGTGCAGCTCATGTCAGAAGTTTGCTTTTTTTTCAGGAAGTTGAACAAGACTCCTTCCTCTCTCCTGACAGACAGTAACTTTATGTGTGGCATAGTGAAACAAGGAACAGACAGGGTTGAGCTGCCCATTTCACTCTCACTCATAAAACTGCAGTTTTACTGTTTCCTATTCCTACATTTGATGTAATTTCAGTAACAATGTTGCATCATGATGTTTTTTGATGTTTGCATGCCATGAAGTAAATAAGGAGGCTATCATGTCTTAATGCTTAGATCTCGTTCTGTAAATAAGGATTATCTTTCGTCATAACCTGAAAAACAACAGGGATTGACACAGATACTGTTTATTATAATCCTCCTGAAGATTTACTCTCATTGATCTTGTTTTTTCTGTCTTTATCTCTTTACAAAAATATTTTCCAGCTGACAGCATATGCCTTGCCTCTGTTTGGGTCCGGTGCATGTTGTGGTGAGGTGAAACAACAAGCTGCCCTTGCTTGTCTTCTGCCGGCACAGGCCTCAGTGGGATGGGCAGTTTGTGAAATGACAGGACATGCCAACAAATTGCATCACTTCTGCCTCTGTGGCCGAGGACAATGGGCCACCATATGCCGAAGTGGGGAAATGAATGGAGCTCATTTGTGCTGGCACCCTAAGCCCCCGCTCCCCCCGACCCTGCTGGGGCCTCCGTGGCACCGGGGCCGACACAGACAGACGAGCCCACCCTCTGCCACGCCGGCATGCTGCTGTCCACCACAGGATACTGAAAGCCAACTCAAACTAATACAGCACAGGATTAGTACGCTGGTGCATGGAGGTGGATAAAAAAAATGAATAAACCAAGCTATTTGGTTACTCTTCACAGGATTTTGGTCTGAGAAGTAGTTTGGAAAACAATATAACAGACAGTTCTCAACTCAAGGTGAGTTTTATAAAATAATATCTAGTTATTTTAAAATCATCAATACACAATACTGGAGCTCTACAATTTTGAAAAGGAATAAGATGACAATGTCTGAGTCTATCCATAAAAGTAGCAAGCCTTTGTGTTTGTGTTTACCTCTATTAGTGTGTGAGTGTTTATGTGCTTGTGTGTGTGTGTGTGTGTGTGTGTGTGTGCAGGCCTGGGATGATAGCAGATGATTAAGGAGTGGCTGCTCTGTTGACATGAGATACTAATGAGGATGAAATGAGAAGGTCAGGGCTTGTCTCTAGGAGGGGGACACCCACCCAGCCACCTCCCCCACCATCACCACCACCACCAGCACCCCCCCTCCTCTCATGTCTCTCCTTGTACCCCCCTGGTCGCCTCCTTCCTCAGGATGGACGGCTAATCCTCCTCTTAATCGGCACAGACCAGTACACACACGTGTACGTACACACACCCACAAACACGCACTCTCTGGGGCGCCTCTGATCAGGCACTCTGCATCTTCATAATGGAGGTAATTAGCAGCTCAACGAGGCTAGCTCAGCGTTATGATTAGCACTTCTTTTTTTGGACGGTACTCAAAATCTGACCAGCATGGCCTCCACTTACAATTTTGTCTCCTTTTCACTCCCAAAATAAGATATTCAAAAGTTTATAGAATAGCTGGATTACTGCTGCTCCATGATACTTATGTATTCTTTTTTTTACCATTATTTTTTGTCATTCGTTCTCTCTTTTTGTCCTATTTGCAGCGACTGAGGACTGTGCTGTTTAAGAAACTCAAGACCAACTCCAGTGTTTCACTAAAATTAGGAATCACACCCAACACAGAGACCAGCAAACTTGTTTATTTCATTTCAGTCTTTGTACTATTTAACCTCTCAAGTCCATGTATGTCAACATAACACTTCTGCCTCTGAGACCTATAAAACTTCTTCTTTTTTTTTTTTTCAAACTTAGCCCCATTTAGAGACACTTCCTGCACTACAACCATTTCAGTGAAAAAGATGTAGTTATGAACAATAACACTTACAACTAAAAACTAGGAGCTGACTAATAACACTAAAAACATAACTTCCTGGACAAAGACCAAGTTTGAATTTTAGAGTTATTAGGTCTCAAGAGGTTAAAACAATTCATTTGGAAAGGGTAGTTTGAATAGTTTGAATGAAAAGTATGTCATTCTCGTTGAAGAAAAGATTTGTTAAATATAAGTTTACACAAGAATGTTAAAAAAGGAAATGGCATTTCAACTAAAACCAATTTCGAATAAAATCTAGTACCATAATTAAAAAGATTAGGGATTAACTTTTGTTTTAGTTGCCATGAGTTGTCAAAAGAAGATAAGTGGTGAACTATAGGCAGATGTAACCATAGAAAGGTTGGAGCGATGCACTTCCAGTGATGCAGCAAAGCAACCTGTGTGAGCGCAGAGCGGGCTTTTATTAATGGAGGTGTGAGGGTCTCTATCAGCACAGTGAACTGTTGACCTGACAAGAGGAAGGAAGTACTCGGCCAGCTGCACGCCATTTTTCATCTCTCTGATAGACCTCAAAAGAGCGGCGTGGAGGAGGGAGCGAGTCAGGGGAAGACGGAAGAGAGAAAGAGAGAGAGAGGGAGAGGGAAAGAGGGCGTGTCCAATAATAAAAAGAAGTTGGCTCTGTGAAGTGTGGCGAGGTGTTGGATGGAGGCCTCCTAAGCCGTGACCCCTGTGATTTTAAAGAGCTCCAAGCTCACCTCGTTAATCAAAGGCTGATGCATATCACATTGACACTTCCCAACACACACACACCCACACACACACACACACACACACACACAAACCACCCATCTCCTCTTTATGGCACTGTCATTTTTAAAAGAGGTTCATGTAAGGATAAGAATCATCAGGTTACCGAGAGGAAATCAGAGCTTAAGGTCAAGTCTTTTTACTTAAAGCCGACATATATATCTGCCTTTTTTTAACTGAAGAGTTTGTTTGTTAGATCTTTCATGGTTTTACTCCACATGTACAAAAAAAAACAGTGTCACATGAGTGACAGTCAGTTGTTTACTACACTTCATAGTAAAATTCTTGGCCGGATAACCCTGTAAAACCAGACCCATCAAAAAATAACCAGAAAATTCTATTTTCTGTAGGAAAGTAAGATGTTTGATAACCCTTTTAACAAAATCTGCACAAAATATTGCCTTATCAATTAATTTATGATACATTTTTGTAGCATATTTTACATGTAAGGTGGTTTTCCCTTTTTTTTTTCTTTTTTTTTCTTTTTTTTTTTCTTGTGCGTTTCAGTAAAATTTTACTGCCAAACTTTGGGAAAACAGACGTTTTATTAATATAACTTACATTAAAGTTGGACCTCCAACGAGTGACTTCTTCTCCTCCCAGGTCCCTGATTATCCGCTTCCTCCTGTAAAGACACATGTATTCAAGTTTTCTTTGTGCAATCATGAGAAGATACAGTGTAAAACCTGAAAAACAAAAAACAAATAGGCATGGTTGAGAAAATTTACCATTACATCTAAACACAAAACCTGAAGGTTTGTGTCGCGACATTTTGTAAATCAACCATGAATAGAGTGTTTGCCAACTTTCCAAACATGCTGTGTGTTGAGTCTTCCTTCAAACCAATGTGATTGCTCTGTTTGATCAAGAGCGCAGGAAGAGAGAGAGAACGAGAGAGAGGGAGAGTCGGAGAGTGTAGGAGAGAGAGAGGGAGAGGAAAAATGAGCCTGCCAGTGGTTAATTGAGCATACAGATTCCTAATGTGTCAGGCGGTGGCCTCGCAGATGAGGGATGGCACTTTTTCACGATGCATCTTCCTTTGTTTCCTCTTTAAGGCTAATGAAGTCGGCCTTCCAGTCGCCACCTGGGCCAGACACTCAGACACCAGAGACACTCGCACGTCCCATTCACAAAATCTAACGGCGAGTCATCATCTTCAACAGCAACCCCATCACCTTCGTCCCTCAGCAGGCCCAAAGACAAACACACACACACACAATGACACGAAGGCTCGAACGCAGACATTCTCCCACATATGAACATACACACACAAATGTGCACACAGGGGGTTATTAGCTGGAGTTGTGATATACTCACACTCCAGGCTGATGTTTACAGCATATTCATTATCAAAGCCGCAGACCTGTTTATTTTTACTGTCTCAAAACAGCAAGCATCCATTATCCAAAGATTTTTTTTGTGTGTCTTTTTTTCCCTTCATGCCTTTAGGTCACCCACTAATGAGCTTCACACTGAGGAAACATGGAAGCGATTAGACGAGGTTTGGCTGTTTGAACAACGGGATGATGATATTGTACCTTATGATTACACACATTTATATCAACAGAAACAGAAGAGGCGAGCTGAGAGGTCTGCAGCGTTTCACAGCCAACTCCTCAACTTCACGCGAGTCGTCCTGGGTGTGTGTGCAACTAGTGAGTGATGATGGCTGTGGTTTGCAGCCTAGTTCTCACTCCTTCTCCTTGTTCTGCTTTAACAAGGTTAGTCCGAAGCTCCTTCAACACCCCTGTCTTTTTTGCTGCAGCGGCTCAGGCCAAGTAGTTGTGGTCACCCAAACATGTTCAAGGTGCTCCGTGACCATATGTTTGCTCATTGGGGAGCGGAGCAGGGAGAGGGCTGCTTTCTATGACCTTCACCCAGGTTGAGCAATGAATACTCCAGGCTCCGCTCGCTTGGGTTCATGCCAGGTGAACACAGTAGTCGTGCATCCCAGACATACAACCGGAGCCTGGTGAGCAACTGACGGCTGCAGACAAACAGGAGGTGGAGTGAGACTACTGCAACTAAATTAAGACAATCCAACTAGGTCCGAGCACAGCTTTCCATAACTACTGGGAAACACATGGTTGCATTTTTAAATCATGAGACAAATCGTGCACTATCAGCAAAAAAGCAGTTTGTGAGCAGTATGTATTGTTATGCTTGTAGTAGATTGGTGAAGCCACATATGCAAGTTATTAAAATATTTGATGTATGTTTGATGGAAAGAAGCTTTAATGCAAATATTCTTTTCTTTTTTTTAGCATGTTTGTGGTAAATAGAAAAAAAACAGGTACTGATTCTATCTTTTCTTGTCAAGAGCACACACCCTGTGCTTTCTCTTGACCATAAATAAACTTTTACTTTTGCTTTTTATATGACAGGACATTGATCCTCTAAGCACAACTCAGCCAGTGGAATTATCAATATTACTGCAGCAGAAATACCCCACATCCACACCAGTACCAGTTCCTTGTTTTAGTTCCCTTCTGTTTCAGGGAATGGGTTTGTGGTTTTACAGAAAGTTACAATAAGTTGTGTGATTATGATCATTATTGAACACTTTTAGCTTTAACTTCAGCACATTGCCAGGGGCAAAAATAAGGATGTCTAATAAGGATGCTTCAAAATGCTCAAATGTAAAGCTAGCCTATGAAACTCAAATGTTTGTTTTCCACAAAAATGATTTGAAAGGGTCATTGACAGATCAGACTTTTGATCAGGCCATTTTGAGATTACTAAAAATAAAGAAATATATATGGCCATTTTTCAAACATTTGGAATATAGGGTGCATTCATGAAGAAGAAAAAAAATCCAGTTGATAGGTTTCAGTGTTTTAAAAGGACAGCTTAAAAAAAGGTCATTTAGGGTGTCCATAATTTGTCACAAAAAGAATATATTTTTAAAATATTACTAATAATTTAACAAGTATCAGTAATTAAATAAACAGTTTAAGAAGGACATCCTTATAGATTTGCAGTTTCAACGTATGATTCACAGATTTGGGACGGTTGCCCCATATAAGGTGGCTAGAACATTACAGTAGGTTGAAAATTGGTTTAATTGCAAGTTGTCCAAATATAAGTTGAGGCTGGTGATGTTTTGACACTTCAGATGGAAGAAAAATGACCAATAACTATTTTGTTGTGAGAATTTGGAGTGTTTTTGTATATGAGGAAGGTATAAGACATACAAATTGCCTTTAATGCAGTTTGGTTTTTTTTTTTTTTTTTTATCCAATGGAGAAATTTGGTCGAACAGAAAAAGTAGGCGTCTCCTCATTGACCCTAAAACAATATTTCACCATGTCTTTAATCACTTACAATAAACCATAGAGAGTTCCGAGCTTTTCTCTCCTTTTTCTACTTGCTAGCCCACTCAGACACTCTAAATGCACATTAGTTAAACTCCATTGTTCTTCTGTCAACTCTCCCTTACTTCAATTAGTTGTTTAGTTTTTACCCTCTTTAACAGCTTCTTCCCCATGAATTATACCACCTGCGTGGCTGCAAAATAAGCAACAGATTAAACTTGTGCTGATAACTCAAAATGTCCGCATGGACGAGTCAACAAAGGATCTTTATGGGGGGGAAAGGGCTGAAGGAAAAACGTCATTACTCTCCAGATAATTCAAACATGTGTTGGCATTTATCTTGGTGGTCCATGTCCGAACACTAATGACAAACTTTTGTTATTAGTGAACTGAGTCTGAGCCAAAGGCATGCCCACCCAAAACTGTTATCTGTAAATGTCCCACACGCTCTCACTGGGTATCACGTAAAAATACAGGACATGCAAATGTAGTCTTTAAAAAATGACATAAACAAAAAGTAACACAACTTATCTGACATGTTTTCTTTTCTTTTTCCTTCTCCCTGTTTCTATTTCAGCTTCCGCAATCCAAATTTATTTTTCGTGGGAAGATTAAATATTTCTGCTTGGGATCACCCTTTAAACTATGAAATGACTGCTGTCACTGACACACAGGACCCCCTACACACACACACACACACACACACACACAAACACACACACCACGCTCCCCTGATTTTGGATGGATAGATGGTGGAAGAGGAGGAAGGTTGAGGAGGAGGAGGAAGGAGGGAGGGGGTGGGTGAAATATATAATCTTCTGAAAAGAATGAGGCCCTCTGGGATTTTCTCAAAGTGGCCCCTCTTTGCACTGGGGTTGGGGGAGAGCGGGTGAGTGCTGGTGGTGTGGGTTTGGGTGTGTGTGTGTGTGGAGGGGTGGGGGGGGTAAAACATGGCCACTCCACACTGTAACCTGAGCCAGAAGGGGGCCAATCTGTCAAATAATTAGCTGTTGCCCGGCACAAAGGTTTTATTTGCAGGAATTTCATCGAGACAGGATTGAATAATATGTCTGTGTATTGTGTGGGGTCATGGGAACATCATTTCTTACTGGTGGGCTATAAAAGACGGCTAAATGATAATGAGAAAAGGCTCGAGTAATTCAATTCCTCAAGCCTTGGTTTCTATCTCTCTCTGTCCAAACTCCCTCCTCCTCCTCATCTTCCAGCTGTCTCCCTGTTTAACTAATTGCAGAACTTCATGTTGATGTTAAAATGGGTTTCTTCACTGCAGGGAAAATGACGTGTGACGTTAAGTGTATAAAAGTTTATCCTTATTTGCAATGAACTACAAAATGTGTCAAGTTTAAATGAATTAATGAGAGGCCACACAAAAAAAGAGGTTTTTATCAAATAATTAATTTATGCACCATTGATATGTTGCAGGTGTATTGATGGCAAGAAGATAAATGAATAGATTATCAGTAAAATTTGCGTCCTACTCCCAAACCCAGTTGTCTTTTTGCGCATTGACCTCTGACCTTTGAAGGCAGTGAACCAAGAAGTAGATAGTGTTTAAAGGGATTGATTGGTTTGTGGTCCATAGATGATTGTTTATATCATTCCATACTGGAGGTTTGACCTCTGGTGACCCCAGTGAGGACCAATCCTCTGAGAGCCATGACCTGCATCCATTTGCAACAGTGCTAATTAGCTCTGACAGGCCTGGGTTTGCATCAGGGCTGTAAACCGAAGCCCCGCAGTGCCCTGATTGAAGAAAGCCGTGGCCCGGCTACTCCACTTCATGCCTACCATTCCCCCCCACACACGAATGTCAAACACATTAAACTTAATGTAGCAGCAAATCTTACTCAATTATTTGTATGTTGTTGAAGTGAACGTGTGCATGTGCGTGTGTTTATGTGTGTGTCTGCTGGGCCTAAATGGTGTTCATATGTCAGGGTATGTTCAGCTGTCTGAGCACACTCAAGCATGCTGGTGTTTACATGTTAGAGGGGGTGAAGGGAGTTTGTCCATGTGGGATGGGGTTACACGTCCTGCAACACATAGCAGAGGGATGAGGAAAGTTGCTTTTAAGTAAAATAATTGGATTATTGCATCCTGCGATCTTGCTAATTATAATGAAAGCAAGCTTACAATTTTCCAATTATTATTCTATGCCGATTCTGTTCCTCTCTAATAAAGAAGAGCACTGATGCAAAACAAAATGCCAGGACTCGATTTCCTGCCTGTGCCTCCGAGCTATTCAGAGATGAGGGACATACACGTCCCCCAAATATCACCCCAATACTCCATGTACAAAACATGTGGCTGCAGGACATAAATAGGTCCCAATGAGAAAAAAAAAGAAACTCTTTCCATGCATCAAAAATCCAGTTGTATTCTTAAAAAAACACAAAACAAAAAAATTTGCTTCTAAAACTCCTGAAATGGGTAAAACTGAACAATAAATAAAGATTTATTTTATTCCGCACTGCATCCTTTCAGACTTCAATACTGGCATGAGTCACTCACGTGCTTCTGACCAATCATTGTTTTCAATCTCCTCCCCTCACAGTGTCTTTCACTCTAACCCTGCTCCTCCTACTTCACCCCCCCTCCACACACACACAGGTGCACACACCCTCTCAGTATCAGTCACTCATACCTCTCCCTGCCCCGCCTGTCAGTCATTCACCAAATTCCCTGGATCACAGTACATCTGACAGTATTTCATCTTGGATTTGAGGATAAGTGAGAGGATTTCAGTTCAAGCTCAGAGCTTAGCATGAAAACGTCGCTCAGTGTGAAGAGCTAAGGGTTTACATGATGCAGGATCCCCCACACCTTCCCTCTCCCCAGCCTTTTTTTCTCCCTCTCCTATGCTGCTTCACTCTCTCTCTCTCTCCTTGCAGCGTTTTGTTGATTTAGCTGTGAGTGGCTGCCTGACACAACACTGGCTAACTCCTCAAGGAGCTAAATACAGCTAACCCCGCTGCACAGTTATTCTATCAGCGGACTCCGAGGGGAGCACATAAAGGATGTATTTTAATTAAGCTGAACCCAGGGGCTTCAGTATTACTATAACCACATGGAGGTGAAGACAGGGAGATGAGGATAGAGAGAAAAATTGTAATGTTCGGAGTAAAACTGTGTGAGCTTTCACTGTAAGAGTGATCCTTCTGCAGTGTAAAGTTGGCTAACTCTCCAAGAAAAATGAGACTTTATTACATCACTGTGGAAAAGCTACATTTTGGCCAAAATTATTATTTTCATGACAATCAAAACACCCTGCAACTACTATGTCGTAAAACAAATATTGCTGGGGGAACATTTCATTCACTGTTACACCAGCATGAACTTTACCCCACCAATTCAATGTACTACACAGAATTAACAAATATTTAGCTTTAATAAAGATCATGTCTATTTGGAATATTCTGTAACTGAATTCAAACATCAATGGGGATAAAGGCAATTAAAAAGATATTATACTCATCAATGAATATTGAAAATTATATTATTTGGCTGAGCACAACCTGTAAAGTTGTTTCAAGGCATAATCCACAACAAAAACAGACTGGAAACTTTATGTATTTGTAAGTTCTTGTGCCTAATGATATTTTGTATCACAACCGTAGAACTTTATTGCTCAAAATAATTTCACCATCACAATTGATGGGTATATTTCACCCAATATAAAATGCCCTCCAAAAAACACTTCACTTTGGAAGATATTGTTCTACTTCAATTTATTTCAATGAGGAGTACTCTTTTACTTTTTCATATGCAAAGCCTCATAAAATGTTTAAAAGGTAACATTAGCAGACCCAAAAGTAAGACTCTAAAATTTGTGAAAAAACAGGGAAGAGAGACAGAAAATTAGTAAAAATTGAGTTGAGAACTTTTTTCTTTGGTCCACCTGTTCTTTGGACATGTGAGCCTTGTCCAGCGAAGATTATAGTGATAGTGATAGTGTTACAAAGCAAAAGATAGACTTGTGTTTGAGTGAAGGAGGTTGATAAGCATTGAAAACAGGAGTTTAAACATTTCTACTCAAAACATGGGATTTTAATATGACACACATTTGAAAATCAAACAGATTTCCCACCAAGTAAAGCAACAGCTTATATCATTTAAGTCCCCATGATAACTAATTTATGAAAGAAGATAATCAAATTGTTTGCTGTGATGCTTTTAAATGTCTATTCTGTGTTTTAGTTTGCGTGGGTGGACTGATAGTGAATTGATTCGGCCTGCTAGAGTGCGTAGCAGCTTTTGCTGCAGCATACATGTCAAACAGACTCTAATCACAGGTGAAGGGTTAGATTGCCCCCCCCCTGCACACTCACACTTACACACACACACACACAAATATGTGAAGCATAGGTTAACCCTGGAAATAAAGAAATAAAGGCATTGCATGGAGAACCTGAGGAGAATCTTGAATGCCAGTTGCCGGTAGGAAAGATGGATTGCCTGAATTCTCCACCAATCACCAAACAACACATTGGCTGCAGCATTGATTGATGAAGTATTTAAGTCGTCAATCTCACATCACCTGCTTTTCTCCCCCTCAAACACCCCCCCCCAAACAAAATGGCTGCAGAAAGCTATGCTGTGTCTGCAGATCAGATGAACCCTGACCAAAAGACAAGTCCAGCTTTACAGATAAAAACAAAATAATCTCTGAGATAAAACTTAGAATCATCATATCTTGTGAGGATGTTGATTGTGAAGAGTTGTTGTGGTTTCCTCTAAAGGAAATTCAATTTATGCCTATTTCCATCTCACTGAACAGCAGCCATCAAATCTGGACCTAACCCTCACACTCTGTAATAGGCCTTAGTATACATGACCCAACCCAACGTTATTGATTACAAATCATGATTAACAATAATCATATTGATAAAAATGGAACATTAGCCCTCACCTTTGACCTTATTTGCAGACCTCTTTGTACTCTATGATGTATTCAATATCATAATCATGCTTGAGTACACTTGGTTTGGAGAAAAGGGGGAAAAATCAATGTGAGCGAGCTCATAAGCAAAGGGAAGGCATCACACCTGCAGATATTGTGTTGACGGTGCATCGCAGAGCAAACACAGAGCTGCTGTCTCCTCCGAGTTATGCTGAAGAGGCCATTGATCCACCGGTTAACCTATTCTCCTGCATCAGTACAGCAGCAAGCCCTCAGAGGAACGTGACCCCCCTTACACACACACACACACACACACACACACACACACACCCACAGACTTACACCCCCACCCCACACATCTCCACCCTTGCCATTGCTTCCCTCCACTAATATGATACCCCCTGAAGGTTCTCCACAGACCTCATTTCTAATCAATGCATGTGGTTGGTGGGATCATCCTGTCTCTGCAAATTAATGACTTCACTTTTTTCTGTGGTTTCATTCCATTGATTTGTTTTATTAGCCCATTGATCTCCATGCACACTCACCCCCTCCCTACCTTACCTCCTCAACTCACCCTCTACTTCACCCAGGTCAGTACTTTCTCTAAGCTTATCGATATGAACGCTGATGGCCTGTAGAAATGTTCCTCTGTCATCAACAGATTAGTCTTTAAAAAGTGATACTCGCAGGGTGGTTTCTGATTGGTTGAGAATTTTTCCTTCTCTAAATTTTCTGGAGTGAACCCAAAACAGTTTTTTTTTACAAGGCAAACCCCTGTTCAGAAAACTGAGTTCTTTCCCAAAATATGAATATCCAGATTAAATGAATGTGGTTTTCTTTCTTTAACACAACTGTCATGGTCTAAATCACTTAGACGTTCATCTGGTCAGGGCTCGGTGGTCTTATTAACAGCCATATCTAACCCTCTCCCCCCATAATTCCCTTTGAGATCCGAACAAAAGGATAGGAAGTGCTTTACTCCGACAAGTCAGACTTCACTTCACCGGAGGAATTACAGCTTTTCATTTTCTGTCACTGAAGCGTTTTAGTGAGGTGCCCCACTAGCATAACGATGTTCTTTCTCTCTTGTTTTATGACCGCAGCCATGCACAAAGAGTTGATTCACAGTAATTACATGTGAAAACACAAATGCTGATGTGTATATGTGAAGTTTAGAGAACACTTGCTGAGAGATAGACGCCAAAGCACACACAGAAGATATTGTAATGTTGAAAGAAATATGTGAAAAGAGCCATTTGCACCAGACACTAAGACATGCGTCATGGTGTAAAGAAAGAAAAATACTCAAAAAGTCCAAACAAGCAAAACATACTTGTGTTTGCTTATGTTGACCCTGTCTATGCGTGCTTCTGTGTGAATCCCTTAAGAAAAACACTGTTAGCACACTGTGGATGGTGGCAGAGTCGTGTACTGTATCTTTTGCTGATTCTCATGAAACACAACAAGCCATTAAACTAAGAAATCACCTGGTAGAGACACAAATTCACTCAAAAATTTCACAGGAGGTGGATCTGAAGTGACCTCAAAACTTATGAACACTGGAGAGACAATCAGTAGTGCACTACATCAACTCTTAAACACTCACTGAAGCTAAGTGATAGTGCATTCCTTTACGATATGAACAAATCCTGCCAATTTCCACATTCAAAGATGAGAGCGAGTAACTATCAACTCTTGCATTCCCCCACCAAGCTGCATGTTTATCCAGCTTGTGGGAATTCCTGTTCCTCAGGATGGATCTGGAGTCATCACGATTGGGGATGTTCCCGTCCCACCCTGCTGGACCTTTTCAAGGAAATCACTTCCCACACGGCGAGATGATTACTCACTTTCCTTCTCCTCAGACATTACACTACTGACCTGGCAGTCAGAGACAAAGCGTGTGTGTTTATATTTAGAAATAACAGACTTATGATCCTCTCAAAGCTATGTGTATGAACCTGTATTTACACTGAAGCCATCAGGCAGGGAAGATGATTTCCTCTTTTCTCAATGGGCACTTCATTTTTTAGTGCCAAAACTTAAGTATACATAAAAGAATATCTATTTAGTCTGTAGAGAGAGTTGTAAAATGTATTTTGAGGTGCTGGTAGGGGCTTCCCGAAGTATAAAGAATACACATGATGTCATTGGGACTATCTGGGGTTTGAGAGCTGTGGCCTGCTGCATTAGCCCTGTGTATGTCCAGACCTGACCACACAGTGAAGCAAGGGTTTATGACTGTAGTTGTTTCATTTCTTGTTCTACACAGAAGGTTCATCTTAACTAGTAGAGCGCGACAACCACAAACAAAAAACTGTAGCAGGGTGAGGTTAGTGCTCTATTCAGCCAGTCAGTGAAAAGTCTTTTTATGTGCTGACTCCCATGCCTGATTGCTTCAGACAGGCAAATAGCTGGAGATAACAGTCCTTCTTTCACAAATGTTTGTAACTTTGATGAAGTAGTATGTTGTAAAACAACAGCAATAACATTGAGAGGCAAAATCAACAGATGAGCTAAATGATTCATTTAGCTGCGCTCTGTTGTTGTGCTGGTTTTTATGGAAAACTACCAAAACAGCTGGTTAAACTTTCTCCCCTTCCAAATTCCCCCATCTTTTAACTGATGCGCCATCATAACTGGTATCTCAACAGGGACTTGACACAAACTTGGACTTTAGTGTAAGATTTCAGCTGGAACTGTCTGAGCTGCTGTGACCCCTAAAATGTTAGATGAGTCAATAAATTGAAGGGAGTCTGAAACTGGAAGCATCAACAACTTGGAAACATTTGATAAAGCTTGTATAACCAAGAGCTCTAAGGGCGCGGTCACACTGTCCGTTTGAACCAAGCTGAGCTAAAGCACTACTCACAAACATGCAAAGAAAATTATTTCCAATAGCGTTCACACATATTTACCCCTCCAGACCTCTAACTTTATTATTATATATTATTTATTTATTCTTTTATGTATGATTTGAGATTAGCTTGTAAAGATTTATGTCCAGGATTTGAAGTGGTCCATTGCTCCACACATAAACAGGTAGATAACTGGGGTTCAGGTGGGTCTAGTCACTGCAACACTCGTACATCTCTCTCCCATCTTTACATAAATCCTTTCAGGGCTTCTGGCAGCAGTTTCCTGCTCTTTCATCTGGCTCCCTTGTAGTAGGACTATTAGCCCGGCCTGTATACCTGCAAGTGTTTGGGAGGCAGCTGGCTCTGGACGCTCAATGCTTGCGCAGGCCCAGGGGCTGCTGGGACCTGGGAACGCTGGCACCAAATACCAATGGGTAATTAGACCTTCATTCAAGAGCAAATGTGGCAAGCATTAGACACAAGGCTCTTTCCGGTTCAATTCATATCTCCATCCTGCCTTTCTTCCCCTCCAAGCTCCATCTTCACCATTTCCTCTTTTTTTTTTTCTTTTTTTCCAGACTATGAGGGACAATCCCTTGTCTTAGGCCAGTGTCTTTAAGATGAGGAATGTGGTAATCCTTAGGAAAAAATGCATCAACTTGGTTAAGAGAAAAAAAGTCTTTTCTTTTTAAAAAACTGAATCAAATCCTCTTGAATACAGTGACATTTAAGAGAGTAGGATCACTCAAAACAGCAATGTGACAGCCTTCTTTGGTTTGAATTCGCTTCTTGAAAATAAATGCCGCTTCTTTAATAGATATGAAAATCTGAGCTCTTGAGGGATTTTTTTTATGGCAACTCATCATCTCTTTCACTACACACACGCTAAGCTCAAGTGCAGAATAATAGCCTCCCCACTTTAATAACATCCATGAAAAATGTAACGTTCAGTTCTCAGCACAGTGTCAGGTACATGAGTGTCTAAACATGATCTGAATACATTTTTATGGCTGAGTTGATCTCGTGCATTGTGCCACTTCATCTCTTCGTGTTGTGAGAAACATGACAGTGGCTGCTTCTCATGTAAGAGGAAAACTACAAGAGGCCCCTTCTAGTTTTGTGGTGAAAGGTGACATAACCCATAATTCCACTCAAACCACAATGTGCTTTTATCAGATGTTCCTCTCTGATACAAGCATGGTTCACATGACACAAGGAAGCCAGCGCTGACAAAGGACTGAACGGCTTTAAATGGACTCAAGTTCACAGCATCAAAGAGGTTGAATTTAAGAAAACAAAATAGACAAAGAACTAAAATAACAGTATAAAAAATGTATAACCACAAGCATACAAGAACATCTATTTGTACTTATTTTGTTGCACTTGGGTCTGTGTATGTTTTGGTATTTGGATGTTCCATTTAGAAACCAGTATTGAAAGACAACGAGTGTAAAAACATCAACTAAAAATAAACTACAGTTTATCCTCAGCAGTAAATCAGGTAAGTCATGGGTTTCCTTTTCAGCTGTTGGATATTTTTCTGATAGTCTTTCAGTGAAGAAAGATGTCTACGTTTCGAAGGCCAAGCTGGCAAGTTCGCCGGTTTACTGGTATTACAATTAGTCAGTGTAGCTGCATGGCAAATAGTGAATCTCCTGATGACATTGACAGGCAATAAGTTGAGCTTGAGGCATGCAGGGGAAAACTTGATACATAAGAATGAAACATAATTGACATTGTTATGTCTTTTTTTTAATTTATCAAACATTTATTGCTGCGTACAATTGCACAAAGTATGTAGCTTTATGAAAAAGTTCAAAGTTTTGGTGCAAAATATTAAATCTCATGACTAGAGTTTTGTTTGACAGGTAAGGGTGGATTAAATAGTCTGACAGGCTCCTCACTGCTGTGTGGTGAATGGAACCAGAGGACTGCAGAGCTGCTGCTTTTAGTGGTCAGAGAAAAACATAGGGTCCAAATTAGCATAAACAGGAACACAAAAGAAAAGAGGGGAGAGGAACTAAACACAAAATAGTGTTGTCAACAGGACCCCCTGCAGAGGAATTTCAATTTCATATATCTAATTATCCCTGTCAGATGGAGAGAAGTGACAAAAAGCTGCCTTTGTTCTCCCTCTTTATCTCCCGCATCTCTCTCAATTAATTTCAGCATACGAATATGACTAATTGTCTCTCTGCAGCTTTCCAGCCACATAAATACTAATTTCAGCCCATGTTGGACAGGGGGTGGGATGTTCACACATCAATTTATGATATTTGAACACAATGGATTGTGCATAATTCAGGTGATCATGTTAGCAGGACGATGCAACCTCTCTGTAGGCATAACCCTCTGCCTCACAGTCTTGTAGCCGGAGTGAAACAATATGCTTTTGTAAACGAGAGCGCCGTGTCTGTCGTTTCTGTCATTGCTGTTGTTTCTTTGTCTAGAGTGATGATATTAGCATCATAATCAGACTGAAAGGCAGAAGCAGCGGTGATGACTGATTTATGCACGGTTTGAAGGGAGACACCAAACACCCCCCTCCCAAAAAAAAAAAAAAATCTGCATCCCCTCTGCATTTTAATCAGAAATGCACATATTTAGGTAAATCAATTTCCAGCATTTGGTTACGCATTTTATCTAAAAAATTCACCCCTTAACAAACACCAACCAAGCAATAAAACTTAAGAAAACA
Source organism: Thalassoma bifasciatum (assembly GCA_008086565.1). NCBI lineage: Eukaryota > Metazoa > Chordata > Actinopteri > Labriformes > Labridae > Thalassoma > Thalassoma bifasciatum. The sequence goes on along the minus strand of RPOG01000243.1, from coordinate 384,575 downwards.
GACCAAAAGGTTCCTCAAACAGAGTGCTTCCTTCTGAGACCTTTCAGTTCTACAGAGGTGGTTGGTAAACCACATATCAACAAGGGGCATAGTGAAATTAAGTGATTACATCCCATTTGTACCATTTTATTTCATGATGTAACACAGGATGACATTCAAAGACAGCTGAATCAACAAACCATACAGCTTACTGCAGGCTGATGTCAAAATATCTCCTATAAAAATGTATATCAACATTTAGTTTTTAGGGCAAAATACATCACTTCAGCGCAAATTTAACAGCTCTACTGAAGTATAACGAAGTGTTTATATAGGCTGCATTATGACCACAAATTCCATTGATAATGAATGCTTTCATCTTAATAATACAGTTTTATACTTCTTGAATGTTGAGTCACTTTTTATTACATGTATTTTATTTTTCAAAACCATATTCTAAGTAGCAAGGCTTTATGTTTTACGGGTTTTACTGAATAAAAAAATGAACAGAATGCCTTTGCAGAGAGGATACACAGTTTTGCACCTACTTGACTGACATCCTTCACTCAAATGTAAAAAGGAGAAGTTGCTTTGAAACCTTCCTTTCAATAAAATAAACCTACACACCTACATGACCTGGTGGTTTCATTCAGATAATGTACATCTGATAAAAAGTACATTACCAAATGCAAATCATACTCTCATAATCATTATCATCAAGAGGCATCCAATAAACTAAAGGTCTTTAAATAGTGAACTTTCTGAGTTTGTTTCCTAGAGTCCCATCAGTAACTGCTTACAGTTTCAACAATTTGAATCTCAATGCAATGAGAGAAACTCTCCTCCTAATTGAATGTTTTTATCCTTCATACAAATTGCTTTACCATAAGAGTAATGCACACATTTAACTCACATCACAAGGTTTGTGACTCTGACAATGATTGTATAACTAATTGGTGTCCTATTCATTCAAAGAGACCTTGTCTTTTCCTGCGTCTCAAAATAAAAAAAAGAAAGTAAGAAAAAAAGGAAGGCCAAAAATATGCACTCTCTCTAAAAAGATGTTTTATCACTTATTGACACTGGCATAAAAAGCCCTTGAAGCACAGTGCTAAAGTGGTAACATTTTTCAATCAATCAAATCCCTCTCAAAAAACAATCAAACATGAGCCAAACATCTCAAACTTGTCCAAACAAAGCTGTAGTCGAGCGGTAGCACTCCAAGCATACAACACACTCTCTCATTCACTCACTGAGAGGGGGGGTATTGCAGCATTTCATTAGACACATTCCTGCTCTGTGGAATTCTGACTAGTTGCTATGTCATTTTAGCTGAGTACCTTTGATATAAACATCCATCCTTTGCTCATCTGTTTTCATTTTCTATTAAAAAGTATTTGATGACAATATACCTGAAACAAATATATCCAAAACAAATCACTCATCTATCTATCTATCTATCTATCTATCTATCTATCTATCTATTCTGAGGCTATTGTGTACAAACTCGTTTTCTTGGAAGATTAGCCAAAGCTAGGGTAATTAGCTTATAGGCTAAAGCTATACGCTAACGTGGTGGGTTTAAGTGGATTTTTAAAGTGACCTAAACTGACCCTATGGTACACTTCTTCAAGTGTTTACACCATGATGACTTGGTGTGGATTTGGTAGTAAAGCTTTGGCAGAAGTAAGGGTTGGAATACTTTGTTTCCTGATTAACTTGATGATTGAATTGCATTGTGGTCCATGAGAGATGTTTCACTGCTGTTTGTTAATAACAGCAGCCTTGGCAACAACATTGACTGACAAACTTACAGATGCACATGATTTCTAGCATGCTGTATTTTTGGAGGTTTTCAGTTGATTAAAAGCAGGAATTTTTTTTACAGAAACTGGGACATACAGTATGTGATTTGAAAATATCACATAGAAAACACGAACATGTTTATAAATGTGTCTTTAAGATTCAAATTGCTTAATATTTGCTTTGTCTGTCCATTTCACACTTCTTAAAGGAGAATCCAGGACAAAGGCCTTTTTAGGGCATTCATCGAAATTCTGTAAAATTCAAAATCTCAAGCCCAAAATGTTATTTGAGTGTAAAAGGTTAAAGGCACTGTGAAAATTTCCATTTTGTATTCATTTGGTGACCCCAGACCCCACATTTGGTGATGTTTTTCAAGAATGAAGACTCCATTTCCTACATTTACCCATGCTGTAAAGATCTGAAATTTACCTGATTGGAAGAAAATTCATGAAATACAGAGAGTTCTGAAACTTCTTTTCAATGTTCAAGACAATGTTACAGGATGTAGGGTAATAAAGAAATGAGTTGCAATGCAGTCATCATCTGATTCTGATATGTCCCCTGGTGTGCGACTGACCCTTTTGTTCTATGGACATAGCATAAGCCAATCTAGAAAACCCCTAACTCAGAGAAGCTCAGGTCGTGGACTCTTCCTTTTGTCTGAAGCACAGACCTAACAAATGATGTTGGTCTTTTTGATTTTTTTCCATCTATGAAGGTAAAACACAATATAAACCAGATTCTTTTTATGAACCTACAAATAACCACTGGCTAATTTGTTCAAACAGTCCAAATTTATCAGCATATTTTACAACTTACAGACTAATGCCTATTAAATTAATTCAAATATGTAATATTTCTGAACAGTCAGAAATAGAAAAATCTGGTCTGACTTGGCTGCCCCGGACTACAGGACAAAAAGAAAGTGCTTTAACTGATAAGATCACATGTAAGTTATACGTCCATCAGTGAGAAATAATTGTGTAGCCCAAACTGTGCTGTCATACAGTCCAACAGTATCAACACCTGTTTTTCTGACCAGATCCTCTTGGTGTGACAGGCTCAGCAAAGTGAAACCTGTCACTCAACTCCCTGTGTGAAAACTTGAAAAGATATCCTAACTTTAATTTGCATTTTTCCATCAACAGTCAAGTGTCTGCTGAAAAGTGGATAACAAATAAGGGAAAAATGATTTGCATTCTGTGTGTAAATAGTTCCAGGACAAGGGCTGTTAAGTTTGAAATTAACATGTAAACAGTTGGAAAGTCTGCTCTGCCACCAACCCCCCCTCCTTAACCCCCACCCCAGGCTCCCTTTTAGCGCCTTGATAAATATACATAAAGGCTCACACAAAGACCGCCTTGTTCCTCTAAATGGGCTACTTTTTAATGGAGACATATATTTCCAGGATTATATCAGCATTCAGTTGCAAATTCTGAGTTTTAATACTCCAGTCGGGGCAGTCTATGAATAAGAGTATCATTTGAATTCAGGGAACACCTGGTGCTGAGGGCTGGGCTGTGAGGGGGCTCTGAGCTGACCTGGTGTCAGTGCCAAGGCTTTACTTGTTCCCAGCCTTCTCATTCAGACCCGCTGCCTCAGCATTGATACTGTAGACTCAAGCATTTCACTGTATTACAACTCCCACAAACGTGATGGAGAAAAGAAAGCTATGTACAAAGGTTGGTTTCTATATTTTGAGGCCATCAAAGACTGTATTTAAATGGCTGGATACTTTGGAACTAACATTCAAAAATCCATATCTGGAAGAAATTATTGCATACTACATTGTAACTCCAAAACATTGCATTTACACCAATATTTTGAGACCTACTTTGAAGGAGTGAGTGCTAAATACTTGAGAACCCAGACGAGTCATGAGGAGGTGGAGGGAAAGGGCTGCACTGTTCAGAGGAGGAGGAGCGAGGGAAGGGGTATGGGGTCTATTCGTATGCACCCCACATCCACTCCACACACAATCAGGCCTGTATTGCATTTTGCAAATTTATACCCAGGATGTTGGTTTAGAGTGTTTCCCTGAAAAAAAAAGGAAAAAAAAAGTGAGAGAGGGAGAAGGAGTTTTTTTTTTTTTTTTTTTTTTTTTTCAAGTAAGTGTCCGCTTTCATGAGCAAGAGTGATTGAGGCACAAACAAACCTTTGTTTCCGGCTCCACAGATGCAAGGCCCGAGCCCTGATTTACGCCCTACCCAGAGACACATTTAAGCTTTTAAAAAAATACTTTTAGACTGAGTCTGCATTAAAATAGAAGACTCTTGTGGCACAAAAAGCAAAAATATTGAGAGTGACAGCAAAATTAACCACAAAACACTTGAACAGATCATTTCAATGTAGTCAAGGCACAACTTTTCTTAAAGTGCAGTCCAAGCTATGTAACATCATTGGTTCCCATATTTGATGTTGTGGGTAGAAAAACAACAGAAGCAGAGTTGAGTTGATCTGAAAATGGATCTTCTCTACGTGAGACCCAAAAAGAAAAGTGGATTGGTGATTGGTGGTCAAACAAGAAGAAGTAAATGGTAACGAACTAAATGAATAAATAAAGACACACAGTCAGTGACTTCAGGCTGGGTTATGCTCTCCACATGGGGGTGTGCGCGAAAAACAGGCGACAAGATCCGCACGAGAGAACGGGTGGCTTTTATACTTTTTCTCAGTCTGAGTATCGTCAGTTGGTTTCCATTCCCCAACTACAGGGGGCAGTTTATCGCAAACACAAGTCTCCTGTCGCACTAGACTGGGGTAGAAGAAGTCTACATATGTGTACATTACAATGCAAAACTTTTGTCCATTCCTCTTCTCTGACCACAAGGAATTATCATCACACAGTTAACTAAAGTGATCTCTGTGTGATGAATTATATGAATGCCTGTGTTTTTGCACTTGAGACACTCTGAGCTCCGGTTCAGCTGCCGTGTTGTCCGTTAGTCTTCGTGAAGGAAAAGATCCATGCAATTGTGACTGTTCATTCCCTCTTGATGGTTACGCATTAAGACTGTTAAAAAGTGCACCATTATAACTGCTAATGAGCTCCTCTGCTGGGTTCACATTGGAGAAATATATTTTCATGTCCAAATAATAGGTGTGTAATATCTGCACTTAATTTGGTCAGTATGTTATGTTCAGTGAGCTGAGAACACAGTCAGGTTGGCAGGCTGCTGACAGCTTGTTTACGTCAGTCCCAATTAATAATTAGTTTAATGATTTGAGCGCTTGACATGTGCCCCGGACAAATGCGGGCTGGAAAATGCACACACAGGGCTGTTTGCATAAATCTGCCATTTCAGCCTGGGTTGAGGGGGAACAGAGGGATCGAGGTGGGGGAATTATAGGACTCAGATGTGTGTGATTGGCGGTTCCCTTGGCTCCCAGGGTTAGAGAGTTCAGAGAAAAGCCGATTATTGCTCTCCCTCAGGTCAAGCCTTCATAAATAAACAAGGAGAGAGCCAGAGGCACCGTGTTTTAGTATGATTAGCATATCATACAGCCTATCGACAAGGCACTTATCATATTACAGCGCTGCCGTCCTCTGAGCACACAGAGGTTACATGTACAGGGTTGCTGAGCATACATCTCTGTTCATTAGAGGGGTCCTCAGGGAGAGAATAAATCATATCAGCACGTGGTTATGGCAGCGCACGCGTCTGACTCTGCCAAAGAGTGAATGTTAACCAGAGTCTTTATTAAGCCAAGGAGGAGCTGACAGTTTTACACTGAGGAGCATGAAGGGCGACATGTAGAAACGATGGTGGGATTGATATTGAGAGAGGAGGAGGAGGAGGAGGGGGCATAGCTGTAGCACTGGAGGCCGATCTCCTGATCACTTTTCCATCACTGAAGGCTCATCCTTGTGCGTTAGACTTTTAAACCAAGACTGTCTTTGACACAACCTGTTTTGGATCTCGAAGGACAAATGATACCTGGTCCAATCTGTGGAATGCTTACTTTTTTCTGCAGAAAATGCTCAGAAATATTTCAATTCAATTATCCATCCATCGCCCAAATTTAATACCACAAACTGAGCATTATGTTTTTTTGGCCCTCCAATATTATCAGCCGATGTGAGTTTAAAATATATCTGGAATTATGGGTTGCAGGTTCCTTATAAACAGTGTCTGCTCTTTAGACTTAAGCATTTCTGAGCCTGCGTGAGCGTAGCATAGAACGTTTACAGGCATACGTTTGATGATGTATAGCTGTTCAGCAATGTTTCCCACGCCATTGGTGAGTTGAAAATTGCATACATTGTGACAATATTGAGATTATTGTTCACATACAGAAAAAAAATATTCCTCACACAAGGGGACATGGGGAAAAAGAGCAGGGTTAATTGAGCCCAGTTTACAATTAATGATAAATGATTGCATTATTTTCCAAGTTATAGCCAGTTACTCAATCAATGAACTTAGGATAATAGAGGACCAAGTTTTTTTTTCATGTTTCTGAGCTGAAGTTACGCATCTTCCTTGTCTTGATAGTGTTCAAGGAAATAATTTCTCAAGAAACTCTAAAAGTATGATAAACATGACAGTGGCATATTGTCACTTTATTCCCCCAAAACCTAAGTTGAAGTTGTTCTCTTGTTTTGCAAATTGTGAGCATTTGGAAATGCATATTACATTTACATGCATCCATTGGTGCAGCACAATAAAACTAGACAAAATGTGTTAATTCCGCAATAAGAGATGTTATGTTGATAACTGACAGTTTTGATTTTAAAACTTGTTTATAGTGGCATTGGGCAAATTGGGAATTGGAAATAAAGAGTTACTAGAAATACTGGAAAGCTGGATATCGGCAATAAAGCCAATATTGAGCATCTCAAGCGGTTACTGTATTTTGTGATGTGATTGGTGCAAAGACTGAAATACTTTGGCAAGTGCATGGCATTGCATTTTATGCTGCATTGGAGATGATTACTGAACTGGTTTTAGTATTACAACAGTTCAACTCAACAACTGTAAGAATTTATTTGGATTTGAGCCAAACTATGGGTTTAACCCTTTTAGTCAGGATTGGTTATCAAAGTCTGAAGGCTGAAGTGCAGAGAAGATAAGTTTTAAATTGTAGAATTGTCTGTTTGGGTTTTTAATGCAACTCAGTTCTTCAGTTTTGGCCTTGGGTTGATGTTTACTTTCACTCTTGGACTTGGATTTGCCAATTGCCGTGGTCTTGGCTGACAGCAAGAAAGATCCAGTGAACAGGGAAATGGAATGAAATAGGAGGAAAGGATGATAGAGTCCACTGCAGCAAACAGACAAAATAATGTTTCTCTGGATGATGAAATTAGCCCTGAAGGAATTATGACTGTGTCTTAAAAGCGGATCCATGATGGAGTGGAAGTCACCCTGACTCTCAGACACGCTACTCAGATTTCAATTTGGGCAAGCCTTTTCTCCTCAGCTACACAAGCTCAGATCACAGACCAGGGGCCACAATTAGCAGCTAGCCACTCCGACCAGGGAGAAAGAGGAAATGACATCCACACCTAAGCCCTCCTAAGCCTGAGGAGCCGGGGCACAGAGCAGCCTCGGTGCTCTCCACCCTCCAGTCAAGCATGGCCTCTTTAGGTGGTCTACTCACTTGGGAGGGAGCATATTTTAACTGTTATTAGCACTGTTTAGCCTCCCATCAAGAGGCGAGGGTGTCTGGGATGACCAGCTGCGTGGATATACTGTAAGCTATAGGGTCACAATGCAAAAAGTGGAATATTGGAGGGCTGTTTTCATGTCTTTGGCTTCACTTGGTGGCACAAAGCTGGGATCAGTCTGGATGCCATGACACTTGGATAAACACATCCACCACTGGCTTGGAGCTTATGGCAAAAAGAGGGACAGCAGACTTCAAGAGAATACATTAAATTTCTTTTTATGTCAAAGAAAGGGCAGAATTTCTGAAGTTTGCCATATCAATTTGTAAAATACCTGAAAACAATTAGACCTATCGTCATTGGCTGAAGCAGGATTCTGTTTTGTCTTAGTAAAATTATTGAAGCCCAATGTATAAAACAACCCCCATTTTCTATACACTTTACCATGTGTATGCCTGTGAATTCACGTGCACGTTCTGAAGTGAAGCCATCCTCTTGCTCACACACCCCTCAAATTTTCCCCCGCCCATGCAAATTAGAACTTCACACGCGTCGCGGCAAGCTGCCGGGTGCTCTGTGATTTCACACGACCAATTAAGGCCCTCTTGGCAGTTGTGTGAACAGTTTCATTAGAGGAGATAATATTGCAAAGTGAAATGATAAGCAATCATTATGATTAATTCCCAGACATTACATTGCTCGTTAATGAGGTGTAAATGATCTCATTATTTTTTGAAAGAGTACAGATTAGATTAAAGTGGAGTGGACAGCGCTCCTCGGTGTTCAGACAAGTTAGTGTTAATTAGGCCCAATCTCCAGGAGCAAATGAGCCGCAACCCTTTGGTAAACAATTAGGCTTCCATAGCCCCGAGCTAGATGGACAAGGATAGGCAAGTGAACGGATAGATCGCTGCAGAGATGGATGTTAAGAGAGTGTTAATATCTGAGTCGAAGCATTGTTCTGGATACAAACTTAGACAAATCATCTTTCTTCTCAGAAGGACCAACAGAGTGGGGGAACAACTGGAGGCTGAAACTCTGCCTTTGTTCAACATGTTTTATCCCACTCTTTGTTTTATAAAATTATTATGCATATGATGCAGCTCATGTCTTGGTTAGTTCTAAACCAAGAAAAAAGACTTACTGTAAATTCAGAAGTAAGCATTTAACAGTTAAACTGATACCAGTTTTTTAAAAATAAAGCATAAATGTATGGTAAATTCTGCATCACTTCTTTGTTGGATATGAAAGTAAGGGAGTTTGAATGAAACTGCAAACTCCGTCTTGCAGTCCAAAGAGATTTGTCTGAAAAGATGGTGATTAATGGCTATTATGGGGGGTTTAACTGCAAAACAGAAAGACTGTTGGGTATAGAAAGACACTTTTATTCAGTTGCTTGAGTGGCAGATCTTACCACTTGGTATTGTTAAAATTTTGAAATTTTACATACATTCATCATGTGTTATTGATGTGATAACTGACCAAAAAAATAAATGAATATATAAAATGAGTTTTATTGAATCAATATATAAAGATACTTTGGAACTGGACAGTTATTTGGCTGGGGTGTGAGAATGACTCACTGTGACACATTGCAAAAACAAATTTTTCATCAAGATTTGGTGGCAGTTTTTACCCAAGAAATAAACACAAATACAAACAGTCAAAATCTATTTGACAAGAAAAAAATAAGTCTTGTGCCTTTCCAATATTCGGACGAAAATACCACGGACATACATTAACAGAGAACAGACTGTTAACACAACTATCGACAGATTACATTTAAGGCTGCCTGTTGTTGGCAACAGTAGTTTAATGTGAAATCTTCACTCAGATTCAAGATGTGATTCCCTTCACCCAGTCTCACATTCTTCAGCTCTGAGGCCTTGCAGCTGCTTTCAAGGTGACAGAACTCCAAGTCTTCAGGAGCTCCTAATGACTTTTTAAATAAAACTGAGACAGGAGGATTATTTTGTAGTGTTTTTATCTTTATTTAATGAAAACAGACCTCGTCCTACCTATTGATGTCAAATAATCATTCATTGTGTTTTCATTTGTTTGAAACTTTTGTACAAAAGAGATTTTTGTGTAATGTGCATTTTAGCCAAACAAAAGAAAACACAAAGGCTTTTTGTTTTTTGTTTTATTGGGAGCTGAAGGATAGGTGGCTCAGTTGATGGAGCCCTGTTTATTAATGTTTTGTGTTGAAATTATTTTTTATTCTTTTTTCACATGACTGCAACAATGTCTAGAAACACAAGGGCAAAACTGTTTTAAAGTCGTGATAGGTTTGAAGTTTTCAGAGAGTACAGAAGTAAGAAGATTTACTTTCCTTCTTTGAAACATGGACAGGAGCACTTTCGCTGGGTGAAATCTTGATGTCTGGGAGGTTAGCACACTGTTCCTGTATCTAATCTAAAGGCAGAGTGGAGCAGCCACAGAGGGAAATGTCTGCCTCTGACAACATTGATTTTACCATCCTCTCCCTTTGTCTGCAAAGATATGCTCAGATTATGACAAGAAAGGCGGTGCTGTAATCCCTCTGCCATAGGAGTTATGTTTTCGAGACATCAGGCCCTTATCGGTGATTGATAACGCTTAACTCAAAAACATATAGAAGCATTAGGAACGTCAATATTTTGCCGGCGAATGAAGGTGACCTCTGGTTCCCATGTTTGCAGTGTGTGTGCGCAGGGCTTTGATGGTAAATTTGTAAAGGTGGTTATGTGGGGAAGCTTGTATGGATTTGCTATCTTGGCCTGAAGTGTTTGCGGCTGATTATGTGATTAAATCAATAATAATTTCTGTTTGGGCTCCTTTGCTCCTCTGCTTCATCTTCTTTTTCCTGTGTAGTTGAGCGAAACGGAGGGTGGGGACTGGTGTGCGCAAATGCGGCTAAAACACACACTCACACACACACACATACTACGTGGACGACGTTGGAGTGGAACAACTGTGCAGCAGATGGCACTGAGGGCACCTATCAGGGTCCCAAAAGTTTACATGAAGGAATTGAAAGAATGGAAAACAAATGAAGTTATCACTCAAACATTTAGTGATGTTTACATTATTTTAGGGGACTTTTTGCACATTAGAGGGGAAAGAACACTAATCTTAGATGTACGGTTTTTAATTAGATAAGAAATTCACCTGACAATAACCCAAATAACCCAAACTGATGACACCTCAACCTGCTCTGTATGATTGGCTCCCTCCTCTACACCTCAGACCCTGTTTTGGTGCCAACTTTGGTGCCAGCCTCTCCTTAACAAGCGCACTCTCTCCCCTCTTTGGTTCTGCCAGGTTTGTTGTTATGTCTAGACTGCAGGAAATGCAACATTACATTTGTTTACAACCAACAGGAACTAGAACCAGAAGCTGTTACGTGATTAAAGAGCGCAACCCAGAGAGAGTGTGTGTGCGGCTCAACCCCCTGGGTTTGGCAACGATCGACTCGATATAGGCGAACCAGAATGAGGGAGCGAGCCGCGCCGCTGTCCGTGTCCATTAGAGAAACGCATTATGTTCTCACTCAGATCCCAGCTGCTGAAAACAAATCTGAAGTTTGAGACTTTTCTTCTGTTTACTGTATTTTTGTTGTTTTTTATTTGAGCATGCGACTTTGTGTGATATGCATTTAGTGTGTCTGTGGCTGTGTGCGCGTGATTGTGTGTGGCTGAGTTAACTCACAATCCCTCAGCACCCTCTTAAATCTATACCCAATAAAAATCAGCGCCGTCTCGAAAAACAAAACCCAGGGAAACATCTGTAAAACATCGATTTTGCAGATTGCAAACCAACTGCATGGCTAATGAGAAAAGAAATCATTTTTGATTAATTAACCTAAAAATTGGAGAATCTAAGCTGCCACCAGGGAGATGACAAGTGCTGCAGGCCTGATCACACAGGAGGAGGAGGAGGAGGAGGAGGAGGACGTACTGTAGAGCTGCCCCCCAGCTCCTTCCCCAACGCACCCACAAAGGGGAGAGAGAGGGAGAGAGAGAGAGAGAGAGGCTTTGGGGAGGATGGTAGTGGAGGTATGGTAGCCATTACAGGGCCAAAATCACCAATAAGAATATCTGTGGTGATCCGACACACGAGTAAAATATTTTCCACGGATTATCGTGCCCATTTATTCAAGGAGGGGAAAAAATGTTGGTTTGCTTTCAGTTACGCAGGAATTTATTACTTTACTGTACTATGTCATTTTCATGTTTGTGTTTTAAAGAGTTGGCTCACCTAAATTGCACTTTCACACAAATATAATTTTGCTTTCACCTTTATGGTCTCTACCTGTGCTTTTGGTCTTTATTTACAGAGCTATTTCCCACATTTTCAAATTTTCCGCAAGAGTAGCGAAAGCAATGGAATTTTCTCATTCAATTGTACAGTATTGAGAGATTATTGAAAAATGGTGCAAGGTGTACAAAGAAGAAGGCAAATCCTCTCTATTGCAGTGGGCCAGATCACACTTTCTTTATGGTTACACTGCTGGAGGAGCAGTTTACATCTTATTGTACTTGGCAAAACTTGAAATTTACAAGAGCGACCGATTTCATTGCACAATGGCTGTGTTTGTCGCACTAGAAAAATAATAAATAAATAGATTCCTTACATTGAAAAGGGTATTAGTTCAAATTCTGTGGTAATTTGCATAAAAAAGTATGACATTAACAAATTTATTTATTTATTTTTTAAACACAGCTTTTACTATTTCCTGAGCTGCAGCATTCTTTCATAAACCTTTAAATACTCTCAGCGACTACTCCAGTGCTAAACGTTTTTTGTAAAATGAGATTGTCTTTAAAAAAGTTGATTATGTCTTCACTTTTTCTGGATGTCTAAATAATATGGCCATCATGTTTTATATTTACCAGGCCAGCGTCACAGCTAAACTTTCTCTACAACTGAGTTAAACATCATAAAATGTGCAAGACACATGTACATCATGCTTAAACAGGGCATTTTATCATTGCTTGACTCAAATCTAAGCAATATTAAAATGATGAATTTGGTGCTTAATTTATTCCATAAACAATATAAAATTTGTAGATAGGTTATATGTTGCTTGTGGTTGTATTTAAGTGTGTTTATGTTTACCTTTTTTTTTTTTTTTTGTATTTCTGTTTTCCATGACCATTTGTATTGCATTGAGCATATCCAGCACTTCAGTCCAAGAATTTTTGCGACTTTCTAACCATTTTCCAAGTTTTCTCCCGATTTTCACCCCTTTAACCCCTTTTGTTTTTTTTATTTATTTATTTATTTATTTTACATTTTTGCCACCTCAAACTTATTTTTATGGCTATTTCTTTCTGGCACTTTTCACCACTTAACACCAGTATGGAGCGTAAAACATCTACTGCAAAAAAAGTTGTAACTGGTATTCTGACACACTCAAGATATAAGATAAATTGAAATATTTGCAATTAGAATATTGTAGCAGGTCATATTGGGGTTTAATCTATTTGTAATAACTTGCCCTGCCTGAGTTCACAGCGGTATCATTGTGCATAATTTCTGCTTTTAAGTTTGTAAAATGCCTCAAGGACGTTAGTTTTGTAAAATCAAATCTTATCCTCCAAAAAAAGAGATTCCGATTTACTGACAGACATGACATCACTTTGTAGTCCCGAACTTCTTCATTTTGTCCTCCTTTTTGTCCTGGCTGACTGATTCACATCAGATTTCATTTCTCCAAAGACAGAAATAAACTACACTACAACCTTTTTACCCTAATGTTTTTCAGCATTATAAAATCTGATTCCAACTTCATGAAGCCAAGTATTTATTATGATTAAACATTGTTACTATTTTTTTTATACACACAGCCCAGTGAGAGAACAGCCAAACACATCTGACCTCTCCAGCTTGTATCCCAAGACAACAAATATCCTGCTGGGAATTATGGGAATTATCACTCAGTTTGTTTTCTAACCCATCGAAATACAACACACACAAAGAGACACACAAATGCGTGCAGCTTGAATAAAATCCCACACTTATACTCAAGAGCTCTTTTCTGCCCATGCACACATCACACAGGTGTAAGCACACACACACACACACACACACACACACACACACACACACACACTCCATCTTACTGCACACTCACCTACTCTGAACATTTCTGAGGGAGTGTGTGGACAGCCAAGTCGAGCTGAACTCACAACACAGCTGGTTCTCCAAGGTCAATAAGAAACTTGGAGTGTTTATTTGCTCTTGTGTTTTATTTGCTTTCTGATACAGCTGAGGCTCTGATTTGACAGATCTACTTGAAAAAGAATCATCGCGCTTCAATGTCTAAAGAGTGTGGGAAATTTCCACCCCACTCATTTCTCTCTACTCTTCCTTTTTTGAAATTCTTTGAGTTTTTCATTATTCATTACCATCCTAACAAGTTCCCTTGGTGTTTTAATTTGCCCCTAAAAGAAGCACAATAGCTGCACCCTAGCAGCTCACTAGGGTGATGCACTAACAACCTCCTACCCTCTGATGGCCAGACAGTAGGCCATTGTAAACCTGAATCGCCATGGATTTACGGCCATAGTCCTTAGTTCCCAGAATGCAATGTCACTCTGTCACAGCACCATCAATCTGCTGTCTCCGACCGAGAGACAAAGAGGAAAAAAATCACAGCTGAAAAGTAGCACAACAGCAAGAGTGATACTTCTTTATGCATGATCTCATTTTTATCAGCTGCCTGTCTGTCATAGGTAAAATGTGCAGCCACAAAGAGCTCCATTTACTCAGGACAGGCTCTCTGCAGCCACTGCAGACAATATCTACTGGGTCCAGATTGCACAATTAACAAGGGGCTGGTCGGGTGCCAAAAAGTGGCCGTTTTAGCAAATTAATACACCTTTTGATGCCAAAGCTTCTCTGAGACATTTAATCTTCATTAAGCTATAAAATCTTAATCTCTGTCACTATTTTCACGTGTTAATATCCACAACACTGCAAACGCTAAACTGATTTCTTTAAGTGAATTACAATTCAAATGCAAAATAAATCACATTTGTCACACTCTACCAACATAAAATCTTCCTCTTATGTGTGAACTTATTTTTTTCTCTACTTAAGCTCACAGAAACAGCAGTTACCGCTCAGCCGTTTCCCATGATCTACACACGCAGATATTGAACATCATAAATCAGCTTCATAAAGGCCATCAGAGCGTTTCTGTGTTCTTCTTCTTCTTCTTCTTCTTTTTTTTTTTAAAAAAGGGGGGAGAAAGAAACCTAAATCCAAAAGATTAATGTGCTTTCAAACCCCCTCATAGCCATGGTTACCGGGGCAGTTTGCCATGCCATTTAGAGGATCCAGGCACTGACAGAAAAGTAGCGTTTTACCAAGACTCTCACTGATGCATCACTTCAGCTCAAAACAGTGTAAGACTCTTCTTAAACAACATAATGACGGCACATTTAAAGATTATCTCAAACTACCAAGCTCTTGTTCTTTGGATACTTATTAAAAAGTTTCACATTATTTTTTTCTATTCTCCATTATAACTCTAATACTAAATAAGGACTTAAACAGATGTCGAGACAGATACCTGACAACAAGAGTCTTCATTTTATTTAAAGTTACTGTAATAGTCTGATCGTCATAGCACATTAACGGCTACATTCTTTCTCTGAATCTCAAAATTCACACAATTTTCATTGTAGTATGACAAAATTTGGACAAAAAGGCAAGAAAAAGAATTCCATAGAAATCAATAAATTCTGTTTATTTGCTCAATAAAAATTCCAGTGGTCAACAAATTGACAAAGTAAAAAATTAAAAAACCTCTTAAAAGATTCAAAAAGTCTGAGGAGGTTTTTTTTGCCTTTTGTAGGTCCAATAAAGATGAATATTTATGAGCGACAAATGTATGCTTTCAGGTTTATAGGAGGATATATACACCCAATAAAGTTGGGCCTACTTTTTTTAGATGTACATAAAAGAGAATGGAAAAGGGAATTACAGTGCAGAGGCAGAAGTAAATGAGAAGTATAGACATAAAAAAAGAGACTGAGAGATATAGATAAACTCACCCACTGCCACCGAGCTGCGATTATAAGTTGGCTGTTGATGCCTCCGATCCGTCAGCCACCTGATGTGTCTCCTCTAATTTACTGTGTCAATAACAGCGCTGTGGAAACCCAGCCAGCATGATGGATGGAGATGTTTTTGCATAGACTCCACTCCAAAGTGCCAAATCTTTAAAGTAAAAAGAAAAGAGGGGGGAAAAGTTAATAAAAAGTAGGATTTCTAAATAACCTCACGTGTCTTTTCCTGCTACTTGGAGGAACTGCTTTTCTGTCTTTTGGGAGCTGGTGTTCACGTTGAGTCTTTTTCTTTTTTTATGAGGCATCAACATTCTCCAAAGTAATTAGTCACCACAGTCACGAGTGGATGTAAAAGCTGTTTGTTTTGTGCTGCATGTGCCTGAATAATTCTGTAGTTCAGGCAAAACACGGTCGAACTGAAGATCAATCCAAAAACTTGAGCGCTTAAGTGCTAAATCGTCAAATTTCCTTGATAATAATAAATGAGGCAGGAAACCTTAAAACTAAAAGCATGTGTTTGTATGTGAGGAATGTTTCTCCGGCCAAGATTTGTCTGATATCTAAAGCAACATTTTGTAGATGCCAACAGAGGCTGTCAGGCTGTAAACTGTCTTGACATGGAGCGGTTTGAAAGTGTGATTTAGCTCAATCACAGCTCAGGACTTTGCTGTTTTCTAAGACAAAAGGTCCCGACAGGAGGCCACAAAGTTCAATTAAAGGAAGAGAGGAGAGGTGAGCATTGATTTCAAAGACAGTATTTCAAAGTGCACCCCAGAGTGCAGGGCAGGGCTCTCACACTGATGACACTAATTCTTCAGGGAAATTCACATTAGTTGGTGTCTAGACTTTTTATTAGTTGGCCAAAGCACCAAAGAATGGTTTCCCCCCTTTAGGAGGACTCAAGTGCTTTCATTGGAGCTTTTACATGGGACAAAAAATACAAATTTCAGTACCTCAGATTTATCTGTTAGGCCAGTTAGGTAACTATTACAGTAATTAAGCACAAGCATTTACTTTGTACAATCAGCACATCATATTCTGGCTCAAGTCATCTGATCTACAGTGAGATACACAGATTTGAGTGTTTTTAGAGACAAAGGTAGAAAAATAAGGAAGACTCAAATGTAAGCTGATACAAAGCATAAGCAGTGTCAGCATGATGCAGCAACTCAGTGACACAGTGACACAAGTCAGAGCCATAACCATGGTGCAATATTTCTTTGTAATCAAAGAACATTTGCAAAAACATAATGTAACATGTTATTTATGAATTAAGATTTTTTATTATGAGTAGGGCTGTCCGACTCATTCTCTAAATTTCTATAAATTACAGTATTTATGTACACAGTCATGTTAAATAACATTTTTAATCACAAGTGTAAAATTCCATTTTTCTGAAATTCAAATTTAGTTAACACCAGTTAACACCACCATAGAGCAAATCTTACCATTATCTTGATTTTGGAGTAAAAAAAAATACAATCACATGTACTTTATGATCTTGACTTTTCAAATAAAAGTTGCACTGCTACACCAGCGTGGTCTGAAACCATGACTTACAGCTTCAAAGCTACTGAAAAGTGTATTTTTTTATTTCACTTTGTTACATAAAAAAGAGTTTTTAGTTTTATGTGTAGTTATTCTGAATAATTCTGATCATTTACCCAGCATCCAGTGATCTCACTTCATCCAACAGCTTGTTTGGCAATTCCCAGGAGTTCAGATGTTTTCGCTCACTCATACAGATCCTGAAAGTGTGACCTCTTTCACTGTCTCACACCATAAGACATAAGGCTGGTTACAATCTGACAACGTCTTATAAAACTGACTCTTCTGCAGTGCTGACTGTAAGTTTTAGTTTCTTGTTTCATCATTCTGGTTTAGTTTCAGGTACATGTCTGTGGTGATTCACACACTCTGAAACAAGTCTCTGTTAGTGTTTGTGATGTGGTTACCTGCTGATATCAGTTTGATTAGCTGCACCTGTGTGCTCAGTTTGTAGGTGGTTTTCTAAACCTAAACTTGTGAGTGTATTTCGGACATTGCATATCATTGTGTCTGTTTGATACAAATTACTTTTCATGTCAACAACACTTTCAGTCTTTATGTTTTTGAAGATGTCATTTCAAAGCTTGGTGATGTTTGATTTTCCATCACGGCGGCAGCAGGAAGTCACTGGAGCAGTGGGCCTACAGTGACAAAGTAGCATGCAAAATGACCCTGAATTTCAGATTTTCATCGAATTGTTTTTGTGAGTTAATTATGTTTTAAAATCTGTTCCCAAAAGAAAAAGACTACATATGAACAGTGGTCTGCCACTTGAGCTGAAGGCAAGGGAAGACAATGTTGTCTCTCACGTCGGGGCCTTACAACACAGTGTCATGTTCAATACACCTCATGACTGTTTCGCCAAGTCACTCTGTTGTTCTTATTTCATAAACATCATCCTCACCTTTCACCAAAATTGTGTCGCAGCAAATAAATTCATCCTGATTTCTATCTGTTTGCACTCTGGACTTTTTTTAAATGAGCAAAAAAATAATATGTGAATATACTGGTGAATGCATGAAATTGCACAAACAGAGTGTTGAAATGTCTGGGTCTACTTTATTAATCATTTCCTACTGTGGTTCCTGAATATTTTTGCTTGTGCAAACTGTCATGACATGCAACAGTGTGCACTTGTGACCCCATGTCACAGGATTTTTGTCTGGATGGTTCAAACTGAGGGTGAAATTTTGACAGCCTCGTGAAGAAAGACAATGTCAAAATTTTCAACTGCACTCTAGCATGACTGAAATATCTTGAAAGGGATTTACCTGTTGCACTTTATACAAAATGACTATGTTTTAAAGTTTTTTCTATACTTAAATATACTCAATAATAAAGTTATTTCTTAATTCTTTAGACATCTGGGAAGTTCATATTGTTCTACTGCAGAGCACAACACAGGAAGACAAAACTACGCCACATTATGTCGAAGTGTGTTCAATTTGTAATTGTTGCTTGAGAAACACAAGAAAGAGCTCTTATTGTGAAGTTAATACCATTAAAAATTAAAGCATCAAATTTCACCATGTTTTTGTTGAATCTAAGGATTAAAAGTGACTTTTTGAGGGGAAAAAAACACAAATGTGTTCAATAGAAAGAAAGTATATCCCACAACATGCATTTGCAGTCTAAAAGTAAGTATGTAATCCAAGATGAGGACTTTCCAAACAAACACACATGCACACAAATCTTAATACATGCAAACACACAGGATTTGATTAGCAGGACTCCTGTGAGTGTGTGTCACGTTTTAGTGGAAAATTACAGCTCTTTCAACAATCCCTCGGTCGGAATCCTATTCCAAAGTGGATTTTATCTGCAAATCACAATTATTTTGTTCATGCTCTGTTTTAATGGGCACCCCCGCCGGGCTGAAGAAGACACTTCTCTATTCATAAATGTATTACTGCCAGGGAGTCATTAACTTATTGTTAGCCGCGCGACTGATGGCTTATTGACATGACAACAGTCAACCAACACTTTTGTCTTTAAGCCGCACATCCATATCACTGAAACAATGTCATCTACCCCATTTTCACCACTCCCCTCGTGTGTTTGAGCTTAGTGGAAGGCTTTTCAGTGACCGGAGGAAAAGGAAAAAAAAAGATTACCCAGCGAGAGATAAGTGTAGGCTGGGTTTCTGGAAAGACTGAAGAGGTTTTCTTTATGACGAGGAATAAGGGAAACAAAAGCAGCAGATGCCACAGAGATGATGTTAGACAGAAATCACTGTTTCCTGAAAATGATATACTACTTCAGCTTGTGTCAGCTTGATAAAATAAAAGCCCCAACAGTGGCAGAGCAGAGCAAGGAAGATGAAGTGTGATGTGTGAATTATCTGAGAAGTGGAGCTCAGACTGATATTTATGGCAGGAGGTGCATGAGAGTCAGGGAGCGGGACAGTTTGCACAGATGGTGGCCATCCTCGGTCAACATTCAAATAAAAAAAGGAATGAGCGTCTCCCTCTGTGTCCAGCTCTCTGAGTGAATGCAGACGCAGATGAAAGAAGGGGGGTGTAAAAGTGTTTAAGTAGGCAGAAGTTGTAAAGGAGGAAAAAGCAGAATCGCTATTCACTGCTTGTGCAATCCTTTCTGCCTTGTTGAACTTTATTAAATTCTGTCTTTCTCTCCTTCCCGTCTGGCTCTCTTTGTCAGCTTCTCCTCATGCGTAACTCTGACTTTTTTTTTTTTTTTTTACTGAGGTGTTGTGGAGGGCATTCAGGCTGAAAGAATGTGCTGCAGATAATCATCCCACAGTGTACCAATAAGAATCCCACAGAGATGAATCATGTCAAAACTGGTGAAAAAAAGGGGCACTAAACATATGACTGCTTGTTGTTAAAAAAAATGTCTGAGTTAATGAGGATTTCAACATCCTCATATGTGTCCAGGGCTGTTTAGTTCTAAAATCATGGGGTAAATTACTCATGTCTTAATTTAAGATGAAGTATGTAAAGTTGTGTGGGATTTCAGAAATCAGAATCGAATAAAGTTATCAAGTCTTACACCTGGGGAGTCTGTCCAAATGTTTTAGTGCAAATAGTAAACAAAGTACTTTAATTAAAATATTCAAATACAGCAAATATGAAGCTATTGAAATACAGTCTCAATAATGTCATGAAACCATAAAACTGTATTTGCATGTGAATATATATATGTACAACATGAGAAAAAAACATGCAATTTGTCAAGAAGTTACAATGGTGTGTTAAACACTTCTACAGTAAGGTGCAGAATGATGATTGCAATAATCTAACAGTACAAACCTAAGAAAAACTCAAATGTGAAACATTTTAAGAATTTTCATTTAGAATCTGAACATTAATGTATTGCCAGGCAACTTCTCATACTGACATGAAAGAGTACACAAAGGTTAAAAATAATGACAAAATATCAGTTTTAAATCCTCTTATTAGTTTTTCCTGAACTTGACAGACAGGGAATATTTTAGAAGAGTTAAGATGTAAAGAAATGAGTAATAAGGTACTTTTTCAAGCGTAATTCTAGCAAATTTATGTAATTTTTTTTACTGTAAGAACACATTTAACATCAGTGATCCAGCCGTTGTGAGGAACTTAATTACTTACATACAGCCAACCTCATATTTGAGGCTGAATACTTCACAACAAATGTGCCAAAAATATTTTTTCTTACAAATTTAAAACATTAAAGATCTTAAAGATTTCCTCTTCCTTAATGCCACAGACAGCAGCTGAGGATACATTTGTGTTAACCAGATTCACCTACACGGTGCTCCATCCTGTTTGACTTTACTTTCTGTGTACACACAATAAACAAAAGAAGAAGTCGTCTTGACACCAGGGTATAAAATAAAGCACCTGTAGCTAAGTTGCTAATAAAATCCTCATCAGAAACTATGTTTTCTGGAAAAATGAAACAAGCAACTAATTATTAAGCTCATCTTCCAAGTGTCCGTAACTTTAGTTTTACCCAAATAATCAGTCACAATGTTTTATATATATCTTATCCTTCAACATCAACTTGTGTCCATAAAAAAGCATGAACTACTTTTGCTGCTGTATCTTTCCTTTGTTTCTTAGAATTATGTTTTGTTTTCTTTTGCATTGCTTTATTGACCAAACATAACTTAACTCTACCACACGCAGACCAATAGATCCAAACAGAGTCAAGCACTAAGCCCTTCCAGTAGCTCCTTCCCTTGCTGAAAAATCATGGCCCATTACCATAATCCAGGCAGAAAGTGTAATTCCTTCCAAGCCTATTTGACAGATCAAATTAGGAGAATATAGACTCTTTTTTTTTTCTTGGAAACAGGATCCAATCTCACAGGATATTGATTTATAATTGTAATAAAAAGACGTCATCCATATTCACTCTGTTTGTGAAGATACTTCTGATTTGTTCATCTCTAAACTTCACTCTGACAGGTTCTGGTACCTGTATGAATCACATCTTTTCTAATGTCTCTTTTTTTCTGTCTAAGAGACAAGTTTAGTCCTGAAGTATTTCTCCGGTCTGCCTATTCATTACAGCAGCTATGAAAGCCCAACTAATGGATATGAAAGTCCAATCAATCGGTCAGGAAAGAGAGATTAAGGAGGGATGAGTCACCATATTCCTCCTTCTTGACAACCATGTCATGCCTTGCAGCCCCTCCAGAGACGTTGCTGATTGATGCCTATCTTTCATCAGCCCAGCTTTAATCTGACATTCAGCGTGCTTTATAATCATATCAGCAGAAAATCTATATCACACCTCTGCCTGCGCTCCACCTGTGGAGCACAATATACTTTTGCTTGTATGAAAAAGAAAAACCGACGAAACAGTAGTAAGAGGCACGTCTTTATCTATTGATCAAATACTTTGAAAATAAAGAAAGGATAGAGAGGAGATGAAGACGAAGGCCGCTGCGTAAAACAAACAGTGATTGGTGAAGTGACATTCTGAGGAGAAGTGGCCGCCTCTCTCCTGGTGCCGGCCAAACAAACAAACAGAGGAGCGAGACAAAGTGCAATCACTGACCTTTGTTCAAAGAAGCCATCTAATCTGTTTCCACTTTACTTAATTAGAAAAAGCAGAGGGATTTTTAATGTGCACAGTGTTAATGGGAAACAGCTCACAGGTGCTAATTAAAAAGACAGAAAAAAAACTCATCTCTTTGGTTACTTTGAGTCCATTAATCTATATATTCATCCATCACAAAGTTGGAAAACTTATCTCTAGTTGTATGAAAACTATTCTTTAAGCCAGGTTATAAATCAAATAGTGAAATATCTTTTGTTTTTTCAAGTGTTTACTGATAAATAAATGTTTATACATGCTGATCTACCTTGAATTACAGAGTCTGGCTTTTGTCAAAGCTGAGCTCGGTAATTTAAACTCCTCACTTCCACGGCTGATGGCTTTTCCCCACTGAAGGCTACAGCTTTGTGCAGACAGTGATTAACCACTGCTTTACAGGTTCCACTGAGGTTCCATGTGTGCCCTTGAGGTGGCAAATACATTCATTTCCTCTTTGACTTTGACTGTTAAAAGCAGCCGGCACCGAGCTGCAAAACAGTGTTTCATGTCATATAATCCACTTAGTGTTTGATGGACGACAGGAGCTGGCCTGCTGTAATATCAGCCATAAATCATGGAAATGACACAAGCTTATGCAACATTTAAAATTATGATGGCTGGGAAGCTATTGATGAAACTTCTCTGTAAAGTTTGAACTGAAACTTATGGAGGAAGTTTCAGTGTATGCATACATTATCTCTCTCCCAGACACACACATACACACACCCTGATTTATACAAGTCAGGCCCTGACACTTTGCCTGTTGAAATTACCCAAAGGCCTTGCTTTCCTCTACCCTAAAGGATAAGAACAAAAGCTTTTTATCTGCAATATGCATATTCACAAATGGAAACATCAGTGATAATGTAGGATCAAATCCCACATTACAAAAAAAAGTGTTACAAGTGACATGTTTTATTATACATTTATGAGCAACTAAAGCAATTAAAAAGGAGAACATGTTGTTACTACTCAGTCTCTTACTTAAAGTAATTGCCAATAAGGAACTTTGTTCCTTTTTTTTCTCACTTTTTTCTCTTTCTAAGTCAGTATTCATGGACCGTTGCATAAATAATAATTCAATTTGCTCATATGTGTGTTTTTGGAAACTATTCCAAACAATTAAACAAAGGAAAGTTCTTTCAACATGATCTTTTTGCTCAAATTCTACTTTATTCAAAATAAACACACTTAATCGCCTCTGTTTGTCTTGTTTTTTAGAAACTGAGCTTTCCCTGTTTGTTTTTCACTCACACCATGAACCAGGGGTCTTCAACATTTTTCAGACCAAAGACTCCCTAACTAATGGAGAGATGGAGCATGGACCCCCTACTGTATATTCATATTCATTCATACAGAATTGTGTTGTATAATCAACGAGGCCCAGTTCCATGAATGGAAGATTTTTTCTGTTGTGCATTCAACGTCGAACTAAATGGGAACAAAGGGGATGGATTATTAGTGCCACTGCCATGCATAAACAGACTTGTTTTCAATCATTTCAAAAAAGTGGGAAAAAAAAAAGACTATTCAGCCAAAAGTGTCACAGACCCCCTGCAGCACCGCCATGGACCCTCTAAGGGCCTCGGACCCTCTGTTGAAGACTTCTGGCTTCAACTCACAATTCAGGGTGCAGGTTTGGCCTGTGTTTTAAGTGTACGTCCTCTTTGTGGGGCGGATTGTCATCATGGCAACTATCACACTATCAAGCTTCCCTCAGCCGCTTAGACTGAGTCTAATTTCACTCTAACCAGCGAAAAATGCTCAAAGTTGCAACTAAAATCATTTCTCACAACAAATACACTTTTATATTACAGTAACTTTTGACAATAACTTTAAAAATAGAAAACTGGACTGTTATTTTTGACTCAGCCGCTTCCTGTTGGTGATAACTACATGTGGAAAGTATTGGTGTGATAGTTAAATTGAACCACTCTTTTTTTCTCCACTCCTTTTTTTTTTCTTCCTCAAACCAAACTCATGCACTAGTTTGGTTTCTTGAAAGAAACTTGTAACATGGTGTGACTTCATGAACCAATCATGAATGTTTCACAAACAGGTGGCAGTTCACGTGTTTGCCTCAAACAGATGAAGCATGAACAACAGCCTGGACAGAAAAAAAGAAAAAAAAAACAAACTTAAAAACAATAAATGAATCAATAAAACATTCATATATAAACCCTTTTTTTCAAATGCTTTGTTTAAAAAAAAAGGGAGAGAGATTTTTAGGACACACTACAGAATAACTTTAATTTAAAAAAAAGAAAAAAAAAAAACAGATCACTATGGTGCTTCTGCTTTGTCTGAGTTTTGTTGTCTAAAACATTGATGGTTTTCTTTTGAATCACTACTATTTGCCCAGTTTTTTTTTTTTTTACAATAAAAAAAGATTTATTAGCAAATACTCTGATGTTCAGCAAATGCTGGAGATCTGCTGTTTTTTAATGACAGCGCATTACCATCTGTTCTCATGACAATATTTTAATAGAGCCGTTTTTGTTATGTTCTCCACAAAATGATGGTCAGAGACTATAATACCCGGATACTTTGTTTCCTGAGCCATGAAGTACCCAGCAGCTGATGAGCTCAGCCTCATGCTATGCACCCGTCACCACATTAAAGCCCCTGTAGTACGGGCAGTGTGTGGTCTGCCTCTCAGGGACGGCAGGGGACGCAGGAAACAAATTAGCTTTCTTGACCTTGGCCCAAGTTTCCTTTCCACCCTTCGACCCCTCCTCCTCCTCTGCCCTTCATCTGGCCACTTCATGGGTCAGCTGGATGACAACACGCCTCCGTTGTTCTCCACAGCAGGGACATATTCAGATGAGAGGGTCATATAGGGCTGACGTGCATTGTGGGAAATTATGCTCATGGGTTGAGTTTGCATATGAGGTTGGTTGAATGAGGTTAAAATGATTATGAGTCGAGCAAGCATCATGTTTGTGAGGCATTTCATGTCCATTTCCTTTTTTTATCCGTTTAGAAAAAATGAAACATGCGCACATGAGAGTTACATAAAGCGCTAAGTGAAGAGAGCTACGTTTCAGCAAGGGATTAAACACTCAAAATCGCTGTGAGGGAACCTTTCCTGACAAAACTAAGGAGCCACATGGGCCATTCCATCTCCAGTCTCAGGGTCAAGGCTCGCTCTCTCACACAAACACACACAACACAGCACATACACATGCACACAGTTTTAAAGTTTAAAATATTAAAAAAGATACAGTTTCCCCTGACGCTGCGGCCTCTCCCTTAGCCTACAACGTGAGACCTTTGTCTATAGGAGTGAAAAGAATCCTTTGAATGATAGATATTGGATTGTGACACCAACAGGCAAATCTAATTCTCCGAGCTGACGCAAAAGCACGTCTACGAGGATCAGTGTTCAGCCTGAGAGCAAAAGTAACCTGGGGTGTCTAGGGGAGGGAGGCAGCAGCACTATATTAATGCTCATGCTCTTCATTGATCTATGAGGACTCCTTAATCTTGTGGACAGCTTCCTCCTACGTATATTTCATAATGTGATACATCGTGCATCGATAACTCTGGTAAGGGCCTATGCTTTCTCATGCTGGCTCACAGCATTTATTGATCCCTGAGTGAAGTAAACATGTCTTTAACACATGGGCCTGTCACTCCTCCCAGATATAACAAAACTGTCAAGCACAAGTGCTGGTTATTATTACGCCCTAATGATGGCAGGAATCGATATTAACATGACAAGATATCATCTGCAAAGTTAATAACTCTCTGCGAGGTTAAAGAAAGGCTCCTCCATGCGGTTTAAAGGAAAGCGAACACGTTTGACACACACGTTTATTGCTCACCACCTTAAATTCTCTGTGCTGGGGATTTATTTATTTGCTGTATGATTCAACCGGTGTTCTGGGAATAGACGACAGAAAATACATACAGTAAAGTGACTCAGGGGCATGGCTTTGGCAGCAGATCAAATTGACCATATCCTCATGACTAAACGGTAGCTTAAACCAGAGCAATTTCCTCTCCACTTTCTGCAGGCAGCCATGAAAAAATGATTATAGGCGTAAGCTTAAAATATGAAGTACGGGCTGTGTGGGGCTTTTGAAAGCTGTTAGATACTGGCTGCTAACAGCTGTTTTGTTTGGCCCTCCATTTCATGTCTGATCAAGATGTAATACATTTTTTGAGGTTTTATTTTGTCAATCCCTATTTCTTTGGGGTTGAGATGATTCGTATGCATTGTTTACTGTTCCTTAAGACAGAAAGTTGAATTCTGAAAGGTTATTTAGGAGACAAGTTTGTAGGGTGATATTGTTTTCAGTCAGTACAGTGGTGCATCACAATCGTGTGTGTTCAGTTGTACTTTGTTGAATTAATATATTCCAGATGCACAGCAGAATATGTTTGCTCCTGTTTCACCCACAATTCAAAGTGAAAATTCATGTCATTTCTTTTTAAGAAAGCATGACTATGAGCGGAGCAAATAAAATGAAAGAAAATAAAGAAAACAGTTCATAATTTTAACACTGTGTCTAGAAAAGGGAACAGGACAAATTGTGCCCACAAAAATTCACCCAAAACACAATTGAACAATAACAAATTTATAATATTTTATGTGTAGTTTATTTCATAATAGTACATTCTTACAACTCTTTAAATCATATAGTGCAGAATTCCACGGAAATAAACATCCTGAGAAAGTCACCAAATAAATCTCCACCTTTCTGCTTTTTCCTTGTTCATAACTACGAGTGTCTTAAATTCAGCTGAATTATTGTATGCCAGTAATACTGCAATAATGAATTCTCTGTTAGTGTGTTCTGTGGAATAAATCCACATGATGTCTGATTGTCACTGTTCCTCTCTGTATTACATCATATGCATTAAATAATACAGGTAATTGTTTCCTGTTGCTAATGTATGTGTAACTAAAGAAGCCAAAATTATAATTTAACACAAACTGTGAGATCTAAGATACTCACACAGATTGTGTCCTTTTAACTGAGCAACAGGAGCTTTCCATGTTAGTTTGTCATCCATGACTAAAACTTGAACTTAAAACTTAAAATGGAAAACTACAAACCAGTTTGGGCTAGTGATTGAAGCTCACTTTTGATACACATATTCTGTGCCCTAAGTCACGTACATGTGTTAATGCACGAACATGAAGTACGCTGTGTACACTCTGTACTTAGTAAAACAGTCACAAAATCTTTCAGGGCAGCGTTGTCTCAAATTAAACACCGCTGCTTCGCCCTTACGGGAAGTGACGATTGCATTTCACAACTGTTCACAGGTGTTCTTCTGCTCTTTATTAATTGAAACCATTAACAATCGTTGGATCTGTTACTGCTACTTCCTCTACATAGATAATATGACCATTGACTGTGAGAAGTGTCCAGCATTGTACTCAACTTTTGGACCATTTTGAGTGTGACACCTGGAAATCAAAGTGCAACGAGTTTAAACATATATTCAGTATAAATGCACTCATGCACTCAAAATGGTGAGAGTAGATGCAGGCGTACGTGATTTGAGACACAGCCAGAGCTTCTGCCACCCAAGTTTCACTCCTGTCCCTTAGATGTCTTCACTACTCACTCTGGCATCTGCATTTACTGCCTTCATTAAGATTTCCTGTCAAATAAATGCCAATTGGCCCCCGAGCGCCACCACCACCACCAACAACAAAAAAAGAAAATTAAAATATGCTTAAATTTCAGTCTTTCAGTACAAACTCAGTAACCAACATTTTGATTGGCCAAAACCACAAATTCTGTTTTGTTAAAAAAGTAAGGAGAAGCTGTTTTTCAAGTTCAACCATTTCATTTACTCTTCCCGTTAGAGTGTTTAAGTGCTCTCTCAAATCAATCAATCAAACAACACGACCTGAAATAACTTAAGAACTCCTAATGCATTTGTTTTACAGACTTTAAAAGTCGGGCCTCAAAAATAAAGTGTTGTGACACTCCAGATTAAATAATCCAATACTTTGATGCAGCAGCACAAAAGTTTACATGTTTTCTGCCATTCAAATAACTTCACCTATTAGGAATTAATCTTTGTGTGTATGAGGTTTATGGTTCATGTCAAGAAACCTAGATAAAGACAAAAGTACATCAGTCGGGGCTTTACATCATGTTCAAGGCAATTTCATTGCAGAATAACTCATGAGCTTTCATTTTGTCAATTACTCATAAAAACTGCTCAGCAGAGAGGAATTCCTCTTCCTTCTTTTTGCGCTGCGTGGCTATCTCTTGCATGCAATATCATGTCAAAGCTTAAAAAATATGTTTCATTGAAATTTGCTTCTTTTGTGTAAGAAAAAGGAAACATGCAAACCCCAACCAAGATCTAATAATATTACTTGAAACTGATAATAGGGAAGTAAATTATCAAAAATCATGCAAGATTTGTCGTGTAAAAGAATGGCCTATTTGTGGATAAAAAGATGAAAATATGACAGTAGAACAATATGCGTTATGCTACAAACCACGAGTCATAGCTCATGCTTGTAAATTGGTGGGTAAACCTCAGGCCACCAGTTGCTGATGACACTGACAACCGTTAGAAAGAGAGTAAGAGAAAGAGAGAGAGAGAGAGTGTGTGTGTGTGTGTGAGTGTGTGTGGATTCCTCTGAAGTGAGATCACATGGCCAACAGTCTCAGTCCAGACAGTAGGAAGTGAAAGTGCCACTGCAGCCACAACACAGGTCAGATCTCAAACACGGTTTTCCGCTGTACAGAGCAATCACTCTTCTCGTTTTACTCACTGAACTGCTGGAGACATTTGAAGACCAAGGACAAAGGATGAGTCCTGGTTTGTATGATGTAACAAGAAGAACGTCAGAAGTATTTAGAAACAGTGGAGATGTCATTTTTAGCTCCGGCCTGTGCATGAGGAAAGGGCCAGGAGTTACAAAGGATGATCCCAAATGTGATAAGACGGACAAGTGGGTAGTAAAACATTTTAAAACTATTAATTGAATCTAGAATTTACATTTTGTCAGCCGTTCCAATCACAAATTAAATATTCAGTATAAATTCAGCTGTGAGGTGTCTCAGCACTGAAATTTGCAACATTGTGTAAACTAATAGGATAGTAAAATGCCAGTTTTCACTGAAGTAACTGAATTCAACATTTCCAAATACATACAGTGGCATTTGTTTTTATACTTTGAGAAATTTTGTGTTGCAAAAATGGGAGTGCTTAGCATGTAATCGCTGTTGTATCGGGAGCTCTCCTATCTTTGCAGTGGTTTAATGGGCCAAACCTTGGAGAGCTTTGGAGAAAAAAGGGGACATACCACGGATTACTCAGTTTGATTTTATTTTGTCATTGTGCTTGACATCAAGGGAGGGCGAGAAGAGCAAATGTGTGGTTTGACAAAGACAGCGGCAGATGTGGAAGTGTGAAAAATAAAAGTAAAGGGGATAGCTATTTGTGTTCAATGAAGAAAGACATAAAAAACAGGCTCGTACTGAGATAGTTGCTCTAAATGAAATACCTGGAGATTGCATGTTGCTTTGCATTTGCAGGGGTATTCAATTTTAATTAGGGTTTTGGAGACATCTTTTATCAGACTGTCACTAATCGCTCTCTCTCTTCCTCTCTCTTTCTCTCAACCCCCCCCCCTTTACCATCCCCTCCTCCTCTCCCTCCTCCTCGCCCTCAAACATACACACACACATACACACACACACACACACACACATACACACACACACACATACCCTCTTCTCCTCTGAACCCAACATTAAGAAATGCAAATACACAGCCACGAGAAAAGGGCCGAAAAATGGAGGGAAAAAAGACAGATTTTATGGAAAAGTGTTAAATTTCTGATACACGCATTATGAAAAAGCAATGAAGCAGGGACCAAAAAAAAAAAAAACATGGTCCCATTTCATTTTGGAGGAAAAACCATTACCTCTACTTTTTAATTGCATTTCTTTGGGGCAAAGGTGATAATTAATTTTGCTCAGGGAGACACACATAAACTAGAAACAATAAAATAACAATACAATAAATGGAAGAAAAAAGTTAAACAGTTTCTTGCCGTTAGTGTCAGAACAACCATTTAAATTCTGGGAAGGTAACTGATATTTGGGGCAGGACTGAGGCCAAAAATGCCTCCTCCTTCGTTGCATTTTCCACAGATGAGCATTGATGATACAGTTTGTCAGATTCAAAAACAATGGCATAGAAAAAAAGGATTTGGTTTGACCAGAATAATAAAGAAAAAATCAAAAGATCAAAAATAAAGAACAATCTCGAGATCATCTGATCCAGAAAAAAAGTCTGTTAGAAAAGTATCGCAATCTCAAAGATATTTCCTTTCCAGGATCATTTCCCTGCATTGTGTCATTGAAAAAGATGATAATACTGACATTTGACCTTCAGTCAGCAAGTTTAATTAATTTAATAAGAAAAAAAAGTATTTGAGGTTTATCCTATTACTTACTCCTTGACATTGTAGAAACCAGTCTAATGCAATATTCATCATGTAAAAACATGTCGAGATACGAACTTGAGCGTTTCAAAAAAGTGTCAACGTTGCTGTAAAACAAAGACTATAAAATGCCTCCCCTCCCCTCTGCCTATCTGTGTGTGTGTGGTGTGGTGGTTAGTTTGTCTCCCTCTCTTCATTCCAGGCCCTCTTCCATTGTTAGTCACCTTGTTTATTGGCTGGAGCAGCCGTGGCGTACTGGACATCATCTGAAACTACAAACGACAGGATGCAATAAGCTGGAGAATAGCAGCAATCTGAGGAAAGTTCTCCATTCACCAGAGCTCCCTAACTCTCTGTCTTCTTATCCTGGGCAGAAAATAAAAAAATCAATACGGGCTCACAGGGCTTGATAAAAGTGCTGGACAGGGAGAGAAGCAGCCCTGGATATAGTAAATTAAAGTGATCAAAATTTTCCAGTCGACTCAGCCCTCAGCCTACGTAAACTAACAACCCTGTCTCCACAACTGTCCGTCATCCTCCTCCACCCAACATCTTCATCCCCTCCATCAACTTTAGCTCAATCGCTCCATTTCAGTGTTTTTCCAGCCTCTGCTCTGTCTTTTATTTGTTTTTCAATTACATAATATTGATGTAAGGAAAATCATGAATAATGCAACAATATGAAGTTTCTTTATTCCAAGCTTTCACAGATGAAATGCTGCAGAGGTCTGAAAACAGATAAACTGGGAGCAATTTAGTCAACAATTCAACCAACCAACTAACTAGAAAAAGTATTAGTGGGTCATTATACAGTATATTCAAGAGTTTGAGCCCATTTTATGTACACATTTAAATGGAAAAAGCTTCATTACACAGCAAATTTGTTTCCAAAAGAATAAAAAGTGTGAAATATAAGGACAACAGAAAACATTAAATATTATCTTTTTTTAAGTGTCAGAAACAGTGGTCTTTTTTATCAAGTAGCAAATTCAAAGAAACATGAGAATGTGTGAAATTGTCAGGCTGAAAAATGTCTGTTCTTTTAGCTTTGGTCCACACCACCCCCTGAGGGGAATATTTAGCTCTGTGAATCTAAATGCTTCACTACCACATGTAGTATAAAGTGTTTTTTTCCAATATATTTTGGTAAACAACAGCTGGCTCCTAATGGACAGGTAGTCAAAAAAAAAGTGCCATCAGTCAAGAATATGAAAAAAGCATATTAATATTGAGCTGATTGAAATTTTGGACACATTAAGTATGAACATGTGGCATTATTACTTCATGTCTATAAGTAAAATAGGGGAAGAATGGGAAGCATGGTAACCCAAAATTTTTCTCACAATAGCTAAAGTATAGCTAAGTAGCTAAATTGCTGTAATAGTGACTATAGCAATTTTGTATATTAAAATCACGGACTGTTAAAAAAACAAAAAAAAACAAAAAACAAACAAAAAAAAAACCACATGGGCGCCATGACGCTCAAAGTGAGGTCCCAACAAAAACTGCTCCCCCTGGTGACTGGCTACAGTATAGGCCAAAAACTCTCTCTCCTAATTCACTTCAGGTAAGTACAACTTTTATAAAGCTAATTCCTTTTTTTTTTTCAACTTTTTCTTTTGTCACTCTGCTCTGCTCAGATTCTTTGTGGTCTGTACTTTGTAGATTCTATCTGCACAATGGCGGCACCAATGGCAGTGGGGTTCTTTTGGCTCCAAAACCGTACACTGCAAAAAAGGAGCTGTTTATTCTGCATACAGTTTGTGATTGAAATATTACACACTTGAAGCTACCTCACTCACTAACTCATTCTTTTTGTAGTAATATAGCTTTGATAAATGTTCCTCACCAACAACACAATGAATATTGTGGCATCTATTGAAAACAAGTGCATGGCTGCTTTTTCACCTTGCACTGTTTTAAAAGATCACTCTATTTGCTGTTTGTGTGTGTGTACATTCCTCTGCTCCTTTGACTGATAAAACAACACATTGTCATCTTAGTCATTAGGCAGTGCAGTTGTTATTGGATAAATCCCAACAGCAATAGCATTAAATACAACTCACATCATTTCTTTATGTCAACAATGTTGGTAGCAACTCAAAATGAAGGATTTACTTCATGCCACTTGTCAATAATGAAGTGCCTATTAATGGTACCCATGAAACAAATTGAAAGATTATCACAGCCATGTACTGCAAAACATGCCCTCACCTAAACCATAAGTAGCACGTCAGACCACACATTCTAATTCAATTACAGTAATGCCGACAGCAGCTAACACAAACCCCATGCCAGCCCTGCATTGGGCCTCCTTGGCACCTCGTCCAACTAACAGTAAGAAGGGATTAATTGGGATTGGCCAATCCAGCCCAGTCTCATGGTGTGTGAGCTTTACCACAGAGCTAAGCTGATATGCCAGCTCAACACTGATAACCACAATTTGATGGCTGTGCTGTAATGAGCAGGGAAATGTTCAAATTCTTTTCCTATAACTTTGGTTATCTTTTATCTAAATTTAGATGTTATTCAAAGGAGTTGAGTTATTTTCCCTGAAAGTTTATAATGTTTTGAAATTACTCAATTTGTACTGTCTTGTAGTCTCTGCCACACAAAATAGACTCAAAAATGCCAAAAAAATACAGATTATCCTAAGTAATGAGATAACATATGGATATACAGGTCACAGATGTAATTCACTTAAGATAAGGTGTAAAAAACACCACACAAACACCAACCACAACTGCCACCCAAGTTACCTCAGCCGACCTTCTTGTGTGTGTTTACGTGTGTGTGGCCTCCGGTATGTGCCAATTTGACTGTGTGAGTCGGGGATCAGCTCAAAAGACACACTAACCACTCAGGCCAGCACTTGCTGTGGCCTTATATCCTGTTGACCCCGGTTAGACAGCAGACAGCCTTGGGACACTTAAATCCAGCCGCAACCCCTGAACAACACGCACATGTCCTGTTAGCTCACATCACAGCTTGGCTTTCCAACAACCTGGGACCCAGCGCAGCCTTCCGCCAAAAGCATGCACAGGCTTTTTATACTCCACTTTAATAGAGTGTGTGGTGCAAAGTTATACTTTTGCAAGAACACATAAGCAAAACCACTAGACAATGTTTCCTGGGCTGCAATAATAACAGGGGGGAAAGGTAACGTGGAATGGCTTGATTTATTATCATGCATTCTAGCTTGAACTGTTCCAGAAATAAGTCAACCAAACTTTTGTTAGTAACTATGTGTTTTCATGCAGCAATATCAAGACAGAGTTTTAAAAAAGGGAGGATGAAACATCAGAACACCTCCTCTTGTTTTTAATGAGTGTGTTGTTTATCTAAGCAGCATAGGGCCTTTGGATGACAACAGATTACAAGTCAAATGCACTAGTTCAAAGCAGGATTAGCACAGAATCCTGTTTATCTATGTGTCTTATTAATCTTGTGTTATCCATGCAGATCCTGATGGTCAAACTCTGCCTGTCTGTTTCTATATTTATCTATTTTAATCTCTTTATAAAGCAAAAGGATTCCAATTACAAATGCCACAAGAGTCAATCCAATTGAAAAACAGTTGGCAGTCCAGTGTTTAACACTTAAAACCTTAAGAAAAGCTTACAGAGGAGCCATTGCGTGCATATTAGAGATGCAATGACTTTAATGCATCACTCTAAAAGTATTTGCCTAAGTGTTTCTGTCAGAGTTGTGCAGCGGCCAATTAATTGCAGGTCTTTACTGTACGCTGCAGAGTGCCGCAGAGAGTCAGCCAAAAGGCTCCTGAAGCAAAGCGATGAAGCCGTAATCCAACACATGATGTTGGTCTGTGATCTTCTGTATGCACGAATCGCAGCAGGTGCTTCTGAAGCTTAGCTCATCCCTGCAAAGCATGATCGATGAGTACACTGCCATGTAAACACACACATCCATACCTCCCCTATGCATTTCACACACACACACAAATGCGCACACACAAACGCACACTCGCACACCAGGCTTGATTCTGAAGGGTCCTTAATCACAACTAAGCAATTGACTGATCAATGACAGATATGAGGAACAACAGTGGAATGTTAACAGCACAACATTCACTTTTATCTGTTTCTTTTCACTTTGCTCCGTTTTTATCACAGATTATATTTCTCTCAGTGTTAACAGGCTCCAAGCCCTGCCGAGGTATTAATTAAAATCTAAATACTAAATATTGATTGATACGTTATCAGGGCAAAGCAGTTGGTCCGCAGGCTATTGATCCAGCCTGTGATTTATTATCATATTTAAGAAAAATCATTTTGTGTGATTATATGAGGTAATGGATTTTTAGCGAGGGGTGTAATTCTCTTCTTTTTTCTTTTTTTTTTAACGTATCCTGGTTGTTATGTGGAAGGTAGAGCAGATTTCTCAATTGCATTCGGAGATCACTGATATCCTTGGTGTTGCACCCTCTGCAGCCCCCACCCTTCCCCTTTTTTTCCAGCCCTGCGTGGCCTGTGAGGGGCTAAAGCTTGTGTAAGAGAACGATCCCCGCTCTTGTCATTGGGAATAATGGGTATTGGGATTACCTCTTTAATCACAACAAAGATTAACAGATGGTATGAGAACAGTTATTAGCAAACATCTTGCACTCATCAAATCAATAAGATGATTTGTAATCAGGCTGTCGGTGCGAGTGAAAAGGGAGCCGGGGCTGTTCCCGGTGAAAGATCCTGGCAATCAGAGGCTACTGTGTAGCAATTACCTCTCCACAAAATAGGTGCTCTTCCTCCTCTGGCTGGCAGTCCTCCAAAACACACGGCAGACTGATCGCAACATAGGGCATTAACACGGCAAAACACAAAACACTGCATGGGTAACCTTGTGTTTGATCAGGTGTTGGGTTGCTCTGTGATTTCATTTCACTTTGTGCCTTTTAATTTGGTGGATCTCGCCGTGTACTTGAGGGGAAAAATCTAAATGTTTACACACGCTGTCTCTCACTACAAAAGACCGTGTAGCTCATTAGCGGGTTACCATAAATAAGTCAGTGTAGGGACAAAGNATTACCTCTCCACAAAATAGGTGCTCTTCCTCCTCTGGCTGGCAGTCCTCCAAAACACACGGCAGACTGATCGCAACATAGGGCATTAACACGGCAAAACACAAAACACTGCATGGGTAACCTTGTGTTTGATCAGG
The DNA here is from genome assembly GCA_008086565.1 of Thalassoma bifasciatum. Classification (NCBI taxonomy): domain Eukaryota; kingdom Metazoa; phylum Chordata; class Actinopteri; order Labriformes; family Labridae; genus Thalassoma; species Thalassoma bifasciatum. The sequence goes on along the minus strand of RPOG01000243.1, from coordinate 348,919 downwards.
TGTTGGGTTGCTCTGTGATTTCATTTCACTTTGTGCCTTTTAATTTGGTGGATCTCGCCGTGTACTTGAGGGGAAAAATCTAAATGTTTACACACGCTGTCTCTCACTACAAAAGACCGTGTAGCTCATTAGCGGGTTACCATAAATAAGTCAGTGTAGGGACAAAGGAGGGAGAGCATAGAAACTATACAGAGAAGGGTTTGCTGTGCAAATATTTCTCCCTGGAGACGGCGACAAAGCAGACAGAGAAAGGCTGAAAGACTGCGGACATACCGCTGCATGCAGTACTGTAAATCTGAGAGGCTACAGCTCCTCCCTGTATGAGGAGTTGTGTCTCTTATAAAATCTTTGTTACTTTTTGAAGTAAACCCTCAAAGTATATTCAATTAATAGTGCTACCAAAATTGTATTAGTAGTTCTCCTTATACTCTTCAGTTGTGATAAACGCATGGATGTTTAATCTCCAAAATTGTTCTGTGAGCTTTGATAAAAAGAGTCTCCTCCATCAACTTTTAATGAATGTCATCTTATCTGTTCAAACTCCACTGCAGAGAATGCTGATGATTCACAATTGTCTGTTTTACTAACGTATTACTGCATATTTCCCCCACTTTTTCAAAAAATCTTAGGCCCAGACGCATGGTTGTGCAAAAACTATAAGATGTAATTTCCCTGTTGACTCTGCAACAGAAGTTGGAATTAGCCATTTTTTAGTTTCAGTTACCTGACTGAAAGAATCAGTTTAACTCTAATTGATGCCTTTTAAACCTTGCAGGCCTTTTTAGTTTTCAATCCAGCTCCTCCATCTCTGTATTGTTGTATCGCTGTAGTGGGATCAAACTGATGGAAGATAGCGTTGGCTGAAAGGAAGCAGTCTTTTGAGAGCAAATGCCCAAACATGCGACTCTGACCTCAGCGAGATGTTTCATTTGTTCAGGCTTGGCTGCCTTTAAATATCTGAGGAACCTTGTGAGCACTGAACATCATTCTGCTAGTCTTTTGTTTTACAGCTTTTCTCTTATTTTCTATGGTGTCAAGCACACTTACATGCTCCTACAGTGTGTGTATGCAATGCCAAAGTGCATCGCACACACACAAACACACACATACACAGTTCTAAAGAAAATACCATCACTGCAAAGGACAAGCAACTGTCACTATTTGATTTGACTATGATTTAATACGCTAAAACTTGAAATTTCATGAGTTTGTGAGATAATGCAATGTGCACAGTCTCTCATTAATACCTGTCTTTGCATACACTCATACACACACACACACACACACACACACACACACCTCTGCACTGTCAGGAGTACAGTGTAGATATGCACTTACTAGGATTAAGCAAGGCAAATGGTGCCAAAACAATGACAGTATGAAGTAACTGATGCTGTTTAAAAATTCAAAGGCCTCTATTGAGCAGACTGTGTGGCACACAGATCCCTGCAGCACACCGCTCTGGCTGCTGGCTGCTCTCAGCCACATGCATACATGTCCCCCCCTGCTAACATATGAGGAGAGCTCAATCTCCATACAAATACAGATAGTATGAGGAGAGATGCCCTAACCGAAAACTCTGCTGAAAAACAGGTTAATGTGATTAAAATGTTTTATTGTAATGAAGCTACAGCTCTGAAACACCTGTATTTAGTCATTGTACAAAACACACACACAAGCCAATACAGACAGAGACACACAGGCACCTCTCCACACACACGCATTTACACACACACACACACACACACACACACACACACACACACACACACACAAATGCACTTGTCGAGTGGCTAATATCTTTCCAAGGTCAAACCTGACAAGGAATTCCAATGAGATGAAGTGTCATCAGAGCAACTTTAGCCCTTTTCTGCTCATCATTGTTCATGTAAATGACATTAGGAGCCACAGATGACCACAGTCCGTGAAGGAGTCAAACCTCTTTACCTCTTGACAAGTGCGCAAGTATCATATTTCATATAAAATCTTTTTTTTATGTAAATACTGAATACCTTTTTACTCATACATAGCTTTTCACAAATGGTCCATATTTCTGAAAGAATGCCTTTTTTTTTTTTTTTTACATTTTTCATCTGCAGTCTAGAATTTAATGAATTCTGAAAGTAATCATAAAACGTATGTGCCTTACAGTCTGACTTTGTGATATTCAGTTACAGGGGCAAATGTTGAAATGTTGAAGCTTTTTGAAGAGATTGAGGGAGTTTGGGGTTGACAATGTATTTGAAGACTGTATTTGAAGACATAGTCTGCACTTTACATTCACTAGTTTCTATCTCCGTCTTATTCACTAACCTGTCCTCACATCTCCACACATATCATCCAAACAAGAAAGTGTTACAAAGCAGCAGATAATCAGTAGGTCTTTTTTTTTTTTTTTGGTTTTGTTTGTGGACTCTTCCAGTGAAGCACCACTCTTGTCAACATGTCAGCCAGCATTTGGTGCTCTGCCTTTCACACTGAATTTGACACATAGTCCTTCGGTGGCAGCAATGAACATTTTGTCATCTCCTCTCAAGTGCCAACTCGATGTCCAATTACACCGCGGCTACTAATTTAATTACAGTAGCAGAAGAAAATGGGTTGATTCAATTCATTTCAATTAGGCCTGCTTGGAGCAGTCAGATCACATTTTACTCATCTCAGGTACACGAGCTGCCTGTCACATTTCATCTCAGCCAGACTCGTTTGGAGCGAGACAAGCAGGTCATGGTATGATAACTGAAAATGTTTGGATGAGTTCACTGATGTCTGATGTAAAAACACTCACGAGTGACACACACACACACACTCACGAGTAACACACACACACACACACACACATTCCAGTGTCTCCTAATCTGTGGCTGTGTGATAAATGTGAGAGTAAAACACTTGCCTGTCAGGGCAGGATCACAGCCAGTTAGCACTTAGTCCCAGCTACAACAGTCATTACTTATGCATGATGTCCACAATTATGTATCAAATTGTGTGTGAATGTGTGTGTTTTACATATCCGATGAAGATGTGCAGCACAGAGCAAAGCTATACAACATGTCACTGAGAAAAAAAAATCTTATTTCATGTCATGCAGGTAATCAGCTGCTTTGGTTTCACAGTTTCTAATAATAATCATGACTAAGTTACACTCATGAAAGAGGTTCTCTTCTTTTATCAAAGCTGCACCCAAACGATCAGTCATATGAGACTAATAATAAGTAAACTACACCACTATAATATCTATAAAACAATATTCATACTCAATACAATCACACATTACCTTCTTGTGTCAAAATTAACAAGACACATCACAGCCAAACACTTCAATCTGCAGATGCTCACTGGAGATCATCAGGAGACAAGTACATCCCACAACAGTCTTTTTAAAAACAAATGCAAAAGAATCAAAACAAGGGTTTATTTGGTGTCAACTGAAGTATAATTTTATAAATGGTTCTGAAAAATAATCATCTGTAATCATGAAGAGTGAAGAAGTGATAGGCTTTAGTGTCATAAAAGACGATAAGCAAACCTTCAACCCTCCTGTTCTCTTTGGGTCAAATTGTCCTGATTTCAAAAGTTATTTTGTCATAACTTTGGGATCGCTCGTAGAATTGCTCCAAAATTACATGGACTGTTCCATGCAATGTCATTTACATGTTCACCATTTAAATAATTTATGACTATTTCTGTTAAATTATGTGTGTTTCACAAAAGCTTATAACATCTTGCTGCCATAAAAAAAATAGAAATGATTTCAAAACAATATCCTGCCCACACTGCTTTTTCCCCCAATAAAAAGAGGTATACTTTTATGTAAATAAGGTCACCCATACTATATATTACAAAATGAATGTTAAATATATGTGAACCATCTTCACTAAAAGGGAGACAAAATGGAGAAAATTTTACACCTTGTACTTTATAAGCAGTCAAAACGGACAGTCAGAGCAAATCTGAAGCCAAGACGAGGATTACAGGGAATTAATCCAAGTATTTAAATCTGAAATATTACAAGAATTTCACAATAGGACCACATGTAATATCAGCTTTACCGAGAGTAGCAATTATAAACACGGACACATACGTATTCTTTTGTTTTAAAGGGGAAGGTTGGACCATAAGAAGTTTACTATGACTGATATTGAAGGAGGAGAAACTGACATTACGATCTGCAAAGAAACAGGGAAAAAAAGTTGCACCGGCTCTCTGATTGGTGCAGATAGCCTCAGCGGTATGCCATAGGCTGCAATAGGCTGCTACAGTAGCCTGCGGTGTGTGTGTGTGTGGAAATGCGTATTGGCACCAGTTGCAGCGGCGCAAAGACGTCTGATTGGACACTGACGCAGGGGACGCGGTTATTCATACCGCGCGTCTTCAGTTGTCTCATCACATGCATTACAATCCCAGCAACACACGCGCACAGGACGCCTTAGATCCTCGATCAGGCAGACCTCTTAAACCATGTAATAACTTTTCATACACATTTCATAACAGCGACGAACATGCACACGAGAATGAAAACGAGCATAGTTTACCTCTTGGTCTCTCTCTGGTTCCGGCCTCTCTGCGCGCTCTCCGCAGTGAAAGACACACAACCTCCCAGCAGACTGCAGAGTGGGAGAGGACTTCTTCTCACACTCGTCAGTCGGTGCACTTCACAGTGCAGAGAGGGCCAGCACAGAGGCAAAGTAGCCTTTTTCTTACCTTGCGACACAGATCCAGAGGGGGTGAAACGGGTAAAACTGGTTGTTTGGGTGATTACACGTTTCTCCTCTCTTCTCCCACCCTCCCTCCCTTCCTTCCTTCCTTCTCCCATCCATCCCTCGATCCCCTCCAAACCCCCCCCNCAGAGGCTACTGTGTAGCAATTACCTCTCCACAAAATAGGTGCTCTTCCTCCTCTGGCTGGCAGTCCTCCAAAACACACGGCAGACTGATCGCAACATAGGGCATTAACACGGCAAAACACAAAACACTGCATGGGTAACCTTGTGTTTGATCAGGTGTTGGGTTGCTCTGTGATTTCATTTCACTTTGTGCCTTTTAATTTGGTGGATCTCGCCGTGTACTTGAGGGGAAAAATCTAAATGTTTACACACGCTGTCTCTCACTACAAAAGACCGTGTAGCTCATTAGCGGGTTACCATAAATAAGTCAGTGTAGGGACAAAGAAGGGAGAGCATAGAAACTATACAGAGAAGGGTTTGCTGTGCAAATATTTCTCCCTGGAGACGGCGACAAAGCAGACAGAGAAAGGCTGAAAGACTGCGGACATACCGCTGCATGCAGTACTGTAAATCTGAGAGGCTACAGCTCCTCCCTGTATGAGGAGTTGTGTCTCTTATAAAAATCTTTGTTACTTTTTGAAGTAAACCCTCAAAGTATATTCAATTAATAGTGCTTCCAAAATTGTATTAGTAGTTCTCCTTATACTCTTCAGTTGTGATAAACGCATGGATGTTTAATCTCCAAAATTGTTCTGTGAGCTTTGATAAAAAGAGTCTCCTCCATCAACTTTTAATGAATGTCATCTTATCTGTTCAAACTCCACTGCAGAGAATGCTGATGATTCACAATTGTCTGTTTTACTAACGTATTACTGCATATTTCCCCCACTTTTTCAAAAAATCTTAGGCCCAGACGCATGGTTGTGCAAAAACTATAAGATGTAATTTCCCTGTTGACTCTGCAACAGAAGTTGGAATTAGCCCTTTTTTAGTTTCAGTTACCTGACTGAAAGAATCAGTTTAACTCTAATTGATGCCTTTTAAACCTTGCAGGCCTTTTTAGTTTTCAATCCAGCTCCTCCATCTCTGTATTGTTGTATCGCTGTAGTGGGATCAAACTGATGGAAGATAGCGTTGGCTGAAAGGAAGCAGTCGTTTGAGAGCAAATGCCCAAACATGCGACTCTGACCTCAGCGAGATGTTTCATTTGTTCAGGCTTGGCTGCCTTTAAATATCTGAGGAACCTTGTGAGCACTGAACATCATTCTGCTAGTCTTTTGTTTTACAGCTTTTCTCTTATTTTCTATGGTGTCAAGCACACTTACATGCTCCGACAGTGTGTGTATGCAATGCCAAAGTGCATCGCACACACACAAACACACACATACACAGTTCTAAAGAAAATACCATCACTGCAAAGGACAAGCAACTGTCACTATTTGATTTGACTATGATTTAATATGCTAAAACTTGAAATTTCATGAGTTTGTGAGATAATGCAATGTGCACAGTCTCTCATTAATACCTGTCTTTGCATACACTCATACACACACACACACACACACACACACACACACCTCTGCACTGTCAGGAGTACAGTGTAGATATGCACTTACTAGGATTAAGCAAGGCAAATGGTGCCAAAACAATGACAGTATGAAGTAACTGATGCTGTTTAAAAATTCAAAGGCCTCTATTGAGCAGACTGTGTGGCACACAGATCCCTGCAGCACACCGCTCTGGCTGCTGGCTGCTCTCAGCCACATGCATACATGTCCCCCCCTGCTAACATATGAGGAGAGCTCAATCTCCATACAAATACAGATAGTATGAAGAGAGATGCCCTAACCGAAAACTCTGAAAAACAGGTTAATGTGATTAAAATGTTTTATTGTAATGAAGCTACAGCTCTGAAACACCTGTATTTAGTCATTGTACAAAACACACACACAAGCCAATACAGACAGAGACACACAGGCACCTCTCCACACACACGCATTTACACACACACACACACACACACACACACACACACACACACACACACACAAATGCACTTGTCGAGTGGCTAATATCTTTCCAAGGTCAAACCTGACAAGGAATTCCAATGAGATGAAGTGTCATCAGAGNTCAGGAGTACAGTGTAGATATGCACTTACTAGGATTAAGCAAGGCAAATGGTGCCAAAACAATGACAGTATGAAGTAACTGATGCTGTTTAAAAATTCAAAGGCCTCTATTGAGCAGACTGTGTGGCACACAGATCCCTGCAGCACACCGCTCTGGCTGCTGGCTGCTCTCAGCCACATGCATACATGTCCCCCCCTGCTAACATATGAGGAGAGCTCAATCTCCATACAAATACAGATAGTATGAGGAGAGATGCCCTAACCGAAAACTCTGCTGAAAAACAGGTTAATGTGATTAAAATGTTTTATTGTAATGAAGCTACAGCTCTGAAACACCTGTATTTAGTCATTGTACAAAACACACACACAAGCCAATACAGACAGAGACACACAGGCACCTCTCCACACACACACACACACACACACACACACACACACACACACACACACACACACACACAAATGCACTTGTCGAGTGGCTAATATCTTTCCAAGGTCAAACCTGACAAGGAATTCCAATGAGATGAAGTGTCATCAGAGCAACTTTAGCCCTTTTCTGCTCATCATTGTTCATGTAAATGACATTAGGAGCCACAGATGACCACAGTCCGTGAAGGAGTCAAACCTCTTTACCTCTTGACAAGTGCGCAAGTATCATATTTCATATAAAATCTTTTTTTATGTAAATACTGAATACCTTTTTACTCATACATAGCTTTTCACAAATGGTCCCTATTTCTGAAAGAATGCCTTTTTTTTTTTTTACATTTTTCATCTGCAGTCTAGAATTTAATGAATTCTGAAAGTAATCATAAAACGTATGTGCCTTACAGTCTGACTTTGTGATATTCAGTTACAGGGGCAAATGTTGAAATGTTGAAGCTTTTTGAAGAGATTGAGGGAGTTTGGGGTTGACAATGTATTTGAAGACTGTATTTGAAGACATAGTCTGCACTTTCACTAGTTTCTATCTCTGTCTAATTCACTAACCTGTCCTCACATCTCCACACATATCATCCAAACAAGAAAGTGTTACAAAGCAGCAGATAATCAGTAGGTTTTTATTTTTTTGGTTTTGTTTGTGGACTCTTCCAGTGAAGCACCACTCTTGTCAACATGTCAGCCAGCATTTGGTGCTCTGCCTTTCACACTGAATTTGACACATAGTCCTTCGGTGGCAGCAATGAACATTTTGTCATCTCCTCTCAAGTGCCAACTCGATGTCCAATTACACCGCGGCTACTAATTTAATTACAGTAGCAGAAGAAAATGGGTTGATTCAATTCATTTCAATTAGGCCTGCTTGGAGCAGTCAGATCACATTTTACTCATCTCAGGTACACGAGCTGCCTGTCACATTTCATCTCAGCCAGACTCGTTTGGAGTGAGACAAGCAGGTCATGGTATGATAACTGAAAATGTTTGGATGAGTTCACTGATGTCTGATGTAAAAACACTCACGAGTGACACACACACACTCACGAGTAACACACACACACACACACACACACACACATTCCAGTGTCTCCTAATCTGTGGCTGTGTGATAAATGTGAGAGTAAAACACTTGTCTGTCAGGGCAGGATCACAGCCAGTTAGCACTTAGTCCCAGCTACAACAGTCATTACTTATGCATGATGTCCACAATTATGTATCAAATTGTGTGTGAATGTGTGTGTTTTACATATCCAATGAAGATGTGCAGCACAGAGCAAAGCTATACAACATGTCACTGAGAAAAAAAAAATCTTATTTCATGTCATGCAGGTAATCAGCTGCTTTGGTTTCACAGTTTCTAATAATAATCATGACTAAGGTACACTCATGAAAGAGGCTCTCTCCTTTTATCAAAGCTGCACCACAACAATAAGTCATATGAGACTAATAATAAGTAAACTACACAACTATGATATCTGTAAAACCATAGGAAATTCATACTCAATACAATCACGCATTACCTTCTTGTGTCAAAATTAACAAGACGCATCACAGCCAAACACTTCAATCTGCAGATGCTCACTGGAGATCATCAGGAGACAAGTACATCCCACAACAGTCTTTTTAAAAACAAATGCAAAAGAATCAAAACAAGGGTTTATTTGGTGTCAGCTGAAGTATAATTTTATACATGGTTCTGAAAAATAATCATCTGTAATCATGAAGAGTGAAGAAATGATAGGCTTTAGTGTCACAAAAGACAATAAGCAAACCTTCAACCCTCCTGTTCTCTTTGGGTCAAATTGACCTGATTTCAAAAGTTATTTTGTCATAACTTTGGGATCGCTCATAGAATTGCTCCAAAATGACATGGATGGTTCCATGCAATGTCATTTACATGTTCACCATTTAAATAATTTATAACTACTTCTGTTAAATTATGTGTTTCACAAAAGCTTATAGCATCTTGCTGCCATAAAAAAATAATCTCCTGCCCACACTGCTTTTTCCCCCAATAAAAAGAGGTATACTTTTATGTAAATAAGGTCACCCATACTTTATATTACCAAAGTAAATGTTAAATATATGTGAACCATCTTCACTAAAAGGGAGGAAAAAATGGAGAAAATTTTACACCTTGTACTTTATAAGCAGCCAAAACGGACAGTCAGAGCAAATCTGAAGCCAAGACGAGGATTACAAGGAACTAATCCAAGTATTTAAATCTGAAATATTACAAGGATTTCACAATAGGACCACATGTAATATCAGCTTTACCGAGAGTAACAATTATAAACACGGACCCATACGTATTCTTTTGTTTTAAAAGGGAAGGTTGGACCATAAGAAGTTTACTATGACTGATATTGAAGGAGGAGAAACTGACATTACGATCTGCAAAGAAACAGGGGAAAAAAGTTGCACCGGCTCTCTGATTGGTGCAGATAGCCTCAGCGGTATGCCATAGGCTGCAATAGGCTGCTACAGTAGCCTGCGGTGTGTGTGTGTGGAAATGCGTATTGGCACCAGTTGCAGCGGCGCAAAGACGTCTGATTGGACACTGACGCAGGGGACGCGGTTATTCATACCGCGCGTCTTCAGTTGTCTCATCACATGCATTACAATCCCAGCAACACACGCGCACAGGACGCCTTAGATCCTCGATCAGGCAGACCTCTTAAACCATGTAATAACTTTTCATACACATTTCATAACAGCGACGAACATGCACACGAGAATAAAAACGAGCATAGTTTACCTCTTGGTCTCTCTCTGGTTCCGGCCTCTCTGCGCGCTCTCCGCAGTGAAAGACACACAACCTCCCAGCAGACTGCAGAGTGGGAGAGGACTTCTTCTCACACTCGTCAGCCGGTGCACTTCACAGTGCAGAGAGGGCCAGCACAGAGGCAAAGTAGCCTTTTTCTTACCTTGCGACACAGATCCAGAGGGGGTGAAACGGGTAAAACTGGTTGTTTGGGTGATTACACGTTTCTCCTCTCTTCTCCCCCCCCCCCCCCCCNCCCTCCCTCCCACCTCAACCTTCTCCTCCACCAGCAGCGCTCTACCCTCTCCTCTCTCGGTGAATAGGGAGAGTGGCCCCGTTTATAACAGCCGCTGTGGGGCTCCAGCTATGCAGCAACACACAGGCGCTTCTTTAGGGGTTAAAAGATCTCTGTGTGGCATATCCGGTGTCAGCTGGATCATAAAAGAAACGCACATTTCTTTTTACCGTTTCAGTCCAGTCAATTAAAGAGATATTTATTTGGTGTTTTGTGGCCTTATTTTCAAACTCAAATTCATTTAAACAATTCCTTGATAGAGTTTCAAACCTTTTCTACTTTTATTAACTGTCATACACCAGTTGTACAATTTATGAGATAGATTTCGAGATACATTGTCAGGTAATGCATCATCTAAAATCACAAAAATTCCTCTGGGTCCAAAATTTCCCACCAAATTAATTCCTTTCCCAGAAGTCCAAGCTGTTCAATCCTGGTCCCACTGGATCTTCCTCCCTCCCTCCCTCTCCCTCTGATGTGTGTGTGTGTGTGTGTAGTCTATACCGGATTAAATGGCACCTCTTCTTAAATGGCACCTTGCCTCGTTTCCCCTCTCCTTTCATCATCAGCAAAATAAAGATTAGGCCTACAGAGGAGATTGTAAAGGCTCGCCTTTAGAGGCGCACGGATCTTCATTCCTCCGCCTTTGTGATGATATTGATGATGATGATGGCCAAGTGGACAGTTTGATTTTTGTGTGGCGAGCTAGTTATAAAGAATCAATATTATATCAAGGGGGTAACTTTGGTGATAAAGGACTTCAGCCACTCTGGCTATTCATCATAAGTCTGTAGNCACCAGCAGCGCTCTACCCTCTCCTCTCTCGGTGAATAGGGAGAGTTGCCCCGTTTATAACAGCCGCTGTGGGGCTCCAGCTATGCAGCAACACACAGGCGCTTCTTTAGGGGTTAAAAGATCTCTGTGTGGTATATCCGGTGTCAGCTGGATCATAAAAGAAACGCACATTTCTTTTTACCGTTTCAGTCCAGTCAATTAAAGAGATATTTATTTGGTGTTTTGTGGCCTTATTTTCAAACTCAAATTCATTTAAACAATTCCTTGATAGAGTTTCAAACCTTTTCTACTTTTATTAACTGTCATACACCAGTTGTACAATTTATGAGATAGATTTCGAGATACATTGTCAGGTAATGCATCATCTAAAATCACAAAAATTCCTCTGGGTCCAAAATTTCCCACCAAATTAATTCCTTTCCCAGAAGTCCAAGCTGTTCAATCCTGGTCCCACTGGATCTTCCTCCCTCCCTCCCTCTCCCTCTGATGTGTGTGTGTGTGTGTAGTCTATACCGGATTAAATGGCACCTCTTCTTAAATGGCACCTTGCCTCGTTTCCCCTCTCCTTTCATCATCAGCAAAATAAAGATTAGGCCTACAGAGGAGATTGTAAAGGCTCGCCTTTAGAGGCGCACGGATCTTCATTCCTCCGCCTTTGTGATGATATTGATGATGATGATGGCCAAGTGGACAGTTTGATTTTTGTGTGGCGAGCTAGTTATAAAGAATCAATATTATATCAAGGGGGTAACTTTGGTGATAAAGGACTTCAGCCACTCTGGCTATTCATCATAAGTCTGTAGAAAGCAGATAGGTCAAAAGAAATTATATTGCTCTAAAGAGTGTGTCTCCTTATCTCTCAGCACCAGGGGAGTGGAGGACACGCCGATCGATACAGTAGCAGCCGTATACTCCTTGCAATTATCAATAGCTGATTTTGTCTTCCTGGGGCTGCATCTATTAATACCAGATAATAACAGCCGTTTGGACATAACTTCCAGAGGGGATGATGGAGGGAGAAGGAGGGGAAGAAGAAGAAGAAAGAAAAAAGAAAGTTTGCTCGCAGTACGACCTTGTTGTCAACAGATTTGTCTCTCATATGAGGTGGACACAGGGGAATAGACAAGTCAAACAGACGCGAGGAGAGAGGGGAAGGGGGGGGGGGATTCCAACCCCCATCCAACTGAAGAAAGAAAGAAAAAAAAGCTCAGGATCAACAACTACAGTAAAAGGCTCTTGATTTCATTTATGCGATATTCATGGCTTGCGTGAGATGCACAAAAATATAAAGGAAAACAAATTTATATAAATATTTAGTAGTAGATTTATAAACATTACATTAAGATGAACAATATTATTCAGGGATTTTAAAGAGACTTTTCCAAGAAGAATGAATAACTTTGTCACGTTTCAGAATGAAGAAAACGCACGTTTCTCTCCTTATTTACCTCCTTCCCCTCGTCCTCGCGCGTCTTAATCCTTTCATTACTCCCCCCATTAATGTGACCCCATGCTTCCGGAAGATGTTAATGCAAATGGGAATTTGCACACTAAATGGCCGGTCGGTTTATTCGGTGTCACAATGAGCTTGCAGCAGTACAGAACTGCATTTCTCTTTAAGCTTTTTTAACTTTACGCATTAAAAGAAACTAAAGACTAAAGAATCATGCACGTTTGGAAATATGTGATAAATAATGTTTATATGGCACGTTGTTACTCCATGAGGACACGATGAAATTGTCTTTTATTTTACTGTAAGTTATTTGTGTTTATGTGATTACAGGCGGAAAAAGACAAAGGGTTTCAATGGCAACTATCATGCGTAAAATGTCCACAAAGCAGAAATAAAGTTGACATATAGATGAGATCTCGTGATTGAAAGTCAACCGTGAAAATATAAAATCGACGCGCTCATAAAAGAAAAATACTCTGCGAGATTAGTATGACACCCTGTCCCAGCAGCCGTCTTGGAGATATTATATGATGGGAGGTCAGATCTGGGTGTTCACATGAAGTCTGAGGGCGATCCATTGAACAGTAACGTGGTGGTACATCCTAGTGGTGGCTGAAAGCAATGGGCTGAACCTCTGCTTGGGGGTTAACTCTCACACACAGCGCAGTCCCCACACACACGGAGCCATGCCCAACACCGAGAGACCGACAGCGCTCGTGGGCTGCCAGAAGATAACTTCAAAGTTGGCTTCAGTGTGAGAGCGCGGACCGAGTAGAAATAACAACACTGAATAGCTGTTTTTTTAAATCAGAGTAGAAGCAGTGTTTGAGTGTTTGGCCACAAAACATCCAGAAAAGCCACTTTTGGAGAGCCCACGGAGGCGAACGGCGTAACCGGGAGGTAAACCGCTGCACGAGGAAGAGGGAGAGGACGTGGTTAACTTCTTCGCAGCGAGAAGCAGTCAAGCGACCTGTCTGTAGTAGGAGAAGTGACTCTTTGATCACATTTACTTTGCCATTGTAACTCAGAGGACTGGTGCGAACGGTGGAAGCGCTTTCTCGCAAGACGCGCGTCAAAGTTTGGAGAGCGGAGCTGCATCATCAGAAAAAAAAACCCAGCTTACAACTGACAAGAACTTTATTCGCCTTGTCAATTCTCAAGTCACCTGGAGGCTTCTCAACGATGGAAGCTGAGCTGAAACATCCCTGAGACTGTAAACATCGCTTCATTTAGAGTCGCCTCCTGAAGGAAGTGCGTGTTCAGCTTCGGAACACGCAAACAAAGTTTCCGAGAGAGAGAGAGAGAGAGAAAGTGCTCGAAGTGAGCCTAGCTCGCGTGTCAGACTTTATGAGAAGAAGCTTTCTGAAGTTGTGTGCTGACAAAGTGCTGTAGATGAGGGATACTTCGAAAAGAACATAGCTGTGAATCTTCAGCTGGTGTGAATAGGTGCGCTCGGTGAGAGGAGGCGAAATAAAAGAGCCTGACGTCCCTGTTGCAGACCCCCCCGCCCGCCCCGTGAGCCGGGCATAACAAGAGATTTGGTGTGTTGTGTTGTGTTGTTGGGGGAGGCTGGATAGTAAAGAGAAAAGAGACGGATAAAGTCTGAGAGTGAAGCGGCTAATTGCTCAGTCCGTCCCTCATTACCATATCCAATGCGCGTCCGCTGGACTCCAGCCAATCCTCCCCACCTTCACACGATGCCATTAATCGCGAGGCATTATTCACTATCATAATTATTATACCGACATGCGCAATACAACGCACAGCAACAGCAGCAACGGCAGAGGCAGCGACACCGGCTAATTTCACATTTTTTTTCTCTCTCTGCGCTCCGCTACCAGACTATCTGCGAACTTTTTGTTTGTTGATTCATTCGCTCTTCGCTGATGTATCTGCTAAACGCAGAGACATCACGGAGCGCAAAAGCAGAAGCATCGCCAGCACTGACGCCAGCAGCATGTCCCGACGCAAGCAAGCCAAGCCGCAGCACCTCAAGTCGGACGAGGATCCCGCGCTAACTGGGGTGGTTTCCGAGCACGGTGAGTGGACCCAAGGGCTTCTTACCCACAGCACAGACAACTCTGCCTCACACATTTCCTCTGCTTTAATTTTGTCTCCTCATTCTACTTAGCTCTGAGTCTTTCAATTCGTTTCTTAAAGTTTTACCTGAAATTAAAAGAGGTTCAGATTTGTTGTATTCCTGCAGAGAGAAACTTTTGCGCAAAATTGACGCAGAATTTCCAAGAAAGTACAGTTTCATTGAATTATGAAGTCAAAAGTCCATCCGCAATCGACTGAGAAGTGCGGCTTTTGTTGGAGAAGTTGTGTGTTCTTGTTTTATTCTCAGACATCACTCCAACCTGCAGCTCCTCCGAGCTGTACCTCCGGTCCGGCTGTTGCCTGATAAATGTCTTTTTAGATGAATGTAAGCAAAGCATACACTCATTTAAAGCCGTTTACACTTGAAGCTTTTCTATGAAATGCTGGAGGCCTTTTTGAAAGACATGTTTGGAAATAGAATTGATTTAAAACTGTAAAACATGACAAATACCGAAACCGTTTATCCTGAAATGTTTCCAAGAAATTTCACATAGTTTGCATAAATGCGTAAGCACTAAAATATAGGTGGGATTTTCCGAGATGATGTGTTTTATTACACTTCAAATTTATTGAACATTACCGGTTAGAGCTGTGAAATCCAGATTCCGAGAAATTTGGAATAAAATGTGCGCCGTAATATGTTTTTTTTCTGTCATAAAAAATATCAGTGACTAAATATTTTCCAAATTTTATCCTTATTCACCATTTTTGTCTTTTGTCCCTGAGCGCCTGTCTGGCACTCCGAGGAGCAAAATGCGGATTCTGTTGCAGGTCGAAGCCTTGTTTTGTTATGGAAATGTTTTTTGTTTACCCCCTCACATAAATTTAGCACACTTGATTTGTTCCCTTTTGCGCACAATGTCGACAACATCGGTTGACAGAGCTCGTCCTCGCCATGTGGAAAGCAAAAGACTCATTCATGTTGTTTTTTTTCTCCTTCTTTTATTCTTTATTCAGCCTTTTGCGCAATAAAACGAGCATTATAGAGTTAAAGTCACATCTCATGTAAAGCTTAATGCAACAGGAATTAAAGGAAGAGCATGACATCTGCAAGGATTATTTTTTCTATTTCTTAAATGAAATCAATCCTCAGTGATTTAATTTATTTTGAATAACATTACAATTAATGGTGGTATTTTATAAATAAACAGAAAGTCTTTTCTATTCGATGAAGAATGATATCTATTCTTTAAGTCATTTGTTAGACTTTAAATATACAAGTGACAATTCCAAGCTCTCAAAAACCAACACTTTTTTCCTGTGCTTTAGTAAACCACTTTTTTCTGGGCTTTCTCAGATCTGGCAACAAATCACTGCTTTTATTTAGATTCTCTATAAGCTAATATTGGGCAGCACATACACATACACACAGAAACACACACACACACACTCTTTGCAGGGCTTCTTTACAATAGAAGTGCGTGATGTAATCTCAGGGGAGCAGCTCTCTTTTTTCACGGTGAAAATGTTAGTGAGTGGAGGGAAACACAACGACCAGTGACTCGATTCTTTTAAGAGGTTCACTCCTGAATTGTCACATTTTCACATTTTTAAAACAAATGTTTCCGTTTTAAAGTCGAGATAATCTTTTCAAGGCTTTTGTTAGAGATGCAAAACCTCCATCATGTTTCTGCACTAAGATGAAGAGTGAACTTTCTTACTCTTTTTGAAATGAAAATATAATTTCTCTTTGTAATCATTTAAACAGAAACCGTCAAAAAGGTGATTCCATCTAAAGAAGAAACATGTTGAGGATTTTTTAAAGTCTATGCAGTCTCCTTTTCTCTCTTTTGATAAACACCCTCCTTTAGGGATGTGTATCTTTAAAATAAAACTACCCTCACAGAGAGACAGTGCTGTGGTAACCTGTAGTAGCCTCACCATTGTGCCTTACACTGGAAGTGGCCGAGGAATGTTCCTGTAGCAGCACCATAGTGGCTTTCTTGTTTTTCAGGACAGACGTCGCAGTGAAACAATCCTAATCCTTTGGCAGAACACAGTGAGCCCATACACACTTAAATAAACCTAATAACAGCATGTCTCATCCAAAGCTACCCTCTCTCTCTCTCACTCAGACACACACACACTGAAAACACACACACAAGCTACAAATGTCACACTGTCAGTGTATCATTGCAGCATGATCGGGTTCTCCGTTGCCCAACGCCATGCTGCAGCTCCTGACGACACTATTGATCGCTGGCCCTGACAAATCATTGTAAATAATGTCAGAGGAATTCAAAAGTTCCAATCTCCGGACGCTGTTTGATTCAGACTTTAAATCTATACATGTTGGGATGGTCTTGGAGAGAAAGTCCAGCCTCCGAGTGGGGGATCCAGATGTGCTCAAGGACAATCTGCCCGTCGCGCATTTTGTGAAAATAGCCAGGAAAAAGACAACATACTCAGCAGAAAGGAGGTTTTGTGAAAACTCTGCTCAGTTTGTTCTTTTTTTCTTTACAAATTTTCAATTTGATGCAGCCCTCCTCGCTGAATTTGTGTCACTCTGCAGCTCAGCGTGGACCTCTTTCATGTGCTGCATCCCTTAAAACATGAAAAACTGAATCAGGTGCCAACAAGCCCGTGTCTGGCACATCATCTCCCCCTCAGGCCTTCCGGACACTTGCCCCCCTAGGGGAACGGAGGGTGTGTGTGTGTGTGTGTTTGTGTCAGTGTGTAAGAGGAGGAGGGGGGTCTGCTTAAGAGTGCTTCTATAAAGCTTGCTGACTTAACCTTTGTATAGCCAGGCGGGCCAGGTCCTGTCGCTAGATGTCAAGCTCCTTGTACCATTGGAACATGTGTGCTGTTGACCTTGGACACAGCTTATGCTCTGTCCTAGAGAGTGTGAGCAGCGACGGGCTTTTCATGTCATCACTGCTTCTGCTTTAGTCTGTATCTTTGGAGGTGTGCATGCAGACTGTGTGGGAGGCGTAGGCAGACATCTTGCACATGAACATACTTTTCTTAAACAGATTTAGAGGCAGCTATGTGCAGGGATGTTTGTAACCAGTTTACACAGAAGTACATTTGGGAAACATGATAAGCTGTAAATGATGTTTGCCTTTCCTTAGAAGCCACATCAGAGAAGATATCTTATTATGCTTTCACCAATCAGAAAAAGATGACACCAAGACTTAATCTTTAAATATAACTTGCAATTTCTTTGGCTTAAATATATAAAATGTCAGTTTCTCTGGTTTTCAAGTACAGTTACAAAATGTGGAGCTTTCCCCGTCCTCGAAAACCTTTGTGTTTAGAGTTATGAGGTGCAAAAATGTATAAGTTATTGAGGAAATCCCTGCTGACAGTGACAACATGCCTCCCCTGCAGTGGGGCTTTGTTTGGCCTTTGTTTTAATCCCCTCTCACCATTGGGTGCAGGCCTCTGGACCACCCACACTGTTGTGCCAAAGATGTCTTCAAGAAGGCACTCAAATATGGCCGTGTCTTAATTACTACTCAGCACTAAAAACACACACACGAACAAGTTGGGCTCTGATTGAGAGGAAGGACGAGACAGAACTGACTGTTTATATAAAAAAAAGTGGACTGCAATCTGAGGAAGAGCTAACAAGATTTTCAGCTTAAAAGCTTTAATTCTGTCATCCGTTTTTGTTTCTTTGTGTTGACAGTTCAGCTGTTTTACTTGGATTTGGTTGTAAAGTAGAGAAACAGTTTGAAAACAGAGGTTATTCAGGTGGTTAGTGATAGCTGCCATGTGGTGTGTGAGGTGAAATAGTTTTTGAGCTGTAGCGAAATCAGAATTTAATCATTGAACATGAGATGATACACAGATGTAAAGAAATAAATATAGGTCAAGAATGCCTCAAGTCAGCTGTAGATGACACACATCAGACCTGAAAGCCTCTTTACTCGTCTCCAGCTCTTTGGTAAATCCATACACACCCACACACTCGGACAGCAAGAGCCATCTTGACGGGTGACACAGTCATCTGGACGGAGTGCCGTCACTGAATACTGTATCGCAAATGCTTACACAAACAAATCGTTAATGTTTTGGCTGCTCCACATCTGCAGGCAATGACAAAGGCCTCGCTGTTCGCGCAGATATGACTGTACCACTCTGCAGTAGGGCTGACCAGGCCGATGACACACATTTACACACATTTACACACGCACACACACACACATTTGCACAAACGTACAGCTGTGCTGAGAACACTGGAGCCTCTGCAGATCTTAGGATGCACGGGTCATCCTGGGAGATGATTTATTTGTTTTAGGTTTAAGACAATACGAGTGCTGGGATGAAAAAGTAATTTCTAGGAAGATCTGTTATTGTTTAAAACTATCATACAAATAACGGGACATAAAGGGCAGAATTTATGTAGAAGTTTTTACTTTAAAAACAGGTTAAACATTTGAAAATGCATAATCAAACAATATTTGAAAATTTATCTAGCTTTGCCCTTTGCTAGCCTGTGCCGTCGAATGTACATTCAAAATAAAGTGCAGTAAAAGACAGAACTTCGTCCAGTTGCTTTTCAAATGAAATGTAAAAACATTGAACAAAAGCGTCTTATTTCACGACTTAAATTAAAGTTTTGGCTGTCAGAGTTTGAGAACAAAGAATACAATGGAAAAATCCAACTGAAACAGGAATTCAAACATTGTTGAACCCAGCAGGCCTGTTGTTGTGTTTTTTTTTCTCACTCTGCTCTCCAAACTTGGGCAGGATCTACAGTGACGTTTCTCTCTCCGTCAGGGTCCAAGGATGCTGGAGCAGACTGCAGAGGGAGGGGCAGCTCTAATGAGCCTGCATGTCTTGGCACTTTTTTGAAGATTTACTTTTTTATAGTTGAAAAAATGTAAACTACATTTTTTTTTAAGTATGACAGATTTGTTTAAGTGTGAATTCAGGATGAGACATTGTTACGCCTCTTAAAATGGAATACCAACGACTAAACATCAACTGAGTAAATGTTACCAGCGCCATTGTGAGTGCGCGTGTATGTGTGTGTATGTGTGTGTGTTTATCAAGTGAATCTGGAAATTGTTAAGAATGAGACAATTTGTAATTGTTGAATGCTCGGCTCAGTGCTCGGCTCTGTGGCCCTCACAGAATCGGTGGAAAGCATGAATACCTCATCTGATATAATACGTCAGATTAGCGGTTTCAGTTAGCATGCCAAAGATTGCTGGCCAAGATAACGAACACACAGATTCAACGTCCACAATCCCCCCATTGACTGCGTTCAGCTTAATATTTGCATCTCAGTAAATGAAGACTCTAAAAGGAATGAAAAACGGATTGAATTTTTTTTCAGCCTTTCCTTTTCCATGCTATGGGAAAATCAATACTCCCCCCCTGCAAACACACACACACACACACACACACACACACACACACACACACACGCACACACGCACACACAGACACACACACACACACACACACACACGTTTTCTTATTGTCTTGCATCGTCAAAACAACTCCAAATGTTGCTTGCACCCAACAAAACAGTGCACTTTTGGTTTGGGATGATTGTGAATGCAGTCTGGATATTTCTCAACCGTCAGCTGCATCTACAAAAATTAGAACAAGTTTCATTAGTTGCATTTTGTGATATCACTTTCTGTAGAAATTATAAAACTATTATGAACCAAACCACATCAGTAGCACTGAAATGTTTCTTACAAGTTTCAATTTGAAAATCTACACATTTTTACGATTTTTGTTTTTTCCATCCAGGGAGTGTTTTCTTAAAATTGAAGAATTCATCCAAAATAATGTCCTTGTTTATTCCTTGCCAAACATTTTACAACTAACCTGAAAATAAAAGTGGAGTTGATATTTTTTGACTGCAAAAATATCAAGTCAATTTTTCTAATATGTGGTCCTAAATCAGAAAAAAATAAGTATTTCTCTATTTCTAAGTCAGAAAGTTGCAGCTCCTTGCATGTTGGTTTTCACACTTAATGCTTTTTTATAAGCACCTCAACACACCAAGTATCCTCCAGTGACTGCACATGTGTCTGTGTGTTTGCTGATGTGTATGGCATTCAGGTGTTGATCTCTGCACATATAACCTCTATTTGTGTGCGCTTTCCATCAGGCTAATTGTGTATGTGAAAAAAGTGTGTGTGTGTGTGTGTGTGTGTGTGTGTGTGTGTGTGTGAGGTCAGAGGCACACAAAGGCCCCCACTTGTGATTGTATGAATGAATAAAAGAGATTGACAGTAATACCATTCTAATAACTAATCAGCTCAACACAATGCCTACTCATTTGTGTTGACCTTTCAACCCCCAATTATGGAAATGAGTCCTGCTGTCCGCTGCTGGGCTAAGGAGATTTCTAGTCAGCTGTCACGTGTCACAGACGGTTCCAATCAGCCTTTCCTTTTCTCTTCCAGATTATGGCGAAGAATTTCAGCTTTAAGTGATGCACTCTAACAGAAATCAAGAGCAGATATTTCTTTAACTTAGTTTGATGAATATAAAATGAACCAATACGGTGAAATTATTGCTAAAAGACAAAAACAGTAATCATCTCAAATTCTAAATTGTGGAATTTATTTTTTGCATATTTCCAACTTGTGAACCTTTATCTCTAATTCAAACTTTCGACGTGTACTAGAGAAATAATATTTTTTTATTCATCTCCACCCATCATGGACCCTCTCTTTAGTCTTTCTCCTGATGACTAATTCAGTTCCCTTGATGGCTCATACCCCCACCTGAGCGTAGCTTACAGGAGGGGTGATGAATTTCTTCTTTAATGAGTCACTGTAATTGGCATAAATTCTTCATGTGTGCTTCACCATGGCTCGTTCCTTTTTCACCTCTGAAATGAGCGGATGAACTGTGTTAATGTCATGACTACTCATGTACAGAGCTTAGTCAGACTTAAGCGTACAGGAGATGTGTGCGGTGCGTAATGTGTGGTATTTTGGAGTAGTTTTCAGAAGTAATAACTCTCTCTGTGTGTCCTCATCTGTGACATTCACAGCTCAGGCTGGACTCTTATGATAAGTGGAAGCAAATTTGTAAATGGAGTCAGGGAAGTATCTATATTTTTGTGCTCTTTTATGGCGAGGACCCCCTTTTTTTAAAGTTAACTGCCAAAAGCTGTAAACCTAACTGTTCCCGGAGCAGCCTTTTTTATAGAGGGACTATTTCTTTGAGCATAAATCACCTTTATTCTCATTAATGCCCCTAAAACTGTCCTAACAATTTATATCGTGTGAATTGTGTATTGAATTGTTTAGTTCATAGATAAATAGTTATATAACAAGGTATATGTGAGGTCTTTGAGTATAAACAGAACAGCCGACTAAGTAAAAAAAAAAAAAAAAACCTTCGATCACGATGTTGTGGCAGCGAGGGAGCACACTTCCTATGCATAATGAAAAGGAAATACATGGACGCAGACAACCAACAAAAAATAAACAGAGGAGGGAAGCAGTTTTTACATGGTTTTGATCAGGTGTGAATAAGGTCCATGTTCAGAGTCTGCACAGGCTTGTTTGACTCTTGATGGTTGCCTGTGGAAGAGGAAGTGGCTTCCTACATCTGTGATTAAACATGTGTAACTAATCAGAGTCTCTGCTGCCATGGCACTAGCATGTAATTTGTTGAGTCTTATTTCAGAGAGCATGGGGAAGGGAGAGAGGCAGAAACACAGAGACAGAGTGAGAAATCATGACTGGGGATTTTTTGTTTTTGACTGGAAGGGTTTTTTTAAATTGCGAAACATGAAAAAATAACTTAGAAACTTAAGACTTTAAATAATACAAATTAGTCTCAACTGTACATGATCTGCAGAGCTCTGCACTCTGGTAACACGATTTTCCTCACATCATAACCACACTGTTTCAGCCTGGAGTCCCCTGCCTAGACTCAGGGCTAAAGTATTGCCTTTGCAATGCTAAATGAAAAGGCCAGGCGTTTGAAATTCAGGTGGAAATGACTGGGCTTGATAGCAGAGGGGAATCCTAATGGGGCCATCAAAGTCCTGATTTGTACCCAACAGATGAGGCAGCTGTGAATTGTATGAAATATTGGAAATCAATAGGTTCTATGGAATTTCATTAAGCGGCAGTATCCACAATTGATAGGCCCTCATAATTTGATGGATTGCACAAAGAAAATTATTAGCTGGCTCTATGGAGAGGGTGTGAATGCACAAACCTGGGTCTTGAGAATTGGTGAACTAGGGCAATTTGTTCAGAGTAAAAAAATAAAAAGAATATTGATTTTGGTTATGTTAAAAGAGAGAAAAAAAATCAAAGGTTAAATCTTTGCAGCACTGCACTGCAAAATATGTGTGGATTCTTTATTGATTATTTATTCATTAATTCTTCTCTTTTTACTCCCTCCTCCCTCCTTTCCTCCCCCCTTCACCACCATGACCCCCTCCCCTCCCTGCAGCCCGAGGTGATGTGCAGGAGGATGCAGACAGCGGGAACGAGAGCCGCAGCGGCAGTGAAGAGACACATATATGTGAGAAGTGTTGCGCTGAATTCTTCAAGTGGTCAGACTTCTGTGAACATTTAAAGAACTGCACCAAAAACCCACTAGTGCTTATCGTGAATGAAAATGATGACACACCAAACCCCTCACAAGAGTACCCCACAGAGCTCTCCCCTGTCCCCAGCTGCACCAGTGAGCAGGATGACAGCGAGGACCCCAGGGAGGGCAGCCACAGCCCCGCTGTTGAAGGGGATGACATTCCAGAGACAGTTAACCTAAATGGGGTGGATGTCCTTGAAAAGGAGGATGAGCAGATGGAGGTAGAGCTTTCTCCTGAAAAAGCTATGGATCTTGAAGAGAGAGATTTGACATCACCTGAGCCAGACAGCTCCCTACCTCAGCTCAGCGATGTCGTCCCCTCCACTGTCACAAGCTACAGCATGCCGAGCACCAACGTCACCTTGGAGACTCTGCACGGCACGCGGGTTGCGGTCGCTCAATTCTCACAGAGTGTAAGAGCGGCAGCAGGCAGTGGAGTTTCCACAATGGCTATTCCCATGATCCTTGATCAGTTGATGGCCCTCCAGCAGCAGCAGATCCACCAGCTGCAGCTGATAGAACAAATCCGCAGTCAGGTGGCTCTCATGAACAGACAGTCTGCCTCCCAGCCTGCTCTCAACCATCATCACAGCAATGTGGCTGCCAACCAGGGGCCTGCGTCATCCTGTGTCCCCCCTGTCGCAAGTCAACTTCAGCTCCACAACTTCATCACACCCCCTGTTCATCAGCTGCCTGTAAGGTTGCCAGCCACTCTTAATGGTCAAGGTCCTTCACCTCTGACCTCAGCAATAGAGGGGCCTCTCTCTCAAACACAGCAAAATGGCAGTCAGCAGTCCACCTCTTCAGTCCCCAACTCATCTTCAAATAACTCTGCGTTTCCCCCTCCAAGTGGTTCTGGATTGTCATCTCTACTTCCCTCCTGCTCCTCCTCAGTGTCCAACAACAACATTAGCACTAGCAGTAGTGTGACAGGAGGTGGTGGCATCAACAGCAGCTCAGCTCTTCCCAGGAACTCCACCACCCCTCCTTCACTCAGCCACAGCAGCCTCCTGGGCTCAGCCTCCAGTCTACCACTGATACCTCACAGCTCGTCTAGCAGTGTTATCTTCCCAAACCCGCTGGCCAGTATAGCAGCCACAGCTAACGCTCTTGATCCCCTCTCTGCTTTGATGAAGCACCGTAAGGGGAAGCCCCCGAATGTGTCAGTGTTTGACACTAAGCCCAGCTCAGAGGACCCCTTCTTCAAGCATAAGTGTCGGTTCTGTGCCAAGGTTTTTGGCAGTGACAGTGCCCTACAGATCCACCTGCGTTCCCACACCGGGGAGAGACCTTACAAGTGCAACATATGTGGCAACCGTTTCTCCACCAAGGGTAATCTAAAAGTCCACTTCCAGAGGCACAAAGAGAAATATCCACATATTCAGATGAACCCCTACCCTGTGCCAGAGTACCTGGACAATGTGCCCACAAGCTCAGGCATACCATATGGAATGTCTTTGCCCCCAGAAAAACCTGTAACCACTTGGCTGGACAGCAAACCCGTCCTCTCCACAGTCCCCACCTCAGTTGGGCTTCAGCTGCCTCCAACGCTGCCGAGCATGATGGGAGGATTTGGCGACTCTCCAAGCCTCACTCCACTCAGCAGGTCCCCTCACCTACCATCCCCACCATCAAGTGAGTGTGCATCTTTGTCCCCAAATATCATCACTGACTCTGGCATGACCACTACTTCACCCTCCCCAAAACCCAGCTTAGGGGGTGATGCCCCTCCCCTCCTGAAACCTGAAGGTGTTCTCTTGCCTCCAAGCTGTCCAAATAGGCCAGGGGAGAACACCACCACCACAACTACAGTGACTCAAGTGGTCCTCTCCTCCACAGTCACCTCCACCACATCATCCAGTGGTGGCCAGGTCACTGAACCCATCACAAACCCCAGCTCTGTTTCCAACCCTGTCTCTCATCCAGTTCTTCCCATGCTCTCAGACCAGTTCAAGGCCAAGTTTCCATTTGGAGGCCTCCTAGACTCTATGCAAACCTCAGAGACATCAAAGTTGCAGCAACTTGTTGAGAATATCGACAAGAAGATGACTGACCCTAACCAGTGTGTTATCTGCCATCGAGTCCTGAGTTGCCAGAGTGCTCTGAAGATGCATTACAGAATCCACACTGGCGAGAGGCCTTTCAAATGCAAGATTTGTGGTCGAGCATTTACAACCAAGGGAAACCTGAAAACACACTTTGGTGTCCATAGGTCCAAACCTCCACTTCGGGTCCAGCACTCCTGCCCCATATGTCAGAAAAAGTTCACCAATGCTGTTGTCTTGCAGCAACACATCCGAATGCACATGGGAGGGCAGATCCCCAACACCCCTGTCCCCGAGAGTCTGCAGGAGATGGACACCGACCTCTCCTTTGATGAGAAGAGCTTAGATGCAATGAGTAATTATGATGATGACCTGCTGGATGAAATGGAACAAGCTATGGAGGAGGATGGGGACTTGAAAGACGGAGATGTGGATCCATCCAAACCCTGCTCACCTGGCAGCTCACCTCCAACGTCCATCATGTCCAGCATCGCTGCTATGGAGAACCAGATGAAAATGATCGACTCCACTGCCAACATGACCCGTTCATTTGGTCAGAAACTCATGCAGAATGGCAGCAACTTCGGAGGAGAGACTGATTGCTTTGCTGCTGATTCGCTGTCTGCAATGGGGGATGCTGAAGGTCAAAGCTTGGGGAGCCCTGCTTTGTCTGAGTCCTCCGGCTCTTTGCAGCATTTGTCCCCAGCTCACAGCCATTCTGAGAGCCAGCGATCCAAGTCCCCAGCTACACTCAACAATAATAACAACAGCAGTGCCATGACAGCAGAGGAGGGCCAGGAGAACAATACAGCTAGCTTGGCAACGGTGAAGTCGGAAAAATCAGAGACCCCATCTCCGCTCTCTGCAAGTGAAGGCACCGGGGCCCTTGACCTAACTGCCACTCAACCTGGCAGGCACTTTATCAAGGAGGAGAGCCACTTCAATATGCTGTTCCTGAGCAGAGATCGAGGTGTGTATGTGTGTGCTTCTTTATGCATTTTATAAATCTTTGAATGTTCACAGATTTACTTGGTTTGTTACATGACGCACAAGAAAATATATGAAAAAGCTGATATTTCACAGCAGAGACAGAAAATATTTCAATATATTTTATTATACATTTGTTTGTTTTCATACTAAATACAATCTATCAGCATCAGTATAGCAGCATGCATCGGGTTATTTTTTTTTTTTTAAATGAACACCAGCTTGCAGGCTAACTGATTCTCGTTATCTTATTGCTTTGATGCTAACCAGATCTCTCCTCTTCAGGGCTGAGCACTCCAAATTTGGCCAGCACCGCATCAAACATGATCAAAATGGAGATGAACGGACACGGCAAGTCACTGTCACTCGACAACTCGCACCTGCCTGTGGGCATCCAAGTTCCTGCTGCAGCACCTCAGACCACCATGAGCCCCAGCATGAACCCAATGTTGGCCCCCCCACCACCGCGACGCACTCCTAAGCAGCACAACTGCCATTCCTGTGGGAAGAATTTCTCCTCAGCCAGTGCACTGCAAATCCATGAGCGCACACACACTGGAGAGAAACCTTTCGCCTGCTCGATTTGTGGAAGGGCTTTCACAACAAAAGGCAATCTGAAGGTAAGGGCTGGATTTGCATCAAAACGCGGCTTATTCAGGCTGAACAAATGCTTATGATCAGATACACTAGAATTTAACCTCTGAAAAACTCACATCTTGCCTCAGATTTTCCTTTTTTTTTGATTGTATGCAACCATGAGGGGTTTTAAATTCTACATACACCTTTATTTGTGTGTATAACACACACAAACTTAGAATAACAAAATTATTTCACATAAAATAACAGCCAAAATTCCTCAAATACTTGTTGTATATTTGTGACATGTTATAAATATTTGAATACAAGAATAGAGGTTAAGAAATGTTGACATGTTTACAATTTTATTATCTGTCAATTTAAAACGCATTTAAAAAAGTATCCCTCCTATTCACACAAACACAGTCCACAATTTTAGCATATCTCTTGTGGTTTTTTGTAAAAGATTAATAACATCTGAAAAACATCTGGCTTGACCCCATTTTACCCGATGTTTGAAAGTGTATTTGTCATTCCCCACTCATGATGTTAATTTTGTTGTGTTACTAATTTTAGGTTCACATGGGAACACACATGTGGAACAACGCTCCAGCCCGGAGAGGTCGGCGACTGTCTGTGGAGAATCCCATGGCCCTGCTGGGCGGGGATGCCATGAAGTTCAGCGAGATGTTCCAGAAAGACCTGGCAGCTCGGGCCATGAACGTCGACCCTGGTTTCTGGAACCAGTATGCAGCCGCCATCACCAATGGGCTGGCAATGAAGAACAATGAGATTTCTGTGATACAGAACGGAGGCATCACACAGCTCCCCGTCAGCCTCGGCGGTGCGGGAATCACTTCATTGGGAGCCATGCCAGGGGGAATGGATCGTGTTCACACTGGCGGCAGCCCTCCCATGATGGGTATGGAGAAGGCTGGTCTAGATGTGGGGGCCAGCCGCCCCTTCTCCAGGTTTATGGAGGAGAACAAAGAGATTGGGATCAATTAAAAAGACTTTTCTCTGTTATTCTGAGGTAGGCTTTTTGCAAAGACTCTAAAACACAGAAGTCTGATAAGGAAAGAAACTGCTGATCCAGTCTGAACTCATGCGTACTATATTATGTACAGATTAAATATTTTTGTTTGGTTTTGGAAATATGGTATTTAGTATTGATTAGAGGTCTTTGCCTTTCACTCATTCCCTCCTCACTTGATATTTCGCCTATACGAAGAATACTTTGTCTCTTGTTTGAGAATATGTCGTCTTGCAAGATTTGCATGGTACTTATTGGTTTTTATCAGTATGTTTGACTGCTTTTATGACTTATTTTGAAAACCAGGATCCTGCCTCATTGACTGTGGGCAAGCATCTAATCTGGACTGGACTAAAACTGAAAATATATTTGTTTAAAGACGGTCTGGTCTGGTCGTTGTCTGGCATCCTTGTTTCTGAATGCTCTTTTTAATATGAAAGGGGCATGGATAGACTGAAGAAAAGACTGAAGACTAGTGTTTCTGTGCTCGCCTGATATTTTGTTTTTCATGAACTAGAAAACTTGAAAAAAATGATGTTTGAACTATTTTAATCTTTACATTAGTCTCCCAGCATTGTCTTATAATATTGTCCTGTGTC
This sequence comes from Thalassoma bifasciatum, assembly GCA_008086565.1. Lineage (NCBI taxonomy): Eukaryota > Metazoa > Chordata > Actinopteri > Labriformes > Labridae > Thalassoma > Thalassoma bifasciatum. The sequence continues at coordinate 320,447 of RPOG01000243.1, read as the reverse complement.
TTTAGTATTTATGATATTGACAAAAAAGCGGGTATACAAAAATATATTTAATGGCCCAAGCATTTTATTGATCCATTTTTTTTCTAAACTGCAGGCTTCACTGATGAATATCTCTTTAATAAAGACAATACGTCGCTTGAGTTGAACAACAGAGAAAACTGTACGTTTTATTTGGATATCTGTTGAGACTATGTGTATCTGGTTACATGGTAGAGAGGCTAGAGATATCCGAAGCTGCTATGACCACAACCCTGCTTTTAACCTTTGTAAAAAGAAAAAAGAAGTGATCCTTTTGAAGAAATATCTATGTATAGAAATACAGACAAATCTAAAACAGGTATGCATATTTTGTATCACATAAAAATAGACATCATGAGTTGAGAGTATTTGTCATGTTTGTGAATGCACTTTTTAAAAACAAAGACGTTTTGTCTGTGAGTTACCGTTAACCTTTTGACTGAGCTATCTATCACATGCTGTTTTCATTGTTTTCAGCGTACCACTCCTACAATTTGCAGAGTCGGTTCTCTGTTGTTGCATCTGTGCTACTTGTCAGAGTGCAAACTCATCACTCAATCAAACCTTCTTAAATAAAAATAAGAGAACAGGTGTGTGTTTGAATGGATTCCTCCTTATCCGCAGTGTGTCCTCTCTGTAACCCTAAATTCCAAATCCAATAAATATTCAATTTTAATTGGTTATAATTAAAACTGGGAACATTAGCATGTCGGTAATACAACTTATATTACTGTCATTATGTAAATAAGGTTGTTTGAAATAATGCTGTCTTCTTTTCTTTTTTTTTCTTTTATCAAGAGACGTTAGGATTAAGTAGAAGAAAACTCAAGTAAAATATGAGGTGTTATGGTTCTGGCCTAATAAACCAACTAAGGACCAGCCTGAACAGAAGTGAAAATGAAGTTAAAGTCATCAGTAGAACTAATGACAGAAAAATAATTTTCTGTATCAGACATTGAACTCATCATCAAAGTATTTCATTCACCAACTGGTTTTGCTTTTAGAATTCTCCATAATTACTGACAACACATCATATGTCTTACACTCTACATCTTTTTCTTTAAACAAACCGTTTTCAGGTTTATTTCTATCAAAAATAAAAATTTTCAAAATATTCAAAAATGATCAATTAATGAGTATTTTATTATTTCTGCTTTTATTTATAAAAAAGAAAAGAAATACTGGATACATGTTTTTGACAGATTGTTGTGTAAGTGTTTGAGTATGCAAGTGTGTATTTGTCTGTGTGTGTGTTTAGTTAACCAGTGTTTCCTTTTATGAAAAATCATATTTCAAAATATTTGACTTTCACTGAACATTAACTAAACTGTTGCCAAAATTGAACATTAAAATTATGAAAAACTGTTCATTGGTTCAAAATAGGAGGGCTTCAAGATTTATTGTGAGAGTCTGTGAATATAAGAGATGATGTGCAAAGCAGAAATCCACTTATTTTCTGATAGACATGATCATAAATACAGAACAAATAGAGTGTTTGAAAAAAGTAGCTTTGAATTTGTGTCTCATCCAGCTCTCTGTCTTCGTATCTTCATGAGATAAAGCATGAACGAGTGAGATAAGTTAAACATACCATGACGCAAAATTCAGTTGGAGCCAAAACATGTGAAATCTCAAACTTGTCATGGTTATTATGTAACAGAAGAGGAGATTAGGAAATCACATGATATTATGAGAGACAGTCTGTGTTTGTGTGCTGAACTATTCCACCTCATAACTGTGCCTTCCTGTGACAGCATGAGAGTGTGAGACAGTGCTGTGTAGAGGCGTGAGACCCAGGAAAATGAGAATGTGTGTGTATGTGTGTGTGTGTGTGTGTGTGTGTGAGATAACTGCCGTTACCTCTCTGCTGCAGTGCACTTGCCACATGGTCCACATGTGTGCAAACAGGCAGACAATCTCTCACGCCCACACAACATAAAAAAGGGAGAAAAAAAAAAAAAAAAAAAGACAACTAAACACATATTTTAGGGGAATGGAAAAAAATCTGTTAGCAACAACATGCAGCCACATCAGGTGCAAGATAAAAGTTCATTTTGACTTTAATCACTGAGAACAAAAGACTTGCTAGATTCCTATCTGAGGCAACTGCACTGGCAGATGTTACTCACTTGACTATAGCCTTGATCCTAAATTCCTCTTTATGTAAAGTTAGATTACCAAGACTTCTTTCTCATTTTCATGTCAGGCTGTTGAACATGCAATAAATCATTCATCAGGGTAAAAACAAAATAGCTGAAACCACTCCAAAAAGACAAATCTGGTTTTAGAATGTCCTGTGTTCAACCATTTTGTCAATTTTAATTAATAGCTGCATGGTTTGTCCCAGGTGTTTCTGTGCAGCGGATGTGTTCAAGCTACATCTATTAGACATGATAATTACCAGAGCAACTCTAGAGACCTTAGAACAGCAACACGGCATATACATATAAAGAAGTAAACAAAATCACAGCAGCAATGTAATCCTGCCTTATAAGCCAGCAGGCCAAGAGGCACATTAGCCACTGCAGCTGAAGTGATGATTGGTCAATTTAAGTGCAGCTTACATCAGCTTTCACCAGTGAGCCTTAAGTGTTTATTTTTATGTTATTTTTCTTTGGACTCACACGTATGTATTGCTTTTCATGTTGATGAATCAGAGTTAAGTCTGCCCTCGGGAGCTCTTGCGGCTGATTCGGTTCTGTGCACCTATTGTTTGACACTGCACTGTCAGCTGATCGCACAGGCTTAGTCAGTGAAATTGTCAAGTAATGAAGAAATTTCATACTGACTGTTTCTCTGCAAAGAGGCTCTTATTTTGCTCATATTTGAGTGGAAACAAAAATACATTCCAGACATTCTTCGACTCATGTGCTCACATTAAGCAAATGATTTTGCAGACAGCGAGTATGTGAATGTAAAGACTGTTCTTTGTGCTTTAAATGGAGGTTCTTCTCAAATATATAAAATTATTCACTAGGCTGCTTCTGGTCATAGAAACAAACAAAAAAAAAAAACAGGGAGACAGGCTGGTGTAACTCAGGTGATTTCAATTATGATGTTTCCCAGCTGAAAATGAGGCCAAATGAGGTTATAAATATGACACTGTTGAAGTGTTGTTTCCAGAACACGACTTCAGCATGTTACCCAACTGTATTTTTCCATTAAGCAACACATTACACTGGAATGTTGAACATGTGAAGTGCAATTTTATTTTACTGTTAAAAGGAGAACGTTTATGAGCAGCCACGAAGAAGCAGACAAGGAATTATTTGAGGTGTGTCCATTTAAGAGATTTTTAACAAGTATAATCTGAGAGTGGGTTACAAGGCTAATTGTGTGAAAGTTAACACAACATGCCTCTCTGTTTCTCTTGGATGTTTTTTTTTCATGATATGTGGCAGCTCTCCTCCTGTTCAGCACACAGAGCAAATTGCTTGGCCTTTTCTTGTTTTATCTTCACTTCACTTGTGTTTGTGTGCTACCTGTTTGAAGTGAATATGTGTGACATTTGGGCATGGCACAGTGTGAACAGACAGGCCATCATTGGGACGGGGCTGTCGGCTGTTTGTTTAATGCCCTGCCTACTGTGAAAGTCTCCCTGAAACAGGCGCAGTAAATATCCCCATTGATCCAGAGGCAGGGGGCCCTACGATGATGTAGTGGCGAAGAGCCACAGGAGTAAATCTAACCGACAGTAATCCAATCCCATTCTCAAGGCTCTGGGATCTGAGATAGGTGCTTTAAATCCAAAAGTGTGCCTTTTTGCACAATTTCTCCGCCTTTGTTTATGCTGCTTCTCTTGCTTTTTTTTTTTTTTTTTTGCTCTCATGTCTCAGCTCTTGAGTCAATCCATAGCTTACTGGGCTGCTTCGCCAGCTGTCTCTTATATTTGTTCAAAATCAAAGCCCCTAAGTGATGCCGAAAACTCATCCTTATTCCGTCAAACTCACTTCAATACTCATTTTTGTTTGTCCCAAACATGTGAATCCACCTGAAATACGAACACTAAAGCTAAGAGAGTGTGAAAAGTGTGTGCATATATATGTGTGTGTGTGTGTGTGTGTGTGTGTGTGTGTGTGTGTGCGCGATAACACTCCTCAGGTAATCAGTGTTCTCTGTGGAAGGTGGACGGACACACTGGAAACTCTGAAACCCCATTAGGCTGGAATTTCCCTTTGATGGCCAAAAGCTGCCTACCTAGCGCTTGAATGGTTGCCTGGCTGCTGCAGCAAGTGTTAGTTTTCATGCAGGCTCTTAAGATGACAAAGTTATGCACTCCAGGTCCCCCTGGACGGAGATTGTAGGGTTTAACAATCAAATTCTACTCTTTATGGATTGTTGAGCACTGCCGAGGCATGGTGCACTTTAGCCTGGTTAGCATTCTGAAATATCCTCAGGTTAGAAAAGGCAGAAATCAGCAGTTTAAAACAACAAAAACAAAAAATGCCTCTGTCTTACACTGAAACTTTATGATTGGTCTTTCAGGATGCACCCATAATTAGTCAGTGGTTTCTGTCACAAACATTTACATCAAATTCTTCTACTTAACCTGTGAACCCTGCATGTAACAATCCACCACTGCATTGGTAAAATGATGTTTAACTAACACAACTCTCAAAATTTTGTAAGAAATACCTGATTCTTTAGACAAACTCCTCCAGTTTCACCTGAAAATGCAAAAAGTGCTGTGAAAATGATCTGTTTACATGGAAATACTGAGAGACTGAAAACGCTGCAGTACACATGCTGGGCCTGTAGTTGGTGATATAACTGTGGGAGCCATATTAACAACAAAACTTTAGAGGCTGAAGCAGAGGTGAACTGATCGTCTGGCGTACATATTGAATGCTCTTTTGCAGGTTGCAGAAATAGTGCAAGAGATGCAGATTTTGTTGAAAGGCAGTGGGCAGATTGAGCAGCAGAAGCACAACACGGTTATGTTTAGTTGTCTAGCATACTCTGGTAAGTGGTTTTATTTCATGAATGGATACATTTGGGCATTTCTAGTGAAATTATTCTAAGAATAAATTTTCTTACACCATCATTTTGTTGCAGTTTATGACAGAAAACAATGTCTTATGTATTTCCAAGAGAGCAGCAGGTAAAGAAAACCAACTACAAAAACATCAAACTACAACAAAAAAGTGTGGTTGCTTATGTGCTGAAAAAATGACTATTTCTTATTTATATATATATTTTATATCTCATACTATTATTTATTTGAGGAGACTTCAAAACATCAGAAAGAATATAGATAGGGCCCAGTATGTGCAAACGTGGGCTCAAAAAGTTAGCAAAGTCACCATGGATAAATGTTAGCTTACAAGTGTTAGCTGTGATACGCTACAAATGTCTGGTTTTTTTAGCTCATAAAGGCAATAACCAGCATTTGGAAACATAGAAAACAACCACTGCATGAGACATTGTTTGCCCCACACCTAAAACATGTTGACCCGTACTGTTCAGAGGTGACAGTGTCAATACAACCAACCAAACTTTGAAAATAAAGGAAAACTTTATGCATACATGGCTCAGTTTTTGGAAACATTTTGCAATGGGGAGTTACATCTGGTCTTCCTGGATGACATCTTGAGTTTGTTTGACCATTGCTATATCAGAGGGGCACTGGTAAACTACACATCAATGTCCACAAATGATGCTAGATACTTTTCTTCAGGGTCATATTTTGATGTGTTTGTCACTGTCGAAGCAAATGGATTTGACAGTTTAGGAGAGTGTGTAACATGAGTGCTATTAGAGCCAGGAGGATCAAGAAAGTAAAGAGGGAAAAAAAAACAATAAGCTCTTCTTGGCATAAGTGATGTCACAGTTTTGATATTTATGCATGGACTAGGACAATCTAAACATTTGTATGTCTTTTTGTGCACTTGAAACAAGCGAACAGCTCTGTATCTTTGAGGAATGCGAGCAAAGGAAACCCCCTTGACTTTTCCTGGCTGCTCTTAATTCTTTTAAGTTGATACACCTAGCAGGCCTCAGTGCTAACAAAGAGGCACTGTACGTCTATGTCTGAAAGTCTGACACAGGATGGTCGTAAGCTTGTTGAAGGACACTCCTCTCGCTGTGGTGGGTTATCTTTTGCAGATAGGTGTTTTAAAAAGCGGGAACAAGTAGCCGGGGGAAAGGTGGGGGTGTTTTGGAAAATCAATGAATGCGTGGGATATAGTGGTGGTCCACCTGAAAGCGAACACGTCATCAATTAAACAAACTTAGTGAACAGGGCCAATTCATCAGAGAGCGGCGTGGATCAGCTATTGGGTTCAGCTTCGACGTGACAAATGCCGGACCTCCTCTGTGTGCCCAAGGTTGCCGATCGATAGAGATCATCATTGTGATGTGGCCTTTTATCTCACAACCTGCTCCCTCAAGCTTTATATTATTCTATTCCCAACACAGAGATCTCGCAGGAGGAAGAGGAGGAGGGAGAAGGGCACAAGTCTGATAGCATCTTTTATTCTCAGACCATTTGGGCACCATTTGTTTTAACTACTTTCATGACTCCTGATCATCACCTTGCTCTTGAAAGAGGAATTTTTCAAGTGTTTTGGTGTTCATACCTACAGCTGAAGTTTGTTTTCATCATGTGATTGTTGAGCACGTCATTGTTCACTGAGGGATTGACTCCTCTCAACAGACGCCCCCCCCCTCAGCGGCACTTATTCAAATGTGTCAAATCCGGCTGAGAGGAAAGCCTCCTGGGTTGCTATTGATCCGTGCCATTATGGAATTCCATGCCAATAAACTGTCATGACTTACAGTAACAGTCCAATGATTAGGCTCCACTTGGGTCATGTGACCAAGGAGAGCTTCCTCATTATCAGAGGCCATTATGAGAAAATGGAGTTTTGCAATTGAGTTATGCAATGATAAATATTGACTTATTTTAGCTTTAATCGGCTGCTTTAACTGTGTTATTGGTGCATGAGCCTATAGAGTTGCAGTAATTGCAGTGTTGTGATGTGGCCCATGATATACTTCTTTGGCTGTTTCATCCCTCTTTCTGTAGTTAAATCATGCCAAAATGCTCAACTATGAAAGAAATCCTCTGCACATTTGCTCTTAAGCAGATCAAAGACTAAACTGTTATCAACAAATATACTCGTAGTACTGTGTTCAAAATTTCCACTCACTTTTTCTCCATTTACTGCTAAGTAAAGAGGGTTCAAGTTTGAGAAAAGTCCTAGTTGACATAGAATTATCTTTTTCTGGATTTTTATTTTAGTAAATATGTCACTCTGAAAATGTTGACAGGAAGCAACCAGAGAGGGGTAAATATGTTTTTTGAAGCATCTGCAGCACATTTGGTCATAGCCTAGAAACAAGACCAAGTTTGTTTTAAAGTTACATTTGTAGTTATGAACTTGACCGGTATGTCAAAAAAGCAATTCAAGCTGTCAAATCTGACAGACTTTGACAGTAAATTTCTGATAGCTTCAGTCTACACATGCTAATTTTCTGCGCTCTCATACAGTCTATCTTTGTCAAATCTGTTCAGCTCCTTGCAAGTGCTGAAACTTTACACCTGCTCTGTAGTGTAAAATATGCATGCAGACACTATCAGTTACATGCTTTGAGCTTGCTCCAGCTGGGAGAAATTGAGGATATTACAACTCACTCTGTGTTTCACCAGCCAGCCCCAGTTTCCCACCACTGATTTGAACCAGTCTCTGCTATCTGCTATTCATTAGATGAGATTTCAGCCTCAGTGCAGGAATAAGTAAAGGCAACTCTTGCAAACCAATCCCTGCAGTAGCACTTGGCCTACATGGCAGAGGTGCCTTTTATCCTGTTCTCACTGACATCGAATTCTAACATGTGTCAGTGAAGATATACAGCAGTTATTATTCTCACAACCACATATTCAGCTGATGTCAGGATTGAATATCAAATTGCACATCGTTAAGAAATGAAAATATTAATTGAAATGTAGCACTCAGGTTCTAGATTGAAACACCCCCTTGCTCAGCCCTCTGATGGAGGCTCTGGAAGATAGGAATCTGCTGATGCATGATTGGTGTGATCTTCAATTTGTCCAAAACATTGGTCAGAAAAAAAAAAGAAAAGTACAACAACCAATCATCTTCCTTGTCTTCCAACCAGTGCATTTCACATAGCCAATCACAGGATACAAAAACCTGTGTTGTTCTAGTTTGTCTATTTCGTACAAGGGTAGAGACATAGTGGCCACATAAGATCATTCCATGATGTAATATAAGACCTATCATTACAAGAGTGAAAAAAGTCAGACCCACCGAAAAGATGGACCTACACAATTCTCTTTCTGTTAAGAAACATTAAAGCCATTTAAATTTTTAACTTTTTAAGATAACTGAGGGCTACTGCATATAGACGAGTGAGAGATATGGAGCGCTAAGTTTGCATTGGGCCTTGAATCACATTGAACATCACAGTGTACATAAATATAAGAAGCCTTGCCTCAGCATGTCTCATTCCCTTGACTCACACTGTTTTTGATGCAGCCAGATCAGGACCAGAACCTGCTAATCTATGGAATCTGAAGAGTTCAGGGTTGTCACTGTCAGTGATTGACATGATGAGAGGATCAATGTAAAAGCCTTCCTGCCAAGCAATAATCCATCCAAACTGATCACGCTTAAAATTGCCTGGGGATATTGATTACATGTGCAGGCCCAGAAAACACCGTAAGCACTGAGCAATAACAATCAAGTTGGCTAAGGAGGCAGATTCTTTTCTGCTTTCCCTTTTGGCATGGCTTATTCTCATCATTTTGCATACACTGTGTATCAAATGCTTTTAATTTCAAGGATGGGGTCAGGCACATTGTTCACATATAGTTGTGAGCTTACATGTTTTCCCGGTCATCCATGCTATCACTTGGTCAGAAAGAATGCCATATGTACGTTCACATATGTACAGGCTTTATTTGACACAATTATTGATGTTGGAGATTTTCGGAATCATGTATTGTTGCTGAGTATTCACATTGTGGCCTAGAAAAGAACAGAGGCAGATCCCTATGACATAAACCTGGAGCCCATTGGCTATCAATATTTAGCTTCTATTTATCTTTATGAGCAGAAATCTAGATCAAGTCTTCCCTTATCCCTTGACACAAACTCCACTATTGAACTGTTGTTCAGATTGTTACTTTGGTTAGCACAAAAATATTGGTCATCATTCCCAGAGGAAATTTCATCTTCAGATGAGAGTTAAAGGATTTCTTCAGCTCTTTAGCAAGTAATTGCTTAAAGTGATTTGGATAAACAACTTCACCACAGCAGTGGTGATATCAATGCAACATTTCAACTGAATTCTGAGAAAAAAACTTAAAGTGTAGGTATCATTTTGATAACAACAAAACTATCAATCCCACAGTCATTCCATCCATGCATTCATCCATTTGTTTTTCAATCCATCCATCAATGTGTCCATACCTCCATTTATCCATGTGTATATCTACTCATGCATCTATTCATCTATCAACCCTCTCATGTATCCATCCATCCACCAATCCATGTATCTCTCCATTTATCCACCAACCATTCATGTATCCACTCATTCATTTATTCACTTGTCCATCCACAGCTTTCATTCAAATTCTGAGAAAGATGCTGTGGATATCTGAAATTGAAGCCTGATACACATTACTGATGAAAGAGACAGTATTTCACGCAGCATGAATTTTAGTGTGGGTATCAATGCAGATGATTTTTTATGGTAATAATACAAAAACTGTTTTTAACAGGTTTAAACTTTTATTGGTAATTCAAATTTAGTTACAACTAGGAATTAAACCACTTCCCCAATTCTCCAGAGGTTTTGAGATGAGTATGATGCCAGTGCTCTGACCCTATGCAAGAAACTACTGTATGCTGTACAGGTGGTTTAGTAATTTGAAACCAATTCACAGAAAATTCAGAAAGGTTTAAAAAGTATCATGGGAAACAGGTAATCTTTGATTTCTTTGTGTAAGACTCACATTTGACAGGCTGAGAGCAGAACCTTTATCATATAACACACGACTTCTCTCCTGCAGTCCAAAAAGTACATAACATCAGACCAGGTTGCCACCCAAGCGGCCTGCAACAGTATGTAGGACAAAGCCGTCCATGATCACAGTAGACCATTGCATTACACCTTATCATTTCCTCTGGAGCTGAAACTCAAACTGAAACTCATCAATAATGCACCTATGATCTCCCATTCAGAACATCTCAATGGCAGATCAAGCTACTGTCGTATCTCCTCTCCTCTCTCTGTGACACTCTGCTATATTCTTTAAAGAAATGTCCATACATGTAAATGCACTCTACTGACCACAATCTCCACACTAATGACTGCAAATGTCCCGGACCCTCATTTGGGAGTTTAGATGTCTGCATAGATTTTCCCATTAGTCCAGGGCTTGAGATTCATTCTGTCTTTTTTATTAAAACCCACACGAATGGATGTCTCCATAATGAGTTTTTTTCTCTCTGTTGGCCTAAGCAATATAATGCCAGCCGTCGTCTCAGGACAAAATGATATCCCTGACTAAATTGGGTGAGAGATGCTCCTCTATTAAGCTCTCTTACTCTCTAACTGAATTATTAAATACACAGAATCTGGTTAAGCAGTGTACATTTTCTTAAAGGTCAGAAAGTTCATTAACTATGGACTGCCATTGATTGCATCCTTGTGTAGTCCTTAGCTTGACGTAGGTTTCTGAACCTGGTTGTTGTGTATGTAACACCATCAGCAGCAACATGTCAGTGATTCTAATGCAGGAGCAGAAAAAGTTGATATTGTGTAAATGTTGGCTGCACATGTGCTATTTTCTCACCAAATTTCAGTATCAAAAGGCTGCTCCTTCTTTGTAAGTTAAGGTCTTTGAATCCACTGTCCATTTACTGAAGCCCGTTTCAGTGTTGAGGTCTCCTGCTCTCTCTCTGGCTGTATCTTTGAACAGAAAAATCCATAATGACTATGACAGCCACAGTATCTGTTTCACAACAGTCCGCTCATGTCAATCAGCTTGATGCAGATAAAGATCTGTATTTTGATTGAATGTGTGCAAAACTACTCATACTTTACACAAGCCACTTTGATGTCAATCCATTTGAAATCATATCAGATTCTGCCTCGCAAAGGAACACCCAATCAACAGAGATGATTTCATAAAAGGGGCTCTTGGGTTTCAGCGTCATAAATAACTCATGGTAATCCCATATTTCTCTGACTTTTCTCATTTGAGCTTGGGATGGAAAGAGGGCAGTTGTGACAAACATTGTTAGCCCGGCTGCCAAACTGTTCTGACCTGGCTTTATGTGTCTTGGCTGCTCTGGTTACTCTGCTCATAGACCTATGAGGTGATGTCCTAAGTTTTCCACATCTTTACCTTTTTTAACCCATGACATGTTCTGCATGAGGGAAAAACACCCACACTTTTTGAGGGGAATTAGGAGCAGTTGCAATCACAATCAGAAGACTGTGTCCCTCCAACGTAAGTGAGACAAACTGCAGGTTTAAGCAAAAGTATATCAGTCTGTTTTATTTCAAACTGTAGGTAATGTTGCTGTTTTTAGATGCCTGTTTTTCGGAAATAATAGTAATAATAATGTGTAAGGGCGGGTGCATATGAGCACACACATGCTTCGTACATATTTTGAAATGCTGGATTCATAAGTCATGGTTACCCCTGCTGAGATCTTTTCCTACACGTGCAATTTTCTGAAGCCAGTTACTCACCAAGCAATAATTATCCTGAAGTTTTCAATTACACTCCTTCCATTTCATTAACAAAAAATGTTTGGCTATTGTATAATTAGATATATGAGCTTACCACCTACATTTAACATAGCCACTACACAGCAGCTTGATGGAAAACAGAGAGGGATCTAAGCATGTGTGCGTTTACGGGGGTTTAGTCGTTGACTCTAAAGAAAATCAACCAGACCTTGTGCAGCAGGCTTCCTTCTCCTTTTTTCCCATCATCTGTTCAGGTCCTCTAATCTACAGGACCTATGCAGACCTATAATTGGGTATTATGAGATGTTAGATGAAGTATGGGAGGTTTTGTTAACATGCAAACTACACATGTAAACTCTCTACATGTTGGTGCCTATAAATTTATACCGGATTCGACATTTGAACCACGAGTGCCTGTGATTATTACTTACCTTAGCTTCTGGCACTGAATAAAGAAGAAAAAGGTCTTAAATCATCCCAAGAGGACACTTAGTTGTCTTAATAACCATTTGAAAGACTGTTTTACACTAGGAAACATAAACTCTGCCTCCTCTCTCCCAGCGCTGCAAAGTATAACGTTGATGATATTATATAAAAAATTAAACCATCCATCATCGTGGCTATCTTGCCATCTTAAGTGGCTGTACCCTGTTACCACACTGGCTTGAGTTTCAGGGCAATGCAATCCAATACAAGCCACAGAAAGTCTCCTCAGTGCTGTCGTTTTGTCTGTTCCCTTTCACATCCCTCGCAACAGGTTTCTACTGGAGGCCAAGATTACTCTCAGTAAAGAGGTATGTGCTGATACTCCACGCCGTTAGCAGGGAACCATGGGACTTATTGTGACAAAAAGACATTTCAATCTTTGATTTTTATGGCTTTTAATTCAAGCACTATGGGTTATTAAAACTGATTTGAAGTGTTTTTTAATTCCATATTACCACTTAGTCATTGCTCACTGGAGTCGTGGTTGACCTAGTTGCTGACACCACTGCATCTCTGACGGACAGCAACGCCTCTAGGTGTGTCTGTGATGTCAAAAAGCTGACAGAGACAATGCAGGAGACAAAAAGAGAAAGAAATGGAGGAGAGAGGAGCGATCTGATGACGCAGAGATAAAGTCAGCAGGGGACAGAGTTTTAATGAGCCTGGCTTCTCATTGGAGAGATGGTGAGATGTTCACTTCAGTTGGGTTGTAAAGTGATCTCGGCCTGATATTCCCCGGCCGTCTGACAGAATTATTAAAAGCTCATCCTCTTAATGCAGCATCCACAGTGTCACCTTTCACAGGTCCTGAGAGACACTCGCCCAATGGGATTGCTTCATTTTTTTCCACAGGTAAATTGGCAAAGAACAAACCAACACCCAATCCAACATTACCAAGTGCGACTGTGACGGTAAATTGAACCCTCTCACCACAACTAGGAACGTGACTTCCTTTCAGCCGCACTTAATGCGCCTCACTATCAGTCAAAGTTAGACAGAAGTATTATGTATATGAGTCCTAATTCCCTGTCATTAGAGATACTGATTGCATTATGGTGGTCATCAGTTGCAAAAATGATCTCAAAGTGGTGTCCATTTTTAAGGCAATTTTGATACTAAATGGATTTTGCCTCTTTGTGTATAGGGGTAAGTCCCCTCAAGCCTGTACTAATTACATCTATAATCAAATGCATTCTCTGCCTCCTTGTTAATGACATTGATCTTTTGGAATATCCAAGCCTATATTCTGTGAGATTATTGGATAAAGTGCAGGGCGAAGTCTGCGTGACCCCAGGAGGAAGACGTCGCTGCAGACATAAGTGGGTATTAAATGGATATAATTAACAGTGACCCTTGCTGGCACTCTGTGCTGCTGAGGCCTCTGCTCTATGGATCATACAGCAGAAGAGAGGAATTAGCATAGGTTAGTAATGGGAAAATTAAAATTAAGAAAAGGGAGATGGGCTGAGAGATAGATCAATGTTGAGCCGGTGGGCTTATCAGCTGATAGGGGGCACAGAAGCAGCGGTCAGGTTTCACTGCTGAGACACAATCCATCATTTAGAAACTTTTGCTCTTAATTTCAGACCAAACTTCACTTGGGTGAGTTTAAATGTTCCTTCTTTTCCTTTATGTGTGCATCAGCAGCCCAAGCACACTGGGTGGGCATTGACTGTGTTTGCTTATTGATCATTCCAAGGTCATAACCTTATATCCCTAATCCATTGTGATGATGAAGACAGATGAATAGGAAAAAAAGGAATCCAACCTTGTAACATATCATTTTAGTTTCCCCTTTCACAATAAAAGGGCTAATCAAATCCTAAGCTGTGTTGTAAAATGCATGTGAATTTACAGCTGAGTATTTATATACGATACACTGACCTCTCTTTACAAGTCTCCACCCCTGCACAGGTGGGTCCCATTGTAGCATGTGCACTGTTTGCTTTTCTGCTTTACTATTGGCATGATGAGGGTAATTGGAGTGTCGGTCTGGTGAATCAGTGCCAGCCTGGGTGGGCAGATTGCATATGATGATCATGTCCTGACCAGATGGCTAGCTGGCACACGGGCCTGTATCAGGGTGTGTATGTGTATGCCCACACAAGTGTGTGTGCGGTGTTTGTGTTTCTTCATGTGTGTACGTACTGGGTTGAGTCAAGTGGGTTTTAATGGCAATTTGTTGTGACCGCTCTTTTAGAAGCATTTATTGGACTTCTTGCAAGTACTATTGGTAGGAAAAAAGGAGTCATCTGCAAATCTGGAATATGAGTCACACTGGTATATAAGTATAGTCTGTTTGTGTTTGTACTGCATGAAGACCCCCATTGCAGTCATGTAACATGTAGTTTCTGTGCAGCTGTGTCGCTCTACCATCTGTTTTCGTCATCACGCTAGCGAACAGTGTGCATTGGAACAACTTGCCATGTATTCATGTTTTGTGCAGCAAGGTTATTGATTCTATTCCTGTTTTGGTCTTTAGCAGTGGTTTCCAAAGTAGGGGTCAGGACACCCTGGGGGGTTGTAAAACTCCAATATTATATGTATCATACTTAATCCATTACTGTCAAACAGAGATTTCACTTTGTATAAAATCATGCAAAAAGAAAACACTGATCTGTTTTTCCACATTTCTTTGTTGTTGCAACAAAAACTGACTAAGCCAGAACATTGACAGTATAAGTGATAGCAGATTAACCTCTCAAGACCAAAGTTTTTGTCCAGTGTCCAATTTTTTTATTCTCCCTGCTATTTGCAATAAGTGGGACCTGATAAGAATAAAAACTGAAATTGGTCTATATACAGGAAGTTATGTTTTTATTGTTATGAGTAAGCTACTAGGTTTAAGTTTTAATTTAGTAAAAACAGCAATATGTGCACACAGGTAAACTAATTATCTACAGATCACCTAAATTGAGTGTCTTAGACCTTTTATAGCATCATTTTTTTCCCCCTTTTTGGCCTATTCGTGTGTTCCCACAGCCAGGAGTTAACTGCTGATAATTTTGGGAAGTTCTGGTCTAATAACACAGCCTATTTTTAGATGGCATCAAAGGTATTAGAAGTGTGTTGTACACAACAAATAATGGGTAAAATCCTGTAATATCTTAAATCTGTAAATGTTTATGAGATGGAGCACTACTCCAAGCCCCTTTTCTTGTGTTTCATTAATCTGAATTAATTAGGATCTTAAATCTGATTATAAATGCAACTACAGCGAGTATCTATAAATATTTTTTTTTTGCTGCTAGTGGCTGAAAAAAAACAAAATTCACTAAGAGGAAGCTTTAGGGTTGTTGAAGTGACAATGCTCTGGCATAAGAGGAAAAAAAAACTGTTTGAGTTAAATGTATAACAGTGGAAGTGACCAGGGGGGAGCAGAGGGTTGGTGGAATATATAAAGGATAAATTAGGCCTTGATTTGAAAAAGGCCCAAAAAGATATGACATACATAAATCTAAATGCCTAGAGTTGGTTAATGCCTCTATTTAAGTCCAGAAAAACATTCTTTTGCATGTTTTCTTTTCCCTTGTCCTTTTCTCCTTGCACCAGTTTGTTTCAGATTTCTCCTCTGCATCATAACACCGGGCCACTCACTGACCACATTGCGGTGGCCGGTCCCATGTTCCTGACTCAAACACAAGCCACTTAGAAATGAATTACTTTCGAAGATGACAAATGGAACCAGCAAAGTTCTGCACATGCGGGCGGATAAAGTTTATCTTTAGGGCATGTGCAGCTGCCAACAGTACTTCCAGAAAACTTTAATCTTCCTTCTCAGTGGCTCACTTCCTATTTCTGTGCAGGGGACTTGATGGGAGGCAGAGCAAGAGTGTTTTGACACCCGTCTGAGGAAACGAGCACGGTGAGTGGGTCTGCTGCTGTTGTAGCCGTGTAGCCTGTCTCCTGTAGATCCTGCTGGCTGTTTCTGTGTTACTTAGTGCTCTGGCTACTTAATTAGAGCTTTAAGTTGAAAGGAAAAGAACCCAGTCGTAGCAGAGAACTTCCAGTCAGCCAACTAAGTGGAAGGTTGGAAGGTGATTTTATTTGGAAAGATTCATCAGTGTGATCTGATGAGGTGTTGATAAATGATTAACCTGCAGGCCGCATGGTGAGAAGCTCATAAATGTTACAGATATGTGATCCACGTGCAGGCAGATATTTCCTGGAGTAGTGTTGCACACCCTCACACGTCAGCGGGGGCAAACATCATTACGGAGATGCTGTACGACTGCACACCAAACAAATAAATTAAAAAAGCATGGAGCAAAGCAAACTGGCAACAGTAAACACTATTGATGTGGCCGGCAGATTTCATTACAACACTCTGCTGTTTCAACTAATGACTAACTTCTTCAGCAAAATCTAACATTGTGAGAGCAGCAGTGAAAGGGAGAGGGTGAGGAGGGTGAGGAGGGGGGTGGGGGGGGGGGGCTTACTGGCGTGGCTGTCAGTAGGGGGCTCAGGCCAAATGGGAAAACGTCAGCACTGTCAATGGGAAGGAGGGTTTGATGTTGCAATGATAGGCCTCTGTAATGGGCACTTTGAAAGAACAATCAGTGCCTTCTGTGAATCATATAGCCCGGCATGTAATTCATGTTTGCGTCTGTGAATTTGTGCCAAAGCATGAGAACAAAAACTATTTGTAGTCTGTTGAAACTAAGCTAAAGGTTATACATGTTCTTCTATGAGTCGCAGCGTCATGGCTGACAGCCTGACTCACTGGAGGTGTTTTGTAGCTGCTTTTATTTTCTTTTTCCCGTCTCTATTTTTATTCTAAGAATTTCCTGTTACATGACTTTGTTCTTTTTTTATTGTCAGATATTTTGTCTCAGGCGGAAAGTATCAGTTTTCTAAAGCTGATTATGGGTATTTACAGTATTATAATGTTATATTGGGAACATTTTGAGCTTGTTAGGGCAAATGTCAAAATAAATCACACAGTGTCTGTCACTGCCAATGCATCAAAAGCTCTCTGGTAAGGACTCTTACTGATGACATCATTTGCCGGTGCCAGCAAAAACTTGTGATCTCCAGGATGTGAGCCAAAGTAGATTTAACATCTTCCAAACTATGTTATAATCCTTATTATTCTTTTGTCAAGGTGACAGCTTTGGATTACATATTTCAGCACTGAAGGCACTCACTATTATTCACAATGTTTTGGTTTGTTTTTACTCAAAATGTGAGAAAATGGATGGGCGTCATAGAGCAGTAATTCTCAACTGGCAGGACTTACACTGTAGCAGGGCGACCGTCATAAAGCTGTCAGGAAGTATTTATAATGGCCAAAGAAAAGCTCGTCTGAGAAATTAAAAACAAGTATAATATGACAACTGACTGAATCTAGAGGAAGTCGATCAATGATTTATTTCGAGTCATCCAAAGGTTGTGTATTTTAGTTTGGGGTTCAGAGCCAAAAGTAAACATAAAAATCAAAGTAATGAAATAGATTGAAATGGACTCATCATGGATTGAAACTAAGTATAAAGTAGGTGTCATGACTGTCCCATTCTGATTGGTCACAACCTCATGCAAACACAAGCTTAACAGGGACACTGTCATAACAAACTTCATATCAAATCAATCGGCAGGCCAGAGCTCCGCCTCTGACTGTTGACTCACAAGCACTGGCTCGTATTTACATCCCAAATTGGTAAAAACAGTGTTTGTTAACTAAGGCCAATCTTTATAGTCTGATAATAACAACAGTTGTGATGAATAACAAGTTGAAATAGCTGTCTGATAAATAGTTTATAAACAGGTGGCTCAGTGCAAAAAGAGTCTAAAACTGGATTAGAGTCATGAATAATTAGATGAAGTGACTAAATGTATCACAAAAATGCATGAAAGTGTAAGCTGAGAGATGTTAAAGTGTCAACAGAGTAAATTGATGGATAAATGGAAGGAATAGCTTAAAGTAACACATAAATACCTTCAATAATAAGGCAAGTTTAGTAAATGATGGATGTGGAGGAAAAAAGTTGTCAGTGACTGTCCAAAATGTGCAGCCTCTCTCACTCAAAGTGACCTCATCACAGTGAGCATAAGTCTGTGAGTGATTAAGATGTTATCTTTCAAAATTTGAAGTAAAATTTTAAGAACACATTGAATTAGGCTGGGAATAACATTTTAGTCAGTGTGTGAAATACCCACAATTGGGTGTTTACCGTCACTTCAGTATCAGGCTGGAGTCTTACACTGTTTGCAAAATGTAAGACCACAAGAAATGTATGTACACACTTTAAACACAAATCACCCAGTCTTGTACAGGAACTTGCAACCAAATAGGAAAGTTGTGCTTCCCTTTTTCCCTTTTCTGTATTCTTGTGTGTGAATAACTGCTTTATGATGAACTTTTCTGACAATAAATAAATAAATAAATAAATAAAACAATGTGCAATCAAATGACAACAGCAGGTGAAAGGAAAAGGTAATTTCTCAAGCGACATCTTAAGAAAATTTTGCAGTTGAGGCTTTCCGGGGTCTCTCATATCAATCAAGAGATAACCACACTTCAAAGAACCCCCTCCATGCACACACTGCATTAAGTCCAGTACCAGAATCAGAATCAGAAACAATTACCAGAATCAGAAATATTTGATTAATCCCAGGTAAATTTTCTTGTTACCATAACACAATACATCAGTAAGAAAATGAATGGATTAAAGTTAATAAATAACCAATCGCATAAACAATAAGTACAAATTAAGCAGTACCAAAAGTAAAGCAATATTTACATTATGTATATTGTGATTGATGAGCTGTGTTTAACAGATACTGCACACTGAACACGTGTCAAGATATTACACAGTGTTTTTTCAATTTTACAAATATGTTGCTCATGTTTGGACATGTTTAAAGACATGTGGAATACTGGACTGTGTTATTTTCATGGCATGGGTCATATAAAAAAAATAGGTGGATAAATAGTAACATAAAAACGGTAAATGGCTGTGGGATATTGTAATTAGAAACACTAGATCACCTCAAGGAAACAAAAAAGATAAATCTTTATCGTTTAAGCCTCCCGCTCCTCCCACCAGATTAAAAATTCATAAGATATATTGAATCGGTGTGGAAATCCCAAAATATATGCAATTTGATCAAGTGGGGATTAAAAGTGTCATGGTGCTTGTCAATAAGAGTTGGTGTCGACGTGGCAGTATCGCATTGACTCCTGCGTATTAATACTCAGTGTCCTATTGGGCCATCAGCTGATTGTTTGGAATGTAAATGATGCTGCTGATGGCTCCGGTGACTGATGGCTTAAATTCCAATTAATCAATTGCTTCATCAGTTTCCCTAATTCAGATCAAATATCTCCTGAGTGCACACTCTTCTTTCAGTGGTATTAGAAGAAATAAATGCTCCCGAAGTAATTTTCATCAATCTCGTGTACATGCCAATATCCCTCACAGGCCCCAGTCCAGGTTGAGGACTTAATGTCTTAAGTGTGTATGTGTGAGTGTGTGTGAGGGTGAGAGTGTGTGAGAGAGGGATTTGCATATTAGAGAGGGATGTGAGGGAGAAAAATAGAGCTGCATTTTTGTGTTTATTTATTTACTTTGTTGTTATTCTTCCCCCAGAATGAGCTTTGTGGGTGTAAGATACACAAGTGACTTGAGAAGTATGTTTCTTTTTTATAATAAAGATATTTCTCCACACAATTTTCATGTAAGCAGCACAAACATCATTTCTTAGAGAGCATATAAGAGACAGATGTGAATGTCAAAAACATTGAAATAGCAAAGTGAATTCACACATTTTAAATATGAGCCAAACAGCTTTAATAAATGGATCATAAATGTGGCAAAAAGGAAAGAAAAGTAGTGAAATATTTTTTTTTTTTTAACTTACAGGATGTGACTCACAAATGCAGAGCCTATAAGTTTCCTCAATCATAACATTTAACGATAACATAATAATCCATGCGTTAACCTTTGCCAGGAAGCAGATAAGCGCGTCACACCCTCATCCTGCCTGATATTCCACCGCTCTTTGAAGCAGTTATGACAGGTCATTAGATCCCACCTGTAAGGAAACCAACCAGCCGCACTGAATGAACCTGACGTGAGGCAGCCTTTTGTACCACGATCCCATACGTATCGCCGCATCTCATAACCCAAGCTGCCACGGAAAGCCATGCTGTACGATAAGCCTTGTCAATTATACAAAATAAAATCAACTATTCATAAGTAGGCTGTAATAGGATATTGGCTGACAGATTTAATAATTCAGTTTTGCTCAGGCTTAACCGGTATTAGTTTGTAGCTAATGGTCGCCTTTGTAAAAAATTCATTGAAGACAATGCTGCAGTGAGAAGATACACATAATTATGCCTACTTCATTTACTTTAGCCCCCCTGCAATTTAAAAGGGACTCCTAAAGAGTCCTCGACTGTTTAAGCATGCAGAAGCAAAGGTACTGTAATTTGATTTATGAATTTGATCCCAGCACCCCCTAATTTAATTCATCAATGTTTCAGAAGGAGCAATTATGCATTGTGCTGCAGCTCTTCATAGCTCCATTATCCAGCCTGAATATCTTTGTCGCAGGGTGTGTAATGGTATTGCTACATATTCCATAATGGCCAGACGGGGCCTTGTCCCTCACACCCATTATTAGTGTGTCCTTCCTCTTAAATTGAACTTTTTTTTTTGAATAATAGCTTTTGACAACAGCAGATAACAAGGACATGACTGAAGTT
Source organism: Thalassoma bifasciatum (assembly GCA_008086565.1). Lineage (NCBI taxonomy): Eukaryota > Metazoa > Chordata > Actinopteri > Labriformes > Labridae > Thalassoma > Thalassoma bifasciatum. The sequence goes on along the minus strand of RPOG01000243.1, from coordinate 299,503 downwards.
TAAGAGGCTGTGTGCTGCAACACTAAGCACTCAAGGACTTGGGCCTGTGTGTTTTCTCTGATCTTTTGTTTCATGTTAAGAATAAATATGCCATTTGCCAAACTAAAAGCTTTATTTGATGAGTCCTCTGCCTGCTGGTGTATGAGCTGTGGTAAGTATGCATTTCACATAATGTTTTAATTTCTGTCAAAGCAGAATAATGGAAACCTAAGTGTTCTCATCTAATTTGAAAAAAAGAAAGAAAAAAAATCCTGCACTCATGGGATCAGGGCACAATTGAAACAGTGATGCAAAAATGTTTCCATTTATTTATTCAGACATTTCCATTTGTTTTGAAATCTGTCTGTGTTTGTTTGACCTCTTTGCGTTGCCTCTTATTGTCAACTGAAACATAATAAGAGCATAATGCCAAGAAAAACACCATCCACACTATGTGGTGCACATTATCAGGGTCTCAGCGGGTGGTCAGCCAAAAGTAGATATGAGAACACTCAGTGATGCATACACCCAACCCTCCACCTCCCCCCTCAGCCGCCCCTGCTCCTCCGCCCCTCGACAAATGCTCAGCGGTCGTGAACTACATTGATCTGGGGTATAATTCTCTATGAAATTGATGGATGAGGGCAGCCATTGACAGAAAGGGTAAAGACCACTTTGAGATGTCCCCTGTGAATAAGTATGATGGAAAATAGATTGTTGAAGAAGATTTATGTTTGTTCTCCGCTGCCACAGGAGAGGGCTACACTCTGCACCCGCCCGTCCGCATGCCTGCCTGCCCGGCACTGACCAATCAAACATGTCATTGTGGTCAGATTAAACTCACTGGCTCCTTTCAGCTGCCTGCTTTGTGACGATTAGCTCATTCTCTGAATCCAAAAAGGCAGCAGCACTTTTTTATCCCAACACCTCCTCTCTCCTGGAAATTAGGTTCATGTATAACTAATCTCATCAAAAACAGTCCTGAGAGACCTCAAAAGCCATAAGAGACGCAGTTATATGCAAACATATCTGGGCACTGAGAGCTTTTTATTTGCTGTCTTTTTCGGCTATGAAAAAGATGTTAGAAAACTACAATGTGGTGAAACTTTCAGTCACTGAAAACCCAATGATATAATAATTTCAGTTACTTCAAATACATTCATATTTTTACTCCCTTGACTGTGACATTTAGTGACCAGATGTTCTCTTATGACTTTATTTATGGGATAAAAAAAGGAAAAACAGTCCTGAGGGAAAAAGAATAAGAAACTGGTTACTAAAACAAAAAAAGAATTGTCATGTCATTTTTTTAGAAAAACAGAATGCCACATTTCTCTAAATAATTTCTCCTCCTTTGTCAGTCATAGCTTTTCCAAGTGTATAAAAAAGTTTTGAAATGATCCTGGGTTTCTAATGAGTCGGGGGACAAAAGAGGGGAAAAGAAAAAAGTAATTTGAAAATTTTAATTGCTATAAATTTAACTTTCTTTCTTTTTAAAAGCACAAATTACAAACTATTCTCAAAACTTACTTTCTTGCACATAACAGTACTTTATTTTGAAAGGGCTGGGTGAAATATTTGAACAGCGCTTTGACGATCTCAGTTATGGTTTTGTAAGCTGCAAATATTTAAACAGTGTAAAAAAAAATTGCCCTAAAACTAGGAATTCACTTTTAAAACTGAAAATGTTCATTGATGCTCATAACCACAGAAGATCGATTATGGATTGAAGAAGTGTTTTGGATTTAAGTTTCTTTGCTCTTTAAAAAAGTTGGACCATGTGACCTCTGACCTATCACAACTAATAAAACAAGTGTTTGATGAAACCCTCGTTAAACAAGAAGTGATTTGAGAATAAACTAGCTTTTCAGGTGACTTTTTCTTCCTGCTGAACTTTCCATCTCTTTTCACCCCTGCACATTTACCCATCTGAAAACTTATAATGCACATGATTTCTTTTTCAGTCTGTATTGCAGTATGTGTTTGCACACAGTGCAGGCTGTGTCATTTTGTGTGCTTCACTGCACACGCTGCATCTCGGTGAGGAGAAAGGCATTCAGTGGCTGAGCTGGGTGAATGTGTGTACAGTATGTGTAGCTCCTGTCCTGGCTCCTCTGTGCTGTAGTATTGTTTGGCTGCCAGCAGTGTAATCAGATAATACCACTGAGAGGTCAAAACCACTGCAAGCTTCAGCTTCAGATTTCTGTCACCTTTTACAAAAACAACCAAAAGAACTGTTTTCAGAAAGAACCTGTGCTCAGCCAGGTATAAGAAATGAACCTCCAAATGCAACTGATGCAACCGTGTATATGTTTTAAAGTCCTTTCTTTAAAAAGAAATCTGAGTGTGGGGTTTTGTTCTTCACGTTAACCAAATACCTAAACTTCTTCATGAAATCAGCCTGTCAGTTCAAGCATCACTTTGATCCACAAAAAATAAATAAATAAATAAATAAAAAAATAAAAGAGTTGAAGAGTTTTAAAAGTAAGTGACTGAGTTAGTAAAGATTTAAGTTTAAAATGTGGTTCCTGCAAACTTAAGTGATAGTCTTTTTTCACAATTGTATAGTTCTTTACTATTTTCTAAATCAGACTAGTCACACATTTACATTATGAGCCACAGATTTGGAGGTCCAAATCTTATCATTTCCTTCCAAAATCAAAACACAGCTGATATTTGAGGAATCATCAGTTTTTAGAGTCTGCTTCCTATGAAGACAGTACTCACAGGGTCAGAGGGAAATTCAACACAAGCATGATGTCCGTGTGTAACCCTTTGATTTCATGATGGACTTCTTGTGTGGGCTCAGCCTGTAGCCCCTTCCCATGATGCTCTACTGGCAGGGGTCCTCTCCTCATGTAGGCTTTATTTACATGATCTTTCTATGAAAACATCACCTTTGGCTTCCCAGTGGGTTGAAGCAGGATAAAACTAGTATCAATTAGACAAAGAAAAAAAATCTCCTCCTACAAACTAAGTATCCAAAACTTCAGACCTCAGTGGGTTCCCCTTTCATCAGGCAGCCAGAGGGGAAAGAGGTCTCTCCTTTGTTGATGTTTGATTTAGCAGGAGCTGCCCAGTGTCATTTGTCGTAGGCAGAATACGAGGAAATTTAGGATTTTAATGTCTCTTTTATTAAACAAGCTTGTCGTAATAAAGACTTCTTTTGATGATTTGTGCTAGGACAGCAACAGCAAGACCTTGTAGGATTGTACATCAAAAATATTGACAGAGAATTGACGCTGTCAAACACACAAAACCAATTTCCATAATGCATGACCTGTAATTACTGATGAGGTCAGAGTGGCTGTTCAAAGGGCTGTGTATCTGCATGACCTGCACCAGTAATCCCATGTAGTGCAAATCAAAGTGTGAATGAGAAGAGGTGGTTAATTCTTGGATGAAATACAGTTATCGCTGATTTATTTTTAAAATATATATTCACATGTTTGGTAATGTGGGTGTATTTTATTGTCTATTTAGTCAAACCACATTTCAAGGATTCAACAAGGTAAACTCATACATTTTCCTGTCAACTTTTCTCTGTTTTTTATTTTTTAGCTTTAACCTCTCAAGACCGAGCATCCACACATGTGGACATTACATTTCTGCTTCTCAGACCCATGATACCTAATTTTCTAAAACTGTGATCTATTAGTCACATTTAGAGACACTTCCCACAACATCTTTGGTGATTTCACAACTTTAAATCCATTCTAGTGAAAAAGAAACTGTGTTTTCATGAACAGTACCACTTATAACTGAAAGCTCGAAGCTAACTAATAACACTAAAACAGACCTTCCTGTACACAGACAAAGTTTAGATTTCATATGTATTAGGCCTTACTTATCCAGAATACCCAGGAGAAATTAAAAACAGTTCACACCAGACTGGGGTCTCAAGAGGCTAAAATACAATTATTGGCTCTGAGGACATTGTATGGCTTTGATATAGGATAATGAAATTACAATACTCTATCAGTGAAAACAGTCTGAACTAATCCATGTGTTTCATTGAGAATTTACATACGAATATTTACTGGATTGTGTGAAACTTAAAGCTTTTCACAGTCATGACCCTATAAATGTCATTTACGCTCCTTAAAGCTCTGTTTTGGTCTCCTCCAACCCCTTAGATTAACGTGGGCCTCAGGTAAAGCTCTTTAGTGCCATTACTGGTGGATTACTATGATGTACTATTATAATCTAATAACTTTTGTTGAAAAATTTTAAACTGTGACCTACGGTGGAAAAGAAATAAAGAGAGAAACTAGACTTAAGTCCTGGGGGAGACAAACAAAAAAAACTTGGAGATTTCTTTACTCCTGACAAACCTAAAATTTTGATGCTGCATTGAGAAAGAGTTTTTTTCTTTTTTTTTTGGTAAAACAAAAGTTGTTTGCATACCAGACAAAGTGTAATTCTCCAAGAGCTCTGAGACCTTATAAATTAAAGTTTAATATGTATTCTCCCTAAAGCTCTGTTTGGTCTCCTTCAACTCCTCAGTGAGACATGTTACCCTTATTTGGTGAAAGTTTGGTTATTATATCTTCTATTTTACTTTTTTTTTAATGTATTACATCAGTATTGTCTCAATACAGTTATTAACATATACAATCAATTTATTTGTGGCATCAGATTCACATTTTTTTAAGTATGAATAGATCAGGTATCTTGACTTTACCACCCTGAAGGAAACTGATTTGAGCTCAGAGCTGAGTTTGAAGTGTAAACTTAGAATTAGAGAATTATGTTTTCTGTAAAGGTTTATATCAGAAATCAAATTTAATGTTTATTGCAGAATGCTCGATACATTTATGTCCATCTGTCAGGTGACTTGTCACCTGTTTGATTTCATGCTGCTAAGAGAGTTGCAGGACAGCGAGGATGTCCGGCTGGTGAAACGGGCTGTCACACACAGCCGTCATCTAATGCAAAGTTGTAACCTAAACCTCTATAAGACACCAGCGTTGAAAAAAAGCACGAGCATCCTTATACCTAAGGACCTTTATATCACTCCCCACGAGGAGATGACACCGCCAAGATCTCTGCCGCAGAGTTTGTTGTCTTCCAAAAGCACTTAATGTGATCAGAGAATTAAAATTTCAGCGAGTCATTTAATGATAGCTCGGGCCAAAGGGGACTGCAGTGCAAAGCTAGAGTTTCCTCCTCTGCAGTCATATCTCTGGCATCCTGAGGCCGCTCGTTTTGTTCCTGCTGAGTACATTACAGACCCCCTGAATGCTTTGCTCGCTCCCTGGTCCTGTTTAATGTGATCACATGGATTTATTATGGGCCATGAGGTCATTGGGATTTTCTGTAATTGGAGTCGGGCTGAATTGTATTAACAGGTCCACAACACTGTAAAGAAGAGGCATTTACATTTAATCACCTTTATTGAGCCTCAGCTCATTTTATTTGTAACGAAGCAAATGCTGAGACTGAGGGCAGATTCAGATGATATTGAAATAAAAGGAACAACTGTTGCCCTTGAACTGACAGGTTGGGTTCACTAGATCTTTTTCTTCTCTTTATTAACAGCGACAAAACGATTGCTCCAGGAATCATATAAATATGCAAATTCAGACATTACAAGGATATTTTTCTGAGATATTTTTATGACTGAAGCCAAGACTTAGCTTTTTTTTTAGTTCCATGTCTTTTTATTTATTTATTTTTTCTAATCTCAGAAAATGTATCAGCCATTCAAATGAGCAAAGAGCCTCTTGGTTGAACTTGAATGAAAAGAAAATATCACAGCAGTAAAAAGATAAGTGTTAAGAGACTTTTAGTTATATAAAAAAAACACTTAGGATCTGTATAATTTAGTAGTTTCATGCTCATTTCTTTCCTTGTTTCACTTAACGCTGCACAGTGTCTTTGTATGTTTTGGAAGTTAGCCAATGAATGTGTACAGCTATGTGATATCAATGTCAGCAGCACTTTTGGCATGCATGCCTGCACGTGTGTGTGTGTGTGTGTGTGTGTGTGTGTGTGTGTGTGTGTGAGAATTTGTGTCAGTGTGCCTGTATCTGTGTGTCTGGGCTGTAGATGCTTTGTCTCGTTAATGAGAGGCGTTCAGGGCCTCCACGGGGGCCTGTGGAAGATAATCTTCTCCTGTTTTGCTATGAAAGCTCTTCTCAACGTAACCGAAGAAACTCACTCAAATGGCGGAGGGCTCGGTTGAATTATTCAACAATTACAATCAATTTTGGTCCCCACTTCATCTCGACACCTCCTCGGACCACAGGGCCTGCAGTCTCATCATGGGAATGTTGACAATTCCCTGTACAATGCAATCTTTTGCCCCATGGCAACATGAGAGGCTGTGAGAGCACGGATTTTGCTGTGAGTTTGTAACTTGGTATGTTAAATTATTTAACCCTCTAAATGCCTTTTTTAAATTATAAAGGAAGACATCCTCTCCAGTCCTTCTCCCTTCAAACACTGTGGAGTTTAGTGACTGAATTTTTATACTGTGTGGTTAAAGTTGGATATGCAGTCAAGATAACTTATTCCAATTGAAAAAGTTGCCAGGCAATGCAGTGACCTGTTGACCTCAGAAAAAAGGCCCTTGTAAAAATTTGTTCAACCCTGTATCACTGCCCACTAACTTGCAGATGTGGAAACTCTCTATTAAACTTTTGCTTTCTGTCAGTCCTGACATTTTGTTTCTTGACAAAGAAAATCTCATTCTCCTCTTTTTTAACAATCAGATTTCAAGAAATGTGTAAATTTATTCCAGCTGGTGTCACTCATCTTCACAATATTAACTTCTGGGTTTTAATGAGAAAATAATCCCTTCAAGAAGCTTTAATATTGTTTGATATATTAATGTTACTGTTACATGTGATGTACCAGATGCTGGAAAGAAATTAAAATCACTTATGTTTTGAACCCTCTCTGGAAAAGAAATGTATGAAGAGGGAAACCAAACATATGAACAAAGCAGCTTCGACACTCAAGCATTTTAATATTTCCTGACCCCCTCAAGCTATTTATGCTTCTACTCTACAATTAATCGAATGGTAATTTTTTTAAGACCAGGTAGTTTAAAAACAAAGAGGTCATTTTTTAATGTGGTGTCTTGTGTATTTTTGATTTATGCTTCTGTGTGAAACTTTTCATTTACTGTAATTTCTGGACCATAAGCCGCTACTTTTTCCACACGCTCGGAACTCTGCGGATTAAACAATGATGCGGCTGATATTTGGATCCTTACGGACTTAATGACAACAATACTTTGGGCCTTGTGTACATGATGTTTCACAGCATTTCAACCAAGCCAGTAGTGAAAAAATCTGCATTAACATGGCAACGATGAGGGACTGATAACACTGCAGTTTGTACGCCAGGCCTGTGGTTGGCGATATGACTTTGAGGGCCGCTGACACAACAACAGTTTAGAGGCCAAAGAAGAGGTGAGCTAATCATCTGGCGTGAATATTGAAAGGTTTTCTTTACATTTTTCCATAAGAATGATGATCAAATTGGACCTCAGTCTGTTTTACAATGAACACAAACTGTTCTTTAAGCTTTAAGTGAAGCATTTGACCTGTTTTTTCATAATTTTTATATAGATGTAAGAATTTGTGCTTCATCTGCTGAGAGATTGTTGGTATTTTGCTGTGGTGGTGCAGGTTGTGGCGCTGTAGCTGTAGTGGGAGGTGCTGGTGCAGCAGGCAGCTATATTCTCTATACAATAAGCTGCAGTATAATAGTCCTGTGGATTACTTCAATTGCAGGTGATAACAGACAGGCAGTGGAGCACACAGGCTGATACAAGACACCCACTCCTGTGTGGGAAGCTGTATGAATTATTTCTTGTCTGCCCGCAGACTGTCTATGGGGGCTGAGGGGCCAGTGATGGGTTTGTGAGTGAGTTTGTGTGCGTGTGTGTGTGTGTGTGTGTGTGTGTGTGTGTGTGTCTGGGGGAGGGGTTGTCCATGCTATGACTCAGTTTGACTTTGCAGGTAGAGACTGTCCTGGATTACATCTGTGAGTCATAGCTGATAGTTTATACTTTGATAGTCACTCTAGTGTCTGACTTGAAATAGTTTTGTTTGAACTATTTTTACTTGTTTTGTTTCATTTAAGTCTTATGTGCTGAATAAAAATGAAAATGTATAAATACATTTTTTCCAATCCCCTCCAGTTTGATTTTGATGCTCACAGGGAGGTGTTTTGTACATGTGTGTGTTTGTGTGTGTGTGTGTGTGTCAGTTAGCGTGTCAGTCACAGACACTTTATCAAGCAGGAGGCCGTGGCTCTTCTCGCTGCTCTGCAGTCATTCGGCAGGATTCTTTGTCAATGGTGGAATCATGCAGGAAGGTGATACCTGGTTTAAGCATGATTAAATTGACACCCCATAGAGTGTCTCAGATACGTTTTTGTGCCCTTGATACTGAGGCGGCAGCTTATTCAACGCTGTCTCGCGTTCAGTCTCACCTGTCATGCTGACATCATTGCATCGCAATTACAGTGAGTGAGAGGGAGAATGCATTAGGCCGGAGCGGTGGGAAGAAGATCAAGGCAATGTTATCTCTTTGTCTCTCAGCCTATCTGTCTTTCTGCTGTGTTTGATTTCCAGGAGTAGCAAAGTCAACTAAGGACTCCTTTGGATGTTTTATTTTCCTTTGAGTGGAAAAAATTGTGCCAAAAGTCCAAAGGGAATTGGATTTGCTCAGAGAGTGGTTTGATCTCTTGCATAAAAATGAAGAAAACCACTTTAGAGCTGCCATACAACCACATCATATTAGAAATACTTACTTATATTAAAGTTCTGTTGTGCTTTAGTGCTACTTACCCCAGTTTTGCATTGAAATTCTCTTTTAAATTTTTGCTGAACTGATGAAACAGCCGGCAGGGATCTTAATACATTTTCAGCTATTTTATATTTCTAAAAAAACACACAAGTAGCCCATCTTATCTTGAATTTAATTCTAATTATTCAGACTCTTTTTTTCATACAGCAAGTCTACAGTTAACCTGGCAACCCTCCAAAACGTCTAAATCTCCACTCATCCCAGGACCTCCAAAACACTCAAAGATTATAACTTCCTGAACATCTGCTCCCAAGATCAGAGCTCTCTGAGACTATTTTGGTGTTTGCAGTTGCTCAGGGGTTTGGAGTTCAGGATCCATGGTGTATTTATTGTTTGCATAATTCAGTTGCAGACAGTATTTATTTTCCCTTTGTTCCCTCAAATGTCCCACATTTCCGTCCCGGGCGTGCTGATCCCCTTCAGTGTAACCGCTTCGTAAATTCTCAGAGTTTTTAAGAAGTGTGTGATTTTTAATCTGATCCATTAAACTTTTTAAAACCTGTAAGATAAGTGAGTGACATCATAGAGACAGGAGAGAGAGAGAGAGAAAGGAGAGAGAGAGAGCACTAGCGAGTGAAGAGGAGTCACAAAGAGCAGCTTTGTTTATGGCCGTCTCTCTTGGCCACACGCAGGGCTTAGCAAGAGAGCATTTCCTGTACTGATTCATTCTCTGCTTCATCGTTTGTGTAACTCACATCTCTGTTAACAAAAGGAATCAAATACGTCTGCGCCTGCATGTGTGCATTATTTTCCACTGACATTCTCATGTTGCAAGATTAGAGAGCTATCTTTCCTGAATCTCAACAGTTGCAGAGTGAATTTACTGGTACCTACAGCCTTATAGGATACGGTTAAAGGAGACAAAGTCGTCCTGTTAGTTTAAAACCACTGATCATTAAAGCTTTTGCCCATGTGGTCTGGATTTTTAACTGAGGAAACTGAAACCTGAAGGGCCTTGATCAACTTTGGAACATCTCGTTTCATTTGTGTACAGTGTTTAATTGTCTATTTGTGAATGCTTTATTTCTTAATGTAAAATAAAATGATAATTTGTCTTGAACAGTAACAACAGTGCAGGACTTTGCAAGGACAATGCTGAGTTTATTCTGGATCAAAGAAAATTAGTTAAATTGAATACCAAGAATGTTCAACCACCTGTGTCTAATAAACACATATTACAAACAAATTAATTTCACAGATTATTATTCTTAATCTAACATACAGAGAGTTTGCACATTTTATCCTCTTTTAAAACTAAGGGAACACTAAAAGAATGTGTTATGTAACCAGTTGAAGTTTTATTCTGAATATGGGACAGTAGATTGATTTTATAGTAAAATGCACCAGAATGAACAAAGATCCCAGTTTGGTATGTGACTGCACGAAGCTCCTGTGTGGAACTTTTATGACATATCAGTTTTGGTAAGAAAATATCCTCTTACTGTTACTGTACAAAACCTGATTTTGTTTTCTTTATCTCAAGAATGAGGGAGGAAAAAGACCATCTTAAGGATGAAAAGAGGAGAAACAAGCAAAAGGCAACGAGAAAATCTATCCATTCAGAAGAAAAAAAAAGTTTGATTTAAAGTGAATAAAGTTGTTAATTGTTATCTCGAAAGTCTTGATGTGAACTGAATCAATTGTAAGAATGAAGTCATAACCCTGGGAGAACAAAATCTGTAATTGAACTAGAGAGGTGCAGTGCGCAAAAAACACAAACAAATCTGATCTTCTGAAGACACACAGTGTTTCAAATACAGAATTTAGAATCTTGATATTTGTGACAATGTGGTGCTGATGCTCTTAAAGAAAAATAATTTATTAATCTAAAAAACCCAAACTTTGGTCTGGTTGCTCATTCAATTTCCCCTTAAAAATGAAATTGAGGCTGACCTCAGACTGAAATAAAGACTTTTTACACATGCATGTTTAGAAATGCGTGACTTTGCTTTTTGCATATGAACCAACTACAGTTTTGTGCAACTTTATTCCAGACATTAAAATTAGGGGTTCCCAAACTATGCAGCCTGTGACTCTTAAAAATTGGGAGGCAGCAACCAGTTGCCATGGGAGGCCAATCCAAATAAATACAGGCTAAATCATACAACCCCCTCTTGTCTTCCCTGAAATAATCTGTTTGGTTTAAAATACAATTTTTGTTTATATTTTCATAGTAATGGGTGAAATGTGCTATGATGAATAGTTTTTGATTTGGGAAATGCATTTCACAACCCCTCAGGGGCTTCAGGCTCCACTTTGGGAGCCACGAACCAAACCCATTCTCCTCTATACTGTGGCCTTAAAGTTCAGTTCTATCTCTCACTGTAACTCTTTTTTAGTGAAAACTGCAAACAACATCTAAACAACTGCAGAGGAATGGTATTCTTTCTGATGCTCTCACTTTTTTTTTTTTTAGAAATTCTTCTTCTTGGTTGTTTCAGGCATTAATAACTACTTCAAAACTCCTTGTTGATTTGGTTATAAAAGTTGATTCCAAAATGTCATAGTCTCAGCTTCTCGACAGCTTTTGAAAGGCAGATATAAATACCAAATAACAGTTGATCTAGCAGAAATCACATCCAAGTAAACCGGCAATATCTTAACAACTTTAATAACTCCTTTGACTCAGCTTTATTGCTGTTTAAAAGCTTTATTTAGACTTGTTTTAATGGGTTCCTCGTTTTAAAATCTTCTATTTTCATTAAGATAGACAGCTGTTTATGTTTTTGACAGATTATATTACTGGCTACAAATCCCCTACTTAACTCAGTGTTGGTGAGCATGTTATAATCAGAGCATGCCAAAGAGTTTGATGGACACTGTGGGCAGAGCATCACAGCCCTGAAGCATATTTTGAAGACATGTAACTATGCTCATTTCCAGAGGGTGGGAAGAGTAATAAAACATGCGGGCCGTTTCTCCACCAGAGCCTAGTTACGCTTGGCTCTTCCTCCGTGTTTGGGCCCAGCAGGCAGTGTGTCGCAGCAGCCTCTCTGTGTGTGGCCTTCTTGTTTTGTCATCATTTCTTATGTGTTTAGGAATCATCTGCAACAATCTGACCGCAGCAGGTCGACTTGTGGAGAAAGCGCACACGTGGCCAGAAAGCTCCCCCAGCTCTGATCGCTGTAAACATATGCTAACGCGCAAATACAAAGATACTAATGTATGTAAACACTCATACACAAACTCACTCTTCGCTGCAGCTTCCTTGGCAGATTTATGACGGCTATAAAGTTATAATTGCTCTGGTTACATATGGAGGATCAGAAGTGCCACATGCAGAGTTGTAGCTGTCTCAGTGTCAGCTGCTGTCCTCTCTCTCTCTGTGTTGCATCGTCCTCAAGCAATTGAAGGGAACACCTGAGCTGTTTTCCATATGATGCCAGCATTGGTAAGGGAGGGAGGGAGAGATGAGGACCAGGACACGAGCGACTGTCTTGCTAATGGGACACTTAGACGTCTGGGCTTATGTCATTCAGTCCCAGCGTGCAGCATCCAATCACCCCCCCATCGCAAGGATCCAGCTCCGCCACGATCGATCTGCGGCTAGCCTCCTCTACCCCGGCGGTCGTGGCTTAGGCAACCGGAGCCGTCAGGGTCCTGAGGTGGTTCTCTCCTCACCATCCACCTCCCCCAGCCCCACACACACAGACACGCACACACACTACTGTCCCACTGCCTTGCAACTCCTAGTCTGACCTTGATCTGCCTCTGGAGGACCAGCAGGAGCACTTTGTAGAAGCGGTCTAAGCATGCAGACAGAAGCATAACTACTCTGATGAGAGAAGAAAGAGAAGAGGACCACATGAATCATCCAAAGTCATGCTGAAGATCAACCCAACACTTACTGCAGAGCTGTTTGTAGTTGTTTGTTGCTTAAAGGCTCTTAGCTCTGACCTCCATCTAATGGATAGAGACCACTAAAATTAACAGAAACTTTTAGGAGATCAACACTGAAACTCTTGGAAGAGATTAACCAAGGGGGCGTGATTACACTCTCTCAAGTCTTAAGTGTACAAGGGCAAGAGGTGAACATCAGTGGGTACTCATTCTAAAACCAGAATGAAAACCATAAACAGTTCATGGAAGAGTTTAAAAAATGTCAGGAAAATGCTCCTTTATGGCCCATGTGATGAAAAATAATTTCTAATTTTGTTCTAAATTGCCTTTGCTAATCAAAATATCCTGCTTGAAGATGTAAAAGATACTGTCAAATGTCAGATAATGCTTCTTTAAAGAATACGGGAGCAACATCTATATAGAAAGACACTTTACAGTTGTGGTGATGTATACATACTGACTTCACACTTGACATTTTAGACCCTGTGTGCACTTAAGCTAGTGCTTGCGCTAAATTCAGATCAATGGTGTGTGTAACTACACAAACAGCTACACAAACAGCTATGGGCTGCAGAACCTTAGTGTGGACTGACAAGTGCAGCTTCCTATCACAGAGCAGCACCTGCCTCTGTGTAATCCAAACACCATGCTGAATGCTAGAATACTACTGAAGTGTTTGAATTCATTTGATGTGTGGATATTAGGCTCTTTTGTTCATGGAGTGAGGCTTGTTTATGTATTAGAATCAGAAACAGAAATACTATATTAATCCCAGGGGGAAATAGTTCTTAACACATAACGGCTGACCCCGGCTGTAAACAATGCTGGGTTTCTGCATGATGGTGGTGGGAATCCAAAAATAGCCAGAGAAAACTCTCCACAAGGGCTGGGTAGAGCAAACACAGCTTATATAAGTAATTAGCAAAAAAGTATGAACACAAAATTTAGTCTTAAAGTACAAAAAACATTTGGAAACAGTCAGGTGCAATGGTAACAGGCAGCCTGTGAGGTTTATATACAGTGGGAGGAAAAAGTAAGTACACCCTTTGTAATTTTGTACATTCCTGCCTAATTTGGTCCTAAAATGTGGTCTGATCTTAGCTCAAATCACAAGAATGAGTAAACAGTGTGTGCTTAAACTCATACCACCCAAACAATTACATGTTATCGTATTTTTATTGGCCATTTGATGTTAACATTCACATGACATGGAGGAATAAGTAAGTACACCCCCCAGCTAAGGATCCTCCAAGAGCTAGTTAGTCAAATTTATGAGTCAGGTTTGAGCCAACCTGAAGTTCAATTAATGAGGTGTGGCTGAAAGTTGCCCTGCCCACTGGAAAACACACACGAGTTAAGAGTTGTCTCTTGATGAGGAGCACTGTCTGATGTGCACCATGCCTCGCTCAAAATAACTCTCTGAAGACCTAAGATCAAACATTGTTGATTTGTGTAAAGCTGGAAAAGGTCACAAAACCATATCTAAAAGTCTTGATGATCACAAATCCACGGTGAGAAAAAATGTCTGCAAATGGAGACAGTTCGGCACTGTTGCTTCTCTTCCAAGGAGTGGTGGCCCTGTAAAGATGACTCCAAGGGCACAGCGCAGGATCCTCAATGAGGTAAAGAAGAAGAAGCCTAGAGTGTCAGCGAAAGACTCACAGAAATCACTGGAATATGCCAACATCTCTGTTGACACATCTACAATACGTAAAACATGAAACAAAAATGGGTTTCATGGGAGAACACCACGCAGGAAGCCATTGCTGTCTGGAAAGAACATTGCTGCATGTTTGAAGTTTGCAAAAAAGCATCTAGATGCTTCACAGTGCAACTGGGAAAATACGCTGTGGAGTGATGAAACCAAAGTTGAATTGTTTGGTGGGAACACACAACGTCATGTGTGCAGGAAAAATGGAACAGCACACCATCATCAAAACCTTATTCCCACTGTTAAGTATGGTGGGGGGAGCATCATGGTGCGGGGGGTGCTGTGCTGCCTCAGGGCCTGGACAGCTCGCCATCGTCAATGGAAAAATGAACTCACAAATTTTCCAAGATATTTTGCAGAAAAACCTGAGACAATCTGTCAAACAGTTGAAGCTCAAAAGAGGATGGGTGCTGCAACAGGACAACGACCCCAAGCACAGAAGCAAATCAACTCTNCGCTAACAGCAATGATAATGACTGTAATTTTATACTTAGCCCCAAAAGTAGCACAAAATCTGCATTTATTACCATATTCATGCAAGCTGTTGTCTTTTTGCAGGTAAGATTTGTTTGTCCGCACAGTGGAAAAGCAAATAACTGGCAATTGATGGCACCTGATAACAGTTGAAAGCTGGTGATGATGATGATGACGTGGTAATCTCTGCTGAATTCAAAGCAATTTTGTGCACAAAATAGCTGCATGTTTGTATGAGATATTTGACCAGGGCATTAAAGATAACATTAATATGCAGTAAAAGGTCTTGTGTGCACAAAGTTCAACATTTTATGCAATCATCTTTTAGGTACAAAAATAGTTGAATGCGCCAACATGATTATTGTGTGTACAAGATTGAAACTGCCACCAAATGGAGCTCCAGATTTCTGTCAGATTGCACTGATAAATTCATGATAAATGTATTTTATGGCAGAATATAATCCAAAATGTTGTTGATGTAAATGTTTCTTCATCGTGTTCTTAGAAGAGTCATGATTATAACATCCATGAACCAGCTGCAGGGTGACTCCCCATTTTATTAAATAAAGGTATGGAGCCAATAAAGACTCATTGAAAATGCAGAACAGAATCTATCCATGCTTCCTGTATTGCCATGATCGTAAAGCTCACCTGTCATGACTCACAGCTTCTCATGTTGCGTGCGTCTCTTGGCTCTGCGGTGAACAATGTGCTGAGGAGAGTGGGGGCCTATAGGCTTATGAGTGGCCCTCTACCTCTTCCCATCATTGTCATCTAATATTGATGGTGTGTCTTCTTAGCTAAGCTCCGGTAATGAGGGGCTGATTTGAGACCAGCACGCTGGTTGAGATGATAATCTGCATACGCTGGCTCATGAAAATGGAGAAGGGCCCTTTGAAATAATCTAATTTGTCTGGCTACATAAACCTGTAGCATAAACTGGAGAGAGACAGCTATTTAGTGTGACTGGTAAAGAGAGCTTATTCCAAAATGAGAAAAGCATATTTTGATTAGTATTGGGTAAATGACGCAGAAATTGGATCATTATTACATTTGTAATTAAAAAATGAACTGTTCAGGGATTTTGTAATCCTTGCAGTGTTTATCAGATTTTCTTATTCAGAAGAACTCTCCAAATATTTATCTCATAATTGAATCCTTTTTCCACGGGTGAACTGTTCCCTCCTTTTTTTTCTCCCACACAAACACAATCAGCATCCAGAAAACACACTTTGAAATACAGGATGTGAATATCCTGGTGTTCCACAAACCAAAGTTTGTTGTGTCTACACGCAATACCAAAAAGCTCATATTCAAAAGAGACTTTTGAAAGCAGGCTATTGCAATGACGGCTTTGTATATAAAAGCAGGAACACGCATGCGAAGACAGCACGCTGAGTGGCTGGAGAGGTCTTGTTTGCAGTTTGCTTGTATTCTAATATCTCCTTTATGCATTGCTGGACTGAAACACTGTGTGTGGTCCACTTGGGTCCGGCCTGCTGAGCGGATGGCCGCAGTGTCCTCCTTGTTGTCTTTTTGACTTCATTTTTCAACACTGGCCGGTGTTGCTTATAATAAAACCAGATTATGAAAACATTTTGGAGTCCCAACATGCACAGAGAAATTCAAATATCAACAAGGAGATATGACAAAAAGGGCACCCGAGCACTCTGCCAATGCTTGTGTTTACAGCATTAGTAAATTAGTTTAAGGTTATTGTGACACTGTTTGTCTCTATTTCATCATTCTATTTTCAGGTTGGTGCTATAAACGGCTGGAAGACCAAGAGGACAACCAAGGTGGGGGATTTAAGGTTATCATTGTGCATCTATGACCTTTCCTTATGATCTAATTGACAACTGGACTTTTGTTTATGAGTATATTAAACAAGTAATTACTTGATTTTGAAAAAAGAAAGAAGTGAATTAAATCTAGAAATGATCCAGGAGATCTTGTTGTGTTTTCAACCACCTGTTGGACTCTACAAATTCAACTTTTCCTTCTACACACAGTCTCCACTTCCTCAGTCTAGCCCGAGCATCCCTCTGATGGTGCACTGTGGGCCTCCCTCCAGTCAACGACCACCTCTCTGGAGAAATATCACACTGTTGTGGGTGCTAATCATCTTGAGCGGTTTAGTCTTTCATAAACAAAGTGTAAAAATTAGGCCACACTAACAATCTGGTAATTCAGTAGCGGTTGGCGGACGTTGCTGCTATTCCATTTCAGGCTGGATTATGAATCTGTGTGCAAAGCCGTTGCCCTCTTAATGATGGCCCTGTGATATTACAGCTGCTCACAATTAGTCAGGACTCTCCCCCGGCCGCCAGAGCTCCCCTACGTAAATAAACGGTGGGACGGGGGAGGCTGGGCACAGTAAGCGCTGAAACAACACGGCTGATTTGGACATCTGGTGTGGTAATAGAAACGTCTCTTACACACTTTGACGTAATGAATAGAGATCAGAGTCCTGCTTTAAAAGTGACTTGTATGGATTGTGGAGGAACAGCGTGCTTCATAGATCTCTGTTTACTTTCATGTGTAGTGTGTGGAGGAGAGTGCTATTCCAGGTCAGGCAAAGAGAGAAGCCGAAAACCTTTGAAACTGATATTAAGAGAGACAATATTGGGCCATATGAAATGAGATAAATATAAAATTTCAAGCATAATTTTTGGTAAACTATCAGGGTAAAATTAAATTTAAATAAATTTGCAGGGGCAATTAGGGTTTCTTCTTCTTCCACAAAGTTTTTGAAATATATTAAAAAAAATATTCAAGTGAAAATTAGTTTAATTCAAATCAGTGTGGTAGTCTACTATATCATACAGATGCTGGCTGCTCATGTTTGTTTTCTTCATGGCTACTGATGTCAAAAGGCAATGCTTGAACTACCATGAAATAAAAATGTATTTTCAAACAAATCAAAAAATGGATCTAATTGATCAACACTGAGAAAGAAAAAGAGTATTTAGAGATGCACTGACCAGTGAAACTACAAACTTTGCTTCACCCTCTCACCAGACACAAAACTTTTCAGTCTCCAACTTTCAGCATGAAAGTGGATCTGTAATCTAATAACATACTGATGTTCATTAGCTCTGATGAGTGTCTCTCTGCAATATAATGGCTGTATAATGGCAGTGGAGTACAAGTCCATTGTACAGGACCAAGAGCACCCTTGGGTGCAACCAGTGTTCTCCTATGGTCGACTAATTTTCCTTGATGATAATGCACCACAACACTGTGGCTTCAGTTGTTGGAGTTTAACTATTATGAACTTAACTGGTTTGTTACATTTGATCATGCAGAATCCAGATTTCTACAGATTTATTCAAGTATCTAACCACTTAAATAAATCAAAGAAAGTTTCAGTTGTTTAATGGTTCTGACTCATTCTGTGTTGATCATAGATTGAAGAATATATGCTCAGAAATATAATCTAATTGAAGATGGTGGCCATCAAGTTGGGAAGGCTGACCAAGGCGAACGCATAGACTGTATAAAACATGGACGTAGTCTCCGTGACGTCACCCGTCCGTTACTGCAGCTCTGTTTTGAGGCTAAACGGCGGGCGCGGCCATATTGGAAATGGGACGAGTGACGAGTACCCAAACTCACAGCTATTGGGCGCCCGTCAGTCACGTGATCTGTGCTGTGGCTCTGATTGGGTAAGCTCTTAGTCCTAATATCTTCCAAACGGCTGAGTTAGAAAAAAATTCACCCCCCTCACAGTGGGAGCCGTTAGCAAAATTAGCGATCCAGACGGGAGACAGAGTTTGTACCAGGCTTTAAATACGCTAATTTCGGCTCTGAAAATGGCCTTTTTCCCGTCTGCTAACACAGTACTTCCGGTGCTTCTGGAGCCAGCCTCAAGCGGTCACTGGAGGAACAGCAGCTTTTTAGCACTTCCGTGTTGTCTCATTTTTTCAGACCGGAGGTTGCCGCTCGGGCGAACGTCAGGCTACTTTAGAAACAGCAAAAGAGGGCCGTTTTTTACAGCCTCCTCACAAATACCTACAAAACATTGACCTGTCAGTCAAATCAGCCACAGCCCCTTTTACATAATTGTGCATGACTGCTTGACTAAAGGTTATCAGGTAAAACAAGTGCCCTCTATCACATCCTCTGCACTTCAGTTATCAAAATCAAATACATGGCAGGTTCAATAACTATTCAGTGTTGCTTTAATTTAGCTATTTTCTATTTTTCCCATTAGTTTTTTTTCTTATTCTGCTGACTCTCACCTGAGTGACTGGAATTGGAGCAGTTTGCCAGAGCCTCTCTCCTTCAGTCCAGTGATCAGTAATCAATCTGCTTTGATACATAGTTTTGTAACCTTGACTTTCAAGATAAAGTTGCCCCTATCAATGGGAAAGGTCAGGGGCAGATGTTAATTAACCACGAGGGAAATAAACTAATGGGACTTTTCGAGTGGCATTTAACCAGACACCTAATCCCATGGAAAGAACGCTCACAGTATCACATTTTTTATTCGGTGTACAGTTCCATGCACTGTGGTAGCAGACATGCAGTTTTGGTGTTAGACATTTACAGACACTGTTTTAATGTTTTAGAATTATTATTATTATTTCAATGGCTCTGTGTTATTTGAAACACCTTTATCGTGATAACTCCTGTATTTAATGCACAAAGTCATATGATACACATTTATTTATTTCCCCTTTTGGGATGACAGGAGGTTTTATCTTGATCATGAGTGCCTCCTGCTGTGAAAGCAAACAAGTTTAGCAATTTGATAAAAATTCAAGGAGAGCATTATAAAGTCAGAGTCAAAACATTTTGGTAAAAGTGGCATGTGAGATGGAAAGTGTGTTGCTCTGTGGTCTTTTCAAGAGTCCCTTGTAAATTTATTTTCAAGACAGGGATACAGTTTATTCTCTAAAAGTGTGAAAATATTGTATCTAGACAGGTGTCTTGAGTCTATCTCTGTATGCATCAGACTGAAACTCAAGGGACTCCCTGACTGTCACAAAGCCAGCAAACACAGACCAAACACTCCAGTTGATATTTATGGAAATGTAGAGTCACCTGGCCTCAGAGGAAGCCCTGAAGAGCTCCAAGCAAACACAAACAGAAAGCAGAGGGACTCCACATCCTGTTAACAGTGACTTCAGTCTAATATCAGTGACTGTTAATGTCCCGTGTACTGATTTGTACCATGGAAGCGACTTCAAATAGGGATGGTCAACCTGCGTGGTTTTGATCGTGCATCTGCCTGAGTTGTGGTCGCTGCTGGGCTTTCAGTAAGCGATTGTATATATGCAAGCATTTACCCCAAAGAGGAGTTTACACACTGTGTGCAGGGGCTTTGGGAGCTAATGTAGCATGCAGATCTAAACTGTTTGCTGGATGCAAAGGGTGCTGGCAGTATGACAAACTATCGGAGCAACTAGTGTGATCTCTATCATGCTTTTCCAGGCATCACCTATTGTATTGTTCTTTGGATTTCTTGCACTTTCACACACAGTTCTAATAAGTGGTTTAATGCTGCCACACAGGGAGAACGCTTTGTCTTGACTTTCTCCTTCCTTCGACTTCATCTTGGTCTTTTCTACCCCCCTCTTTGACCTCACCTCCCCACAGCTGTACATGCATAACGCCTTGTATCACCATCTGGTGCACATTGGAGACTGCCACTGTCATCTGCTGATAATTACTGTCACCTGCACATTGCACAGGGCGATAAACACTTGGCGTTTCCAGTGGCGAGCTGCAGCACCACAACGCTTGTTTAGGCCGGATAAAAGCTGGTGGAAGAGAGAGATTCAATGCGACACACAAGAGATTCATTGCAGCGAAATGTTGCTTTTTATAAATCTCCAAAACACCAGGTAAAAGTGTGTACCTGTTAAAGGGTTCAAACAAACCATAACTAACAGGATTCATTGCCTCACTAATTTTGCCACATCCTCTGTTTGTCATCACCACCATGAATTTTAGGTCAAGGCCCTGAGGCTTTCCCACTCATGTTTATACGTCTAAATCACTGACCTTTGCTTGCACAGGAACTCCATCTGTGCTGATATACAGTATCTCAATGATAAATACTTCCCCTCAAATATTTGTAATAGGATCAGGAAACCACAAGAACATAATAGTTTAAATTAGAGCCATCAAACGCAAGTGGCTCATAAGACAACATCCAGTTTTGAACTTCAGGATACTCTTTCACACGCTGTGGTGGGTAGTAAAAAAAGAAAAGAAAACCTCAGGAGTCAAGGGTTGCAATCATAATGATTTAATGATGGGCTTATCCTTGCTGCAGTACAGTGTAAATCCTACCAGCCTGAGAATATAGCTTTGTCCCCTCTAGTGGTTTATCCTCGGTGCTTCAGTCTCTAAATCTGCCGGTGACACTGACAATTATTTGACCCTTGTGAGGAAGTTGAGCACTGAGGGGCTGGAAACACAAAGGATGAGGAGTTTAGAGGCAAAGCAATTATGTTTTTATGTTTTAAATGCATGAGCATACCTTCTTTAGGTGCCGCAAAAGAGTTTGTGTACAATGCAGTATTTTAAAGACTTCAATTGCCAGTTAAACTTAGAAAACATAAACAAAGGAATACTGCTTGGCTGTTCTTTCAATGTCAGCAATGACAACAAAAAACAGTAAATTTGTCTATTCATGACTTATTGAAGGATGCACCATACTTTTGTTGATGCAACGAATTTCACTTTCCAACTTGCAGATTAGGCCGAGGCTGTTGTCATTTGAAACATTTTACCACAAAACTAGGAAATATATCCGGACTAATCGCAGACCTTTATTTAGAGACTAGGCAGGCATTACTTACCAAGGTAAGCTATATCTTCACCCATTTCAATATAAAACTGGAGTAAAACTGAGAGTGAACACTTTTACCTTAAAAATGTGGACAAAGAAGAACTGGTTTAAGTGATCTCTACTGACATACAGTTGCTTTAAAATGCTGTGACTGTCTTTATAATGTTTTATGTGTAAGTAAAACTAGGAACTTTTCCTATGTGTGTCTCCACAACATCTAAAAATATGTGTGCTTTCTTTAAGTGTGTTGAATACATATTTGGTATTGTTTATAATTAACCTTTTTAGCCTTCTCTAACCAAGAATTCCTAATATATGATGCAAAGTTTCATTTTCAGTATAGTCCTGGCTGAGGGAGGATCTTTGCTGCTTTTAGATTTATCAGATTCAAACTTTGAAGTAAAAACCCATCAACCAAAGTTTTAAACTCCTTGTTGCAAATATGATGGGACTACAAATACAGAAAACTACAGTTTCTTTTGGTTTACACCATGATTATGACCAACGGCAGACAATGAAACAAATATCTGGCTCTAGTTAATTCCTCGTCAGTAACTTTTGGTTTCATTTGGACTTAGGTTCACTCAGAGAGTTTGGAAACCGTGCTTTTGTTACATTTGTGTTTTGTCAACAGACTGCTGGAATTTTCCATCATAGTTTTGGTATATCTTTGCTGACAAAGATGGAGCCCTTGACATCAGGTAGATGAAAATCTTCCAAAGCAGCATGGCACACTCCTAACAAAGTACATACATCTCATATCAGTTGAGGAGCGGGATGAAAATGTCCCTGATTGGAGTTACTAAACTGTCCCTCGTGGCCTAAGAGCAGCTGATAATTGTGAGCGGGATAGATGTGTATATCAAATAGTTTACAAAATGAAGCCAGCTGTGTTTCCCTTGCATACTGTGGCTTCCTGACACGCACCATTAAACCTTATTAGCTACTTCCTTTAACTGAGATCCTCCTCACCCCATCTTCCACCCCTCATATTAACATTTTCTGTTCCTCCAACTGGAAATTATTTGCTTTATTGTAGAGTGTCAACCTCGTGCTGTAGTTTTCTGATGCGACATAATTGGCACTTTGGAATATAATCATGGATGAGAGCTGCGTGATTGGGGTCTTTTATGCACAAATTTCAGCAGATTGTTGATCACTCTGTTCTGCCTACGCCCCCCCCCCACCCCCCTTGGTCTTCTCTGGGTTTGTGTCTCATCTCTGATCCCTCTGTCAGTCTGTGCACCTTCTCCCAAAGGTCCTCTCTTCTACACGCCACTCACAAGCCATTAGCTTTGAAATGACTCATAAAGAATCAATTGAAAATGATCACAATAGGAAGTGAATATCAGAGGGGACGCTGCGTGGCTCATGAACAGATGTCGGCATACACGCCGCATGTCAGACACATTATCACTTTATGCAGACATTAACAGCACAG
This sequence comes from Thalassoma bifasciatum, assembly GCA_008086565.1. NCBI lineage: Eukaryota > Metazoa > Chordata > Actinopteri > Labriformes > Labridae > Thalassoma > Thalassoma bifasciatum. The sequence goes on along the minus strand of RPOG01000243.1, from coordinate 276,428 downwards.
CCAAATGGCAGAGATAATTGCAGCTTTGTTTCAATATGACAATAAATTTTTGGGATGTGCAAGAGAGAGAAAAATAAGCTGTAATGACTCCAAATACGTGGATGAGTTGGTCCTTGGGTACTGCTAATGTAGGAGTACATAATGAAGTCAGCCAGTCATAAACTAGCACATCCATAAAAGAGGATGATACATGATGTGCAGGATGAAGCTTCAGCTTTCATATGAAGAGATGAATTGTCGGGGGTTGAGGTTGTTGATTTGACCTAAAGATGAAGTAATTGTACCTGGGTGGTCCCAGTGAGAATAGAGCACTTGGTACATGTGTGTGTGCATGTGTATGCACATACACTTGTATTCAAGGGTGTATCCAGGGTTTGTGTATATTAGCCTTTCACAATTGATAGCTTCCCATTAACAGCTAAAAAGAGTAGTTGTCTGACTGTTTAAAATTAGAGCAGTTAACCCCTGGAGCACTGGAGCACATTGATGGAAGCTTCTCATCATGGAGGCCTTAGTGTTTGATTTGAAGTTTTTAATATTTTTTATTTGTCATTTTCTAAAGGATTGTGGGGACCTGGGCTGAAGAAAACACCAAGTGATAGTTGATTGTAACATTATATTATTTTATTTTTCCTATTGCAAGTCAGGTTTAAGTTGATTGTAGTCTTTTTTTTACCCTTTTTTATCAAGGGGAACTGGGTAGCAGCACAAGTGACAAAGAAGTCAGATATGTAGTTCTTGTGAGATATCAATACAAAGTTCTGGCTAAATCCAGCATACATTCAAAGAGGGGTGGAATGACCCCTTGAAATCTGATCAGCAAACCTGGCACCTTAAAAACCCCAAACTGTCTTTGCTAACAGTGGCAGGACTTCAAGGTAGGGTTTGCAGGATTTTCCTAAGAATAAAAATGTCATCTTTAACGGGAATAATCCTGTTTAATCGCCATCTATGAGCCTCTATGATTGTGTGTCAGTGTCTGTGTCTGCCTCATACCCTGCCTCTGTCTGTATGTTTGTGTTTCGTTTGTCTCTGTACATTTCTGGGTGGAGAGTAGGTGTTGCAGACAAGTGACTTTGCATGATAGCGAGTCGGTGAAGCTATCCCAAGCAGCTATGACGGCCGTGACATGGAGACAGAGTGATACAATATTTGCAGGGTACCTCATTTACCTGCAGGAAGTCAAGTGTGCGCTTCTTGAGACTCTCCCAAATGTAAACGCAATGGTGCTCAATGGGCTGGTGAGTGTGTGAAAGACGCTACAGCTTTGAGCTACAGTTAGAGTCAGTGCGCATGTGCTACTACCGGCACAGAGCCACAGAGGAGGGGACCAATTTGGATGTTGTGTTTTGAAACAGTAACAAAAATTCCTGCAGACCCCACCTTTTAAAATCAACTAGTTGGACCTTGTTGGAGCATGCTGTAAGAAGATCCTCTTAAATGTATTAACCCTGCATATTTTCTATTGGTTGTACTACAAATTCCAGAAATAAACTTCTTTGAAAATCAAATATGTAGAAGAGGAATCATTGCTTGCAAGCTTTTCTGTCAGAAAGAACATTTTTTGTTGTCGTTGTTGTTGGGTTTTTTTGGTATAACTCTGGGGGAAAATGGTACACTCAGAGACATAGTTGTGTTTCTGCTTTATGTGGAAGGTCACAAGTGATAACATAACTGTGTTGTGCAAAAAGAGATGGATTTGAATGCAGCTGAAATGAACTCATTAATTTCTGACCTTCAATACAGCTGTGTCAGGATTGACAGCTCAGGTTTTTATAGCTTTTCCTTCACAAAAACCAAATGTGTCTTTCAGTCACATAGTTTTTTTTTCTACCCCTGTTGTTTTTTAGCAGGTAATGAAAATACTGCATAAGTGAACACATTTTGTTGTCATGGCACATGAAGTTGTAGAAAGTTTTGCCCACTCATACATTACACTTTTTTTATTAGATATTATCATTAAATGTTTTTACATCAAGGAATATATTAAATAAAAATGTGTTATAAGCTGCATACTTTTATGAAACATTAATATTTTCATACACACCTCTCCTCCTATCCTACCCACATAGGTCAGCCAGATTAATGTGTAACTCAGCATTGCAGGGTACCACAAACTCGGTTTTTCTTCTCTCTTCCTCTTAGAGGAGCCACACATGTCCTTGAAGCTTTGCAAAGTGTGATTTGTAAATGAGATAGGCGAGTATTACAGACCCTTGGTATTTCTCTTGGCGCCCTGCGATCAATTAAAGTGCGACAATAATAAATGTATACATTTAGAGGGATTTCACTGCGGTGACAAATGATTTTACCCTTGAGCTATTGACATTGTCTGGGAATAAGCTGTGTCTGTCCCTGTTGTGTATTCTGTCTGAGGGTCCCTTCCTCTGCTCGGGGAGTCTGAGGACATGGCAGACGCATATTCATCATTAACATGTGAGCATGGCGGCACGCACAAACACACACAGTTACACACAGATACACACATGCATTTTTCTACGCTTAAACCCATGCTCTGATCAGTCATTGTTAAGTCTGTGCGTTGTTGTATGTCTCTGGGCACTCAGGTCAAAAGCAAAGTTAGATTTAATCATTGTTCTCACTTATAATGAGATTTAGAAAGAAATATTTGTGTGCTTGTGTTGTTGCCTGATACCATCTTTAGATGGAGGTAATTGGATCCCCTGCAGTCAGCTGAATGATGATTGTGAGCTCTCTTATTAAGTGGGACGAGAAAATTGAAGACTCTGTGTGGTTACATGTTCTTTTGTTGTTCGCCTGACATTTTCTTTGCTCATTAATTTCACAACTCTCTTTTCAAATGTTTGCTCCATTTCTCTTTCTCCATGGCAAAGCAGATTTACTCCCCGGCACTTCATCTCGCCCTCTTTTTATACTTATTTTGTAACTGACATGAAAATTGGAAAATATATCTTCTAATCCCCCTTTTGATTTTATTCATGGCTTTGATATGTTACCTAGTTCATATGATTGATTGCTGTAGAGGCTGATGGAATCGTAGTAATAGAAGTCATTAAGCTGCTGGGGATCTAATATTACCAATCTGCTAGCCCCTGAAAGATCCATCAATAGGTGAGATATTTTCTCGCACAGAGAGGAGGGCGACACATTTAACATATTTCAATAACGTAATTTTCATGTGGGGCAGGTCAGGCTGCGAGTACAAAGGGCAATAGTGTTGGAGTGTGTGAGTTGAATCGGGGCGTATGCTAAGCAAATCAATAAAACATTAAAGGCAGCATGCAGAGAGCAGCCCATTTGGTACCTGTCTGCCAAGGGCAATGGTCTAGCCACTCAGAAAAGAGAGAAGGATTGGAGTTGCTGGGCTTGAGGAATGCTCTGGCACTAACATAATTGGAAGGTAGTTGCCTTATGACTGCAAATTGGGTTTTTGCGCTTCATCAATAGGCATTTTGACAAGCAGCGTCCATCACAGCGCATCTCACTCTCACCATGCGGAGCTGAGAAAGAAGTGTCTCAATAATTACATTAAATCTCTCGCTCTCATCCACCCCCAGCAACCTTCCTTATTGTCGGACAAGAAAAGCAATATGGTATAATTAGGTTTGATTGGGATGGTGGTGGTGGTGGGGGGGAGAAAGTGCACATGGGGTGGGTGGGAGATACGTTTCCGGTGAGATTTGCAGATGAATGACATTGCCATGGTGATTTGCGCCTGTATCTACCGGTGCGTAAAGCATGCTGAAAGGAACGTGGGCAGGTAGGACAACACATAACATCTGTTAACTGATAGCATGCTAGGCGTATTGACACTGACCTGCTGAGCTAATGGGACCGACATGCAGATGTGAACCAGTTATAGATGACCAGCTGGAAAAATAATGTACAGTGGTTCACCTGTGAGCTGCTGGGTAAAAATATGGCAGCGCACAGGTTGGTGTTTGAATTTAATCCTTGAGCTGATAGAGTGATGAGCAGGGTAATTGCTGTAAGAGAGACGTGTAAATCCTGTGAATTTCTCTCACTTTGCAGCATTTCAACCGGAAAAAACTAGGGAAAAAGTCCACATTCTGACTGACTCCAGAGTTTCTGTGCAAAGCAAGCAAAGTATAATGGTCATAATGCTAGGAAAAGTGGTTGTGAGACACTGAGTCAGTATCATGTAAAAATCTATAAAAGAAAGACTTCTTTTTTTTACAAATCTGACATGTTTATTGCATTTTCACAAACTGAAAATCTTTTCGTATTTTATAACATATAAATGCATGTAGGATAGTTATAATTGCATCATTTTATCAACCTGACTTCTGCTAAGAGCTCCTTTAACTACAGTCCAATCATCCATCCATTTTCTTAACCGTCTATCCTGCTATTCAGGGTTGCAGGTGGTTGTAGCCTATCCCAGCTGTCATTGGGCAAGAGGCAGGGTACACCCTGGATTGGTCGCCGGTCAATTGCAGGGCGATTTCAGACCTACGGGCAATTTGGAATAACCAATTCACCTTATGTGGGCATGTTTTTGGTCTGTGGGAGGAAGCCGGAGTACCTGGACAGAACCCACGCATGCACGGGGAGAACATGCAAACTCCACACAGACAGGCCAACCACAGAACCAGCAACCTTCTTGCTGTGAGGCTCAAGCGCTACCCACTGTGCCACCGTGCAACCCCACAGTCCAATCAAACCCTCCAAAAAAAAATGTTCAAATTGAGAAAACTCAAATCTAGGTAAGTGATTTTACCTGATTTCCAGAAGAAATATGTAATTGCTCTTGGTTCAAGAATCAACTGACATGTCCAGAGGTAAAACTTATAGCAAGCCAAAAGTAAGGCCAAAGAGCAATTTCTGAAGCAAATGTGAGGAGAATCTGTCTAAAGTTGATTGTTGTTGTGATAACATGACTCATGTATTTGTTTGAAATATTAATAGAGATCAGATCTTCCTTTAAACACTACTTTCCTTTGCTCTCGATAAATTTTCATCAGATGCAGTGCCACAAGGTAATGTATCTATCAACAGCTCTGTAGTGCTGTTGTTTGAAACGTGACAACAAGCAAACTTTGTCAGTTTTTACCATAGTTTAGTAGCCAACTACATTTAGCACTACACACAGCCCAGTGCTCTGAGAGAGTCAGTGAATCCTGGTTATGTCCTACCAGTGCTCATCTACACAGCAAGGTTAACATGACCTGGCTCTTCATTTTAATTGTTAGACTCTCAGGTTTGAGCAGATCACTGCAGTATGACTGCTGCTTATGGGTTGGAATGATTATATCACAAACAGCACAGCTTATGTTTTAGCCTCTAGTTTTTTTTTATTTTTGTCTTCTAATTGTTTTATATTATTTTGCCTGCATTTTATTTTGTGAGTTCTTGGATTGGTAAACTTTTTAATATTTGAGCTGTTTTGAAGTAAATATTCCCATGCTGTTCAGAAATATGTGATTGATCCACAGCTCATTGGCCTGTTAAGCATGGAATACCATACTGAAAATATCCTAGTACATGCAGCTTTGAACACAAATGGCAAACATATAAGTTTTGACCATAAAAGGGCATGGCTGAGTCAACTGACAGGTTAGAAACTTGTAGTTGTCTACTAGACCCACCCTTTGCTTCATCCTACCTTGAACAAAGTTAGGTTGAATTCAACATTTCCGGGCCTCCATCAGGGATGGGTTTAAAACTCAGGAATCTCATAAAATCACAGAAGTAATGCCCATATAAGAGTACAACTGGTTTTCTCTGACATCAAGAGGAGATTTTCATGAAACCTGATGCAGATTATAGTTGGGCAAATAAGCTAAGTGTTGAGCAGGGTTTTTTTTACACTTTACTGTCTTGAAATTCTCAAGCATAAATTTCAAGAAAAGAAACTCATCAGTAAGTGTGAGCATTTGAATTTAACTCACTTTCAGATTGGATGAATCTGACATTTTTTCGCCCTTCAATACAACTATGACAACTGTTAAACTCTGAAATGTTTGCTAATCCTGTAATGAGCTGTTGGCTGTAATGAGAGGGGAGTAAAAAGTTTAGAAAGAAAAGCAGTGGAAACTTTTTTTATCCTAACATTGTGAATGCGAGGAACCCTCTCGTCTTTGTGTCTGCTGTCATATAAACATAGATCTGGAAAAATAAAACAACAGGAAGTGAATGACATAACGGCTCTGTTTGCTGTACGGTTTGATTTGTCATCACATTCAGTTTATGGATGTTTCTCTCCTTGTTTTTGTTTTGAAATTGTGTAAACTTTTTTCCAAGAAATGTACACAGATAAATGGATGTTTGGATTGCTGCTTGTTTAGTCATCTGAGTGTCTGTTATTACAATTATAATGGCAGGCAATAATTGTTAAGTATCAAGATGGAGATGAAAAAAAAGTTGGTAAGCTGACGTGCCATGCTCACTAACACTGGTGGTTTGGTTGGGACAACTGAGTGCGATATTTGGCTGTTGTGTCCTTAAACGGCTTCTAAAATTAGACCTCATTTGTTACCTTAAACAACATAAAAAATCACTCCATCCTACTCCCATCATGCATTGCTGCAACTCAGGTTTCATAAAATCTAGCCTGGTTGCCATGTGTGATTTTCCATTGCAGGACTCGCCTGAAAGTAAAAACAATTATCCTGCTATTTTGGAGGCATATTTCTTTAAAATTGGACAGACTGGGGATCTGTAATAAACCTAAGTGCAGGAATGAAGAAAAAGCTCCTTTTAAAGGCGTCCACCTTGGGGGGCATGCCACTGGAAATCCTCTGGCTCTTTTTAATACATCAAAGCAGCAAATTAATCCTGAATACAACACATGTACAGGCAGGTAAATGAAGACAAAGCCACAGAGGACCCAGGCTACACGCCTCTTATTACAGGCAGCTGATGAACTCCACCTCGAGCCTTACAAATGGCTTATTGGGAGGTGTGGGAGAAACTTATTCTTAATAAGCCTGTCACTTTACAAGGGAAGTGTAAGCAGGAGAAAAATGGAGGCCAGAGCACAAAGACAGGATCTGCACACATATTGGTAACCCTGCGCAGTATTTTCTCGTGCTGAGTAATTTATGAAAGTTATTCTTTTAATTGCATGAGAAATAGTGAACATTTCAAAGGATTAAGTCATTTAAAGTATTTAAGATGAAAGGCTTCACTAGGGCAAAAACATGTAATGTGCTCCAATCATTTCCCACTTAACCCTCTAAATAATACCAACATAAATCCTCATTATTTGTCTCTGCTGTCACTGTGACTAAGCTCTTACTCATTGTCATGACAAAGAAAGGCAAAGCATGAAGTGTTGTGGAAGATTATGGTTCAGAGCGATGACTCAGGGGAGGCTGACGGGACACTCCAGGATATCAGAATTGTCTAATTGCAGTTATTATTCAGTTTTAATTGTTGCATGATGTGGATCAGCTGTTAGTTCCCTAATAAGGGATGTGCAACCAACATTTAATGTTACAACAAACAAAGAAAATGTTTCAGATGCGTGACTTTTAAAAGTCTGTACACTGTAGAATACAACAGCTGCAGCAAAGATGGCAATAAAATGACAAATATTTAAGATACTCATCTTCAAGCAACAGTTTTTTCAGTTACGAGTAAGTTCGAGAAAGTAAGTGAAAAGTACATTTTTATCCCGTGTTTCAGAGTCAACAAAGGTTACATTCAATCAAAACTGTTTAAAGAACCAAAATAAAATTATGAATCTACAGAATTTTAACCCCACAAGTACTGTACATAAAGACACTGTGCCCCCATGTGACACATTTATCCCAAACGTGAATAATTAGAAGAAGCTGATGCTGATGAACAGTTTGATGAATTTGCGTCTGTGTTTGACATGTTTTCTTTGACCATTCTTAATATTCTCTTCTCCTCAAAATTTTTTCTGCAGCATCCCTCATTTGTCAGTTGCACTATCAATAAATCATATTGTCAACATTTAATTACTTAAACTTAAATGTTCCAAAAAAAATTTAACTCTTGGATATAAATTGAATCTACAAGATCTAGTAACAACAAAATGAACTTAAGGTAAAATACATTTGTTTGACATGTTTGTTTTTTTCTTTTTTTGTCTTCTATCTAGCTCTTTACCTTGCACTTTCTTGTGAAGCTTTCATTTAAATAGAAACCAAAAAACTATGGTAATGCTGCCAAAACTTTTCAGTGGCAAATTTACACAACAATGTATTCTCTTAACATTATGCTTGTTATCCAGCTAGATACACAAGAAAAACAGAGTTTATCAAAAAATATTGAATAATGAAGTTGATTTCTTATATATATCGCACAATACCTTTCTTACAGGAATTAAAATTATACCAAATGTTTTAAAGGTAGGGTCTGCAGGAATTTTCATTACTTTTTGTAAACTCAACATCGAAACTGGGCTCATCCCCAGTGCCAGCTGCAACACATGCCCACTGCCTACGACTGTGTGTGCTAAAGCTACATGAACACACCCACCAGCCCAATGAACAACTGCAGCATTGTGGCTCTGGGATAGCCATGCACCTGACTTTGTGCAGGTAAATATTGTATCATTCTTTCTTCATTCTTTCTTCATTCTTTGTGTTACAGCCACTATTGTAGCTGCTCAGCTCCTCCCACTCGCTGAAATCAATGGGCACAGTCACCTGCACATCAGGTGCACTGTGATTGGCTTCAGTCACTAGCCCACTCTCCGCCCAGAAAAGTCCTGAGTCAACCAAAACACCAACATACAGGCAGGGGAGGGGTTGAGGCAGGTGCAGACACAGACACATGTATAGAGACCCAAAGATGACAATTGAATAGGATTATTCCCATAAAAGTTGACATTTTATCATTTAGGAAAATCCTGCAGACCCTACCTTTGAAGTATAAACCATAAATCTGTTTATTTCATTTATTTATTTTGATATGTCACATTGAAATACGTTGTCTGAAAATTGCAATTAAGAGGGTGAACACGAGTCTTGCAGAAATGTTTATGTTGACATTTCTGTCCTCATCTCTCCTTCTTTATGAAGCCATGAAGTGTACATCTTTAACAGACAACTTTCAATTCATTTTCAACTGTCATGACTCATTCATCATTAACTCTCGGTGGCCCACTCTATAGGAAAGGATTTTATTCCACTTTTCTATCAGAGACTTTACTCCACAGATTTGCAACAGTGTCAACATGCAGAGTGATCAGAAGATAGTTTGTGGAGTTATGACCAATCTGAAATGAGTATTAAACAGAGTTCAGTAACCCAAAAAAATGGTTAAATAATCACCACTGCTATTCTTGAAAACTGTGAATAACACTTAGATCAGCTTGTAAAATTTGAAATACATGATAGTCCAAAAAGGTCCAAGTCAAAGAGCATTCTTGAACACAGTGTTTCAGCAGATTGACATATTTGATTCCCCTCAGGACTGGCAGACCACATAACCCCCCTGAGATGACTTCCTTGTGATAGCGCTCTGAAAGCTTCCTGTCATTTAGTGCAGTTTGACGGCATCATCACAGCCACCATTGATCCGTTTGCTTGACTCTGCATTATTAAGATGACAACTGTGTGCGTGGGCGCTCGCTGTGTGTGTCCCAACTGTAATGCATGTCTCAGATCCATTATAACCCGATTAGATTCCCCTCTCCTGGAAGTGCTGCTCTGTGACAGAGAGCATAATCTTTAATGGAATTTGTGTGAAATTAAATTATACGAGCATCAATAAACATAACATAATTCAGAAGAGTAAATGGGCTTAATTTATTGGCTGGGCAGGCGTAATGGCACCGGTGTGTATAAAATGGAGATGTCAGGGAGACAGGTTTGAACCAGCGGGGTGAGAGGGGTTGACAAATACATCATCAGTGTGTAAACGTGCATACATGAGTGTGTGTGTGTGTGTGTGTGTGAGAGAGAGATAGAGCTTGTGATGCTCAGGAAAGATAAATGTTAACTGTTCCTATTGCTCAGTGTGTAAGTGTGCGTGCATGTGTGTGTGTGCGTGTGTCTGTGTCTGTGTGAAAGCGCGTGTGTTCAATATTCTTGGGCAGGAATTTGGAACAGCAGGAAACTGGCAGATTCTTCATCCACATGAGTGGGTAAAGAAAGTTCAACCTTTTATTAGAGAGGACTGTAATTTAATGGGCAGGGTGCACACGCATGGGCCGAGAGAGGAGAGAAGGAGAGATGAAGACAGGAGGTGGCAAGGGAGGGAGAGAGACAAGGGGGGAGAGGAATTTGAAGACTGGGTTGAGAAGCAAATGAAAAGATAGAAAGATAGTCAGAGTACAAGTAGAGAAAGGAAAGCTTGAAGATGTTGGGTGAAAACATATTTGAGGACAGGATGAGAAAAATTGTTGAAAGAGTGTGTTTCTCTAAAGAGAAGATTTGATGGAGCGACTCAGCAGCAGTAACAGTCAAGTGTTTGATTGCCTGGGTGTGAGGTTGTCATTTTGTGTCTTAACCTTTTTCTGGGGGTTAGCTTTTCTCTATTTTTTCTCTCTTTTTTTGGGGTGGGAGGTTAATAATCAAAAATGATCTGCTTCACTAGAGCAGATAAATAGTGTCAAACACAGCTGGGACGGAGCGGGGCTGACTGGCCACCACAGAGCTAAATTGATGGTTGTAGCTACAGAGGAGATGGGGGGAAAAAAAGCCCCCCTCGCCTCTACTGTATGACATGAATAGACTTCTAGGTGTCGAGTGTTTTTTTCTGCTCTGTCGTTTTTGTGATGAGCCGCAGTCAGAGGCGAGGAGGCGCAGATGTAAAGTGCGTGTTGCCTCAGACATGGGGAGCAGCTGAACTGACAGCGCCTTTACAACGGCCTTTCAATTTACACTTGAGAGGTTGACATTTTTATTCCTTATTTTCCCCCCTTTTCAGTGGAGTTGTGTGTATTTAAGAAATGCTGGCCGCAGCGTTGACTCTGTGTGAGGGATTATGTCATCGTCAGACACACACACTCACACACAATAAGACAGAAAAAAAAGGCACAGGCTGTTGAAGACATATGTCATTGTCACATTTTTCTCCCCTCCTCCTCCCAGAAGGCCTGACTGTTTTTGAAAGATATACTGTCCACAAAAGCCTCTTCTTCTTTATCCCATAAATCTGTTCGTGAGGCAGATAAAAAGGAGATGGACTGAGAGGAAAAGAAAAGCAACTCACTTTACTTTATCATCTTTCATTCTCCCACCCCCCACCCCCCCAGTCCTCCCATCCTTACCCACGCTCCAGCACCAGATTTGTGGCCATAATCGTGGATAACTTACAGTATAATCTTGTTTGTTCCTTTCTTAAATGGAGCGATAAGATCTCTCCGGATCATGAGGGGAACGGTGGTGGGGAGCGGGGGCAGTAAATGAGGAGAAGACGGGTGGGAGGGTGGCTGTTGGAGGAGGAAGGGGGAGGAGAGGTTGGGAGAGGAGCGACGGGGGAGGTGGGAAAGGACAGAGAGGCTGTTGCACCTCTTTTCTTTATGTGGAAATCCTATAGTGCTGGCGTTTATGACCAGCTGCCTGACTGCTTCCACTCCAGGATTTACAAACCCCCTCACACACAGACAAAACACACACACACGCACACACGCAAGCACGCACACACACACAAAGCCAATGCAGGCACAGGGTTATCTTGAGAAAGGACAGTAATAAATATCAGCAATATAAGAGGTCAGCAAAGGTCGATCACAGAGGAAGATCCCCTGTCATAATTTGTTTAAGGACCTGCAGCACATTGATGTTTTGGGTATTGTGTGTGTGTGTGTGTGTGTGTGTTCATTTGGAGGGGGGGTTAATGCAAACAGTTCATTATTCTTTAGAGTGAAATGGGCTTTTGTTTACATCAGTCACGGCCACGAGAGCTCCCAGTGACACCAACAAACAAAGTGGATAAAAATCCTCACTGGTGATGATTGTTGATGTTTTTATGACCAAATTCTGCTCAAGTCACTAAGGGAAGGTAACAATCACAAAGAAAAGGTAGAAAAATGACCGTAAAACTGCTTGAAATGTTGCATGTTTGCTTGTTTGGTTCAGGAAGTAGCCTTCATAGGATTCATCTCAAAGAAAAAATAGGAAGAGGTGGAATCCTGGTACATAGGAAGCCTTTGAATGATGAATAGCAGGAAAGATTGATAACTTTAAAATAATAGTTTTTTTTGGGCTGGAATGTTTCATCATTTATGTTCATAAAGATTAAACTATACATCCTAGAAGATATACGTTGTCCACAAACATGTCAGTGGTTTTGTATTATGAAGTCTTTTTTCTTTTGCAGCTAACAATCAGTTTTAAACTTGAAACCAGCAAAAATCTAGAAGTGCTCCCTTTTCCTCCCAGGTCATCATAAACAGTTTTTTGCAAGATACTGGACTGTCACAAAACACAAAAGTATTAGTATGTAACGGTCATACTGCAAGACGAAAATTGTTTTCGCCCCATTTAAAGTCCAGTGACTCAGCGTTTACAGGGGGTTTGCGGTTTTGCTACAATGTTTGACATAAGTCTGAATACATCAGTAGGTTGTTATTGCCTTGATCTAACTTAAACTTGACTGGTAAAATTAATGTCAACATGTTAGTTCAGAAACCAATACAATAAACCAAGGCTTCTTCAACTTATTGAAATTTGATTTAAAAAAATGTTGATATGGTTTCTTGAAGCAAACATTGAGAGTTGCAATCTAATAGTTTATTTTGTTGTCAAGTACCTTACTTTTATGGGATGATACTCGTGTAAAGAAGTAGTGTAAGGCTTGACCCAAGCTGCAGACTTATTAAAGCTAAAGTTTATGCTTTTGTTCCTTTGCTCTCAGAATCAGCAGCATAAACAAGAACCCTGTGCAGGAAAGACAGCTGTGAAAAGCAGATTCCTCAACAGGAGAGCTATAGAAATGTACGTGCCCGCTTAATTATTTAAAAGGCTGTGCAGGCACAGAAGCTTTACCGATAAAGCTGATCAGAGATGAGGGGTCGTTTGCTCACTGCTGGGGGGGGGGGGGCGCGATAAAGAAGACCCCAGCCTTGTGTGTACCTTGAAAGCTCCCTCACCGAACCTCTCCTGTGTTCAGGGTGTGTCTGATGGATGAACCTGCATTCCACAAGCCTGAGAATCACCGTCCATAAACACACACACCCACCCACCCCCACCTTCCTCCTTCATCCCCCTCGCCCCAGCTTGGACAGGTGATACAAGTGTATATTTATTTATTTCCTTTAATACTCTTCTTTATCTCCTTCATTGTTAGTAGGCCCATGAGATTGATCAATATTTAATTTTCTGCGAGAAAGAGTGGGAAGGAATCACGGCTGCAGTGACACTCAGGAAATCTTCCCCCACATACCCACTTCACTCTCACATCCTCTCTCTTCCCCATCCTTCCCTCATCTCTTGTCTCATCCCATCCCTCTATCTGCCCAACATTGCCTCTTTCACACTTTCTTCCTGTTACTCTGTTAACCGCTGTTTCGCTCAGTGCTGAACAAAAGCCTCTGTTAGCTCTGACTGTTCCCCTGATAGGAAAAAAGGGCTGAGGTTAACCTCTAATGTAATGAAGGATCATAAACGGAGCCGGTGTGCCCTCTTGTAGAAAGGCCTTGCTATGAACAGGGCCCTTTGGTGACCTTTGACCTCATATAGTCATTGCCCTGTGCTTGAATATGCCCTTTAATGAGAGAGCAGTCCAATCAATGGATCATTTTTCACTTTGTCGACTGGGAGGTCCAGCTTTATGCAGAATAAGATGAGCATGACAGATTAAAGATTATCTGTGCTGTCTCTTATGTGCCTGTACCTATTTACACGATATATCTCGCTGGAAGCTGTGAAGATGCTGACACTCGGAAGTGCTAGAGCCACTTTGCAAAACCTTGACATGGAGTCTGCATCTGTCAAAATAAAGGATGAGCAGTGACAGAGCAGAAATGCTGCAGTGCTGTGGTTTGAAAATGAGAAATCGGAGGCCTAGCCCTGCCAATAAAGCCTTGAGACAACTGCTTAGTCAGGTTCAACTAATCATGTCTTTTGGTCGATGTATTTGAAACGAGCAAATTGTCTTCAGTGACACAAGCCATCATTGTCTTGACCCTTGAGCCCTGTTTAATTATCCCATACATTTGATTTAAGACTGACAAAAAAGGTTTTCCATTCTTATTCTTATTTATTTTTTATTTTTTTTGCAGATGTTTTACACTAGAAACTATCTGAAAGCATCTTTTTCTTTAATGGCTTTAAATCTGTTGATACAAATCAGAGTCCAAGCTCAATTTAATCATCAAAGGAGTGAACACGTGTTGCTGAAAAGTGGGTACTTTTTCCTTTCTGATGCCATTTTACAGAGGAATGTTAAATGTCTGTCTGGGGATAAGACACATTTTCCCATTAGAAAACAAAAAGACAAAGCATCCCTATTTTTCCATGCATGATCAGAGCTGCTGTACAGTAGATGATCATGAAAGAGAGCTGATAGTTTTGACTGCAGGCCATCTATTCTCTCTCCAGATAGAGGGCAGTGCCACCCCCTCTCTCATTATACCCCCCTTCCCTTAGCCCCTGTTGGTAATCGTCACCAGAAGGGTACAGGAATTTCTCAGCACATGCTGGTGGTTTCTGGCTCATTTCGACCTCTGCTTCCCTTTGAGCGGTGAGGAATTTAAATTTTTACATAGCTAAAGACAGAGTATGGTCAGAAAGTTGATCCCGTCTCAGAATGCCTGGCTTGCTTTGAAATATCCCCTCTTAAAGACTTTGAAATTGAGTGATAAAATGTTATCAGGAGAGCAAAAAATGGGGAGGAATCTGGTCTTTTATAGCTCTTCCAGGCTGCGAAGTGGCAGCAGCCAGCTTTAGCTCTGTTTATCTGTGATCCACATAGCTGACTAATAGTGTTGTGCAGCATGTGGTCTCTGGGGCTTCAGGCCAGGTGTTGGTGTTAATGTTGGAGCCCTCACAACACCTGTTAGGGTCTACTTCAACATCCAAGCAGGCATCTGCTTTAGTTATCCTGCTTAACCAACCTGACGTAGTGGCAAGGGGAAATTTGGTTATCTTTACAGAGACAATTTGTGAAAACATGTCTTATCAAAACAGAGAAGGCCTTTTTTTTATAGATGGAGTCACATTATCTATTTTTTTCACAAACCTTTTCAGTGTCAATTTCATTTCATTTAACAGGATGAAAACATATATAAGAATAGTTTTTGAAATAACGTGAGATGAGCACTATATGCATAGTGAACAAGCTTTGCCTCACATTTTTATAACCACCTGTTGACCATACATTTAACTACTTATACTTGTTGAAACATAAATTGAGGCATAAATCAAAGTTGCTATTACCTCAAAATAATTTCTCAGGGTGCACGACTTAACCAGTTACAAACAAATATAGTGGGTGTCCCGGGCCGAGGCCCTATCCCAAATGTCATTCCTCCTCTTTCTCTCTCCCAGTTTCCTGCTCTGCCAACTGTCCTGTCCTCTCAAAAATAAAGCTGTAAAAGCCTAATATACGTATTTGCCAAATGATGAGAATAGAGAACCAGTTTCAGATGAGAACTAGTCCTAACATTCAATGATCACCCTCATTCATACTCTCCACTTTGTTCTACCATGACAAAAAAATGATGTTGCATTCCGTCAGCAGTCCACATTCAGCATAAGGACAACCATAGGAAGTAAACAAGCCAAATATGAGACAAAAGCAGTCGGAAGTGTGGCTTAGAGTGGCACTAACAGCACAATGGTCTCTGCCTGTGTGATTTCAAGCAAGGGACCCCAAGACAGTCCAGATGAGGACTTCCACTGTGAGGCATCTCCATAGTCAGGACCAGGAATACAAAGAAATTTCAAGATAAAATATCTAATATATAAAAATCTAGTTAATAAGAGGTATTTACTGAAAGTATAGGTGTGCAGCTTGACTCCCATCAGAGAGGTTGGCAACAGCAGGATGCTGAAAAACATGTTAATGAAGCATGGTGGTAAATACCAAGACTGCCATGCCAACTTACCTACTCTCTGCTGCAGGTGTTTTGCTTTAAAGGGTGTCAATGTTAACTCTTTAAGCGCTAAATTCGCAAAGTTGCGACAAGCAACGTTGCTGAATTTAATTTACTGTAGCTGCAACTATAGTAACTCATGTAATGAATACTTCACACCAGGAGATGGCAATCATTTGTGATGTCAATCTGACCGATTTTCGTGGGCGTGTTTCAATACAAATTTTGTGACTTTATACAGTTTGAGTCTGCCCACAGGTCGCAGAGATTAGGAACACATCGGAGAGCAAGAAAGCGAACTTTAGCGAGAGGTCTGTTGACTGTTAACAAAGTACTTCATCAAGTAATAGTTGAATCAGATTCTGAAGGGGAATATTCACTCTGTGACTAAGACTTTCAGACGTCCGGTGAGACAGAGGTGACGCTCTATACGCAGAGGCAGCAAGTCCATTTGCCATGACAGTCCACAAGCAGCACATATGTATCCTCCACTGTCTCTGGGGTAGCGGGAATATAAAAAACAAAAATAATAATAATAATAATAATAATAATAATTATTATTATTATTATTATTATTATTATTATTATTATTATTATTATTATTATTATTATTATTATATTGCAGCTTGTGATATCTATAAGAATGAACAACTGACCTCTGGATTTTTTATTTTAATGAAACCACAAGGCCTTATTGTCTAAATAATATTATTATGTAACCATGCGCAGAAAAGAGTTACTGCTTCTGTTGTTTTCTAAGAAAGTCTTTCTTGATCTCAGTTTCTCTGTTTTGTTACATAAAATGACTTTGAGCAAACTTTGAAAGCGTAAGCAGCAGCACATGGCACAAGGAATTGCTTGCAGTTTTCCTATTTCACCCTTACTTTTGTATAGAACTTGACCTCACTTTGTAGGATCTTAAAAAGTTTGATTGCAAAAATAATAACAGCCTAAGTAACAAATGGACCTTTAGGGGAAGAGGAAATGCAACAGATCCTCAAACTGTTCAAGGAAATGAAAAATACACCACCAGTCACACAGGGAAAGGGAAACTTCCTCATGGAGACATTAAATCATATTCCATGCTCCTGAACTCGCCCTTTGCCTCCTCACTCATGTATCACTTTGCGACCCTGAGCAGCCACCACACACAGCTTTACAAGATGTTACGACCCCTTAAACAGAGGCACTTTAAAGTATTCCTCTCCTGCTCAGTGGTCCACAGAGGCCAGGTTCTTGCCAGGGATTATCAAAGTTAACAGGATTTTAATGGGTCCAGGGAGACCGGTAAAGACCCTACCAGGGCCAGGTAGTGCCGCTCTCCTGCCTCCCCTCTCGCTCCCTAATGCAGTCAGGCTGCACAACCAAGCACCCGCTAAATAATAAACAGATGGCCACTACCAAATATAGCCAGCTCCAGCTCCAACTACAAAGGGACCCCAAAATGAAATGATAGGGTATTAAAGGGGAGATACAATTTGCAGGTCAAAATGTAATGGTAACCCTCTACTGTGCAAATTAAAAATTAACCTTTTGTGGCGCTGAATCATTCACAACTGATGTCGTACATGCGTGGCAGGCTTTTGCGCTGTGGCAGAAAAAAGCTGTAGGGGGAAATCTCGGGTGATGAAGTCGGATTATATTTATGACTCTGGGGTTTTTCCTCTCATTTTTCTCCGGTCTTCACAACCCACTGCAGCCAAGAAAATCAGGAGTTAAAGAGAGCCTTTAAGTCGTGTTCAATATTTCATTTCTACAGCATATTATTTAAAAACATCCTGTTTTGTGCCCCACAGATTAGAAAACAGCTTGTTCTGTCTGGCAGCGAGGTATGAGGGCTTAATTCCCAGGTGATCATATTTGCAAAACAAAATGCCACTCATTTTTCATAGAATTATGAAATCACAAAACAAATGAGTCAAGGTCCAGTGTATTTTTCTCCTGGATTAATGCATTTAATCTAATAGGCTGGCCTCTTTTCACTGTTCCTTGGACATTAATCCACCCCCTAAACCCCCTCTGCAAGAAAAGGCTTATGATGCGAACCTTGTCATATTCAGCAGCTGTCAGCGAAATGACCACTGTACCGGGCCAAGCTGGTAAAGTGGCCTATTCATTATCCTAATCTCATTAGTTAAGATCTGTTAAGTAGAGACCGGTTTTAATGCATGCTTTTCCCTTTTAATTATTGACCATAAATACATTGGAGTGCATTAGGGTCCTGGGGCGAAGAGCAGAGCGACTCCTAATAGATTAGAGGACAAGCACATTATCTAAATGTACATATCTAACTAATCATGCATCAGACCAAGCCACGTTAGCATTGCGACATCAATTGCAGTTTGACATTTGACCCCAGCTGCGGCCCCTCAGAGCTCCGGTCACATAAAGGTCTGATGTGGTCGGAAAGAGAAGCAAATCTGACGTCATGATTGCAGCAACGCCCAAGAATGCAGCCCCCTCTTTCTTCCCCATGATGATTAAGACTTGGTGTTATTTCTGAAAGCTAACAGATTATTTCTAAATTGCTCCACGGTTAATCATGTTACAGATTAAATCATTGGGGGATTAGCTTTTAATACATGAATAAGCACTGTGCTGTGCCGTACGTCTGCCTGCACGTCGGTGATCTCATGTTGAGGAGATTCAGGCGAGAGAAAGAGGAGAGGTGAGGTCTGTCTCTCTTCTCTCCACTCTCTCCTGCTTCTTTTCTTTTTGTCACTTTCGCTTTCCATCTGTCTCGAGCAAGCTTTTTCTCCCTCCCTGTGTCTTGCTGCGATGCACACACACACACACACACAGACGCACGCACACACGCACACACACTCAGACACACAGATGTGCAGTCATTCTCTCAGTGATGCGGGAGAGAAGTGCACCGTTTGCCACACAGAGGGGCTCTTTTCCAGTTGTGAGAGGCTATTGTGTAAAACAAGAGCAAGGGCATGTTCCTCAGAAGTATCATCCCAGCTGAGGATCATCCACAGCTAGTCAGCGTCTGTGCAGAAGTGTGTGTGCTCTGAATGTTTTATTCTCCATTTGTATTTACCATATGTTTTATCTGAATAAGAAGGAGCTGTCATTAAGGTGTTTCATTCATTTAGGTGTCACAGAGTCAAGATACTTCTTCAGCCAAACACCTTTTTTTTTATTACTATTTCTATTTTTAGATGTTAAGTTCTGATGTTCACAGTGGTGATTTTCAATTGACCAATCAACCCTTGATTTGAGCTAATGTTGGTTTTCTCCCTTTGAAAAAATTGTCCTGCTTCTTTGGTAACAGGAGCCAATCATGATCAGCTCCTGCTGTGATGCATTTACAGGAAGATAGTCAAAGGAAAGGGGTGGGGAAAAAAAGTTGTTTGTTGTTTTTTTTTTTTTATGCATCAGTGTAAAACACACAGATGCACATTTTTATTTTAATAAGTCATTTTCTACCACTAATGAAAATACCAAAAAGGAGTGCAATTTTTTTAATATATAAACATATGTGTTGGAAGTCATTTAAAGATCATTGTAATTCATTTATTCACCTTCTGATGAAGGCTTGATGCTGAACATGTCAAAGTTTGTTTTTAGGGTCAACAAGACTATCCCATTGCAGTGAAAGCACTTTCCACTGCAAAAACTGAACTCCAAGCAAGTGTTTATGTCTTGTTTTCAGTAGAAAATGTCTTTATAGACTAATTATGAGCCACATTTACCAGACCAGTCCAGAAACAGTCTTATTTCAAGATTTTAAAACACAAAACTATCGTCTAAATTGCTTGTACTGAGTGAAAAAAAAAGATCAGCAAATGGGTTACAAAAATGTGCTTTTCAAGTGCCTCAAATAAGAGTACTGTATTAGCACTAAACATTTTTACCCCATTTCCAGATAATCTTTCCTCACTGAAGCAATTAAGATATTGTTTTTGTCATCAAAGAACATTAAACGATACATATTTTCCGGTAGATCTGGCTTGTATAAAGTCTAAAAAGACATATTTTACTGAAAATAAGTCAAAAACATTTTTAGTTTTTTGCAGTGTATACTCTTTTTAAGAGAGCGTCTTGGATTTATTCCTTGGATTTCTGTGACTGCATGTAACCCCAATCCAAAGTCCACCTCAAACATCCACTCTTTTTTTTATTTCAGGAAGTATCCTTTCTACAGTTTTTAATGTGTTTTTTAAATTTATGTATTCATTTCACTGAAAAGGAGTAATTATGCTGTATTGAATTCTATCAAAACTCAGAAGACAGTACGCAATACGTTTCTCACTATTTCAGACATGAAAAGAAAAGCACAATACTTTATTTATCACCTCTGGGGTCAAATATTGCAAGAATCAGTCCAAAAAGTTGTGTTTCATTAAATTTCAAAAAGCTCTTTAAATTTCACATTGCTAATTTATATTTTGCACTTAAAATATGTGGGGGCTTTGTACACAAAAAGCTGTATGAGAAAGCAGGTATGACTATTTTTCTAAGTTTGCGTGTCTCTCACTGCAGCGCCAGGCTACAGAGCATCCTGTTGAACAATCCGCACAATGGTCCCCTCACTCCATGTCCAGTCAGAGACACACAGAATAACCGCTATTGTCTCGACCAGCAGATATCCGTAACGTCATACAGTGTTTTTGTGTGTGAAATAAGAACCTCGCTGTTACTCAGCCGTAATGACGGGCTTTAGCAAAGTCACCAGTTAGAGGAAAGCAGCAAAGCATGTGTGCATCTTAATGTACATAACGTGGGTGAAGCGCATCAGCAAATCAGTGGTTTTCACATAACGCAGAATAAAATGTTGGTTGTGTAATGTTTTATAACTTCTGTGGAGACCAAGAACCCTGAAAGAGTTCAGAAATGAACCAATTGTAAATATTTGCTTTTAGATCATCACATGAGGCAAATATCAGAACCAGACCTCTTGATGCCAAATGACACACCAATCTGCATGTGTGCCCTTAACAAGCTGCGAAAAGGATTATGAATGTTTAACATGACTATAAATTATTACCTCAAATAGAAAGTGTGCACTTTGCCTCGTGGTGAAAAAGGAAAGTTATTTCTGTCTCTTTAATGTTAAACACCGGGATACACATTCATATTTTTTTCGACCTGTTTAACAACTGTATGTTTGACAGCATGTCTGTGTGTGAGTGAAGTAAGAAGCCTGGGCTTTATTAGAGTGAGCCTGCTCTATACATTATAGTTTAATTCAGCTGAGGCAGTCACAGGCTGACTAACAGGTATGGATGGATGTGAGGGAGCAGCAGGTCATAACAGTCATATTGTATCGGCCATATTAGTGAGTCAATAAGAGCCCAGGGCAGCCTGATTTAATTACAGCAGTAGCCTGATTAGACTGCGCTCCATGGAGTAACTACAGACTATATGTCATATCATAACAATGGTGCAAATTATGAACAGGTCAAAGTAATACCCCTGTGTGCTTTGTCATTGCTAATCATTCTGGTGAGTTATTGTGTGCTGATGTGTATTCAGGCTGCCTGAGGTTGTGATTATTGAGTTACAATAAATTGTGAGGAGAGAATGAAAATAATGCACTTTATTCCTGAATACTAAAGCAGAAATCACTGTTTTATTCCCCCCTGTACTATATTTGTCTCTGTGTAAAATGAAATGCAAAGTAAATAGTGTGTATTATAAACATATGACTGTGGAAGTGTGCTTCAACAACACCCTGGAGCTCATATTTGCATGCTGGGAAAATAAAAGAAAAACATGATATCATTTCTGTGAAATGTTCATCAAGTTAATGAACCATCCCAATCAAAGCAACTTGACATTTAGTCATCTCCTTAAATTATACAAATAAATAAATGACAAAGGTTTGTTTTGTGTTGCTTTTGTTTGAAATGAGGGATTCAACCCCAAACATGGCACCTATCACAAAGAAAAAATAATTAATTTGGAAATGTTATTCAGAAATCATTTACATATAAATGTGTTTTGAATTAAAATGACAAATAAATACAAATAAAACATAACGATAAATGACACCCTGAAGACCAAAATTTACAATTAAATTGTTCAACACGCCAATTCTATTCAAGAACAATTTCTTTCCCACCTTTTCACATTTTGAGTGGTGTAGTCAGTATAAACGCTGGGTTTTGTCTGTTCTTTTTTTTCTCTTTATCCTCATGAATTATTCTAGAATTAATGACTGTAATGAAGTAATATGATGGCTGCAAAATACAGGACTTACATTTGGTTAAAAACAAGCCACACAAATCAAGGTTTGGAAATGAAAATAAGTCATTTTGCTATTATACTATGACAGAAATGTGAGATATTTTTCTTAACTTAGATTTATTGAACTCCAAATAATTGGGTTACCAATTTTTATTTGAAATGATACATTTTATGCTTTGGACCAAAAATGCCATCCAAACATTGCAGCTACTTTCTACCTCTGATTTACATGGAGAGAAAACAATTGTAATTAATACCACATATTGTAGCTCTGTATTCTCTAGGTAATGGTTCTGCACACCCAAACAGGTGTGTGCTGTCACTTTGGGGCTGTTACATCTGACTGGACTGAAGCTGGGGAAGCGTCTTCAGGGAATAAAATGAGGTTGTCTTGTAAAAATGAGAATTTTGCATTGTCAAATAGGCTCCTGTGGTTCTAAAAACCTCTATTGTTTGAATCTGGCTGCAAACAGTCAAGACTTGTGTATTGCTTTTGTCATAAATTGTCCTCCCAGTAAATTCTTTGTACTCATTTGGATTTCAAAGGTAAGTATTTTTACATTAGTA
The DNA here is from genome assembly GCA_008086565.1 of Thalassoma bifasciatum. Lineage (NCBI taxonomy): Eukaryota > Metazoa > Chordata > Actinopteri > Labriformes > Labridae > Thalassoma > Thalassoma bifasciatum. The sequence goes on along the minus strand of RPOG01000243.1, from coordinate 253,696 downwards.
GTATCAGGCCACATGGAGCATTTTTTTTTGTGACTATGGTTCCCTTTGCAAGGGAAGTTTTTTGAAACAAATGAAGAATTTTGATTATTCTCTAAAGGTTTTCTTTAAATCTTAGTAAGTGAAAAAAGTATCCACATTTGCATCAAACAGAAGTTCATTGGGTGTCTGATGAAGGCGGATATAATCAGATCACTGTCTCACTGCTTGCTGAAGCGGACATGTCATGTCTTTCCCACATGGTGGCAGCAAAGAAACAAGCATGAGATCACAAACACTAGTGAGCCCTTCTCTCTCTCTCTCTATCTGTGTGTGTGTGTGTGTGTGTGTGTGTGTGTGTGTGTGTGTATACCATCACATGTTTGACAGCACTGATCTGACCCATGCTAATGAGTGCTGCCAACGTGTCTGACACAGAGTGACACCAGGACAAGAAAAAGACCCTCTTCTCTCCAACGCCTCCATTTCAGGGCCTTTAAATAGCCGCACGTAGCCTGCTGCATGTTTATTAGTCATGTATCAGACAGGAGGCTGATGGACGCGGATGCTCATTACCAGTTAGTGTTGCTTCAGAAGAGCCCAATCTGTGCCCCGTGAGGGTCATCATTCAGAGGCGAACATGCTTGACAGCAGCACAAGTTGAACTTGAATAGGAAATGTTGCACATTAAATTTGACTAAATGTAAAAGCAGCTTTTGATGATTAATCACATCAACAGGGTAAAGGTTTTCTTTTTCTTTGCAAGTAGTCCAAAAAAATGTGCATGTGCCTTTTTATTATTTTTTATTCAGAACAACCTCATTCTTTTGTTTGCTTACTTCCTAAGGTTAGTTTACCTTTGCCCTGTACAGGTATCATAAACCTTTGTCATTGGTTCCATAGTGAGATATCTGATATTCTGGCAGTTGCAATGACAAGACCAAAACGACAGAACCTGCTCCCTCGCTTCTCGCTATGCATGACATCACCGTGTCTGCTTTTAATTAAAAGCAAAAATAGCACTGCTGGAAATATGAGCAAAAAATGTGAACTGCAGTCACTATTACGTTTCACTTATTACACACACATTGCTTCTGTGGAATGTGCCACATTGCTGCATATCCAATGATGGGATCAGTCAGAAAGCATTAGGCCTGGGAGCTGAGCAGAGAGGAGAGGGCTGTGTACAGTTCACATAAAGGCTAAAGAAATACAGTGCAGTCTGTCTGTAGAAGCAGGTGTGTTTTATACCAGAGGTTTCAAGGTGCAGCAACAGAGAAGTTCCTGCTTAATTCCCTATAGGGACCACTGTTAGGAGTTACAGTGCAGACAGAAGCAGGTCAGAACAATTTCAACAATTAGGAATAAGACAACAATTAAAAAATATAGTTTTAAAAATATTTAACAGATTCCCAGGCTGCATTTACATGATTAAAAATGTACATCTGTAACCTCTACATAACTAATGGTGATATCCAAATGCTTGGAGTACTGACTCTGATGTCCACCAGGTGGCACAAAACACCACAAGTGATAACTACTGAGCAAGTCTTTCAGGTTAAAATGCACATTTATGTTTTAGTGAACGTATTTTATAGGCTTTATTGGTTTATGATGATCTTTAATGGAGTGCTGTGCTTCATTTGCAATAAATTAAACTCAGGTTATACATATGTTTCTCAGGACTGTGTGACTTGCAAATGATTCAGTTTTTTATGCATCACTCATGTGAAACAATCAAGTGAGATATTTCAAGTAAACTCCTAGAAGTAGCTGCCACATAGTGTTTCTTTTTTTTTTTCTGGTAAGTGCGCTCAAATCATATGCAAAATAGTTGGAATTGAAGGTCAGAATTATATGTAATACATATGCCTGCCAGTAGATGGCAGCAACCTCATTACAACCACTCGAGACTGTCAGACTGTCACTAAAGTAAACAGGGCAGGTCACGGTGAATCAACTGAGTGAGTGCCTTCCATCAGCCTGAGACTGACAGAGTTCATTAGTTTAATATGACTTCAGAAACATTGTTAGTCAATGAAAAGCCACATAATCTGACAGACAACTATTGAAAATCATTGATACAAGACAACACTTGGTGATGGTAAGATTGTGATGGCAGGTGAAGTGTTGTCAGCAAAAGAAAATTCAACATTGTGAGACAATCGGATCATACAACCTCTCTAGTTTTAAGCACCAGTGTGAAGTTTTGCCAAACTGGTTGTTAGAGGCTACAAGTCTCTGCCACATATTGAATTTAAAAACATCAGTGGGTAAAAATACCCATGAAATGTGTGAAAAGTGAAGTAATCTTGTCTGCTGGAACAGTCACAGATGAGAAGAGCATTTGTCTGCTTACACCTGGTGTGCTGTAAAAACGTCTCTCTGTTATGTAATTGTCTGTGTGTGTGCATTTGTGTTAAAGACAGAAACAGATGTTATAGTTGACTAAAATGATTTCAAGGAGGTCTGAGGGAAGTGCTGGATGAAAATCTAGGCTGCTGATGCCATAAATGGTACCTCTTAGCTCTGTGACTATTATTAAATCTCCACCAAAGCATGAGCAGACCCTATTTACTGATTTTTAAACTTATTGAATGTAGCTTTATTATGTAATTTTTCACAATGCTTATGGTGTACCTACTGCTAACTTTGCCTGCTGTTGGGCAGGGTTTTGAACTTGGCTTGTTTTTCAAGTTTACAAGTCTGTGTTGATCCACCAACACCATTAATATGTCAAGCAAGACTGATTTTACCAGTCTTTGTGTACCTATCAATGAGAAACTTCAGATCAGAAGAGACTTAAAATAAGTTTCTATCAAAGAAAAAAAACAAATGGATCGATAAGCCTTTTGATCTTTTGCCCCTTATTTCTTCTTTGAGCTGATACAAAGCTCTTCTAAATTGCTTACGGCTTCAACAACACACTTCAATGTGTCAAGCTTTACATTTCCATATATAACTTTATAATATGTGTCAATCACAGCTTAGATCAGGGATGAAGGCTCATAAAAACAGGTGGCAAAAGTCTACAACTACATCTCAGGGTATGGTTACCTCAATAAAGACTCCAGTTCAACCAGAGGAGAAAAATAATACATTACATATTATCTTAAAGAGGGTATATTTTATCAAATAACTGAGCATTCTATTTTGGTGCTTGAACTCTGTGTGTTTAGAGGGTGTCCCCCCTCAGCTGGAGAGTTCAGACAATGGAGGTGGAGGTGTTGGCCCATGATGTCATCTCTTACTGATGAGATGATATAGCTAGTGAAAGTGTTGGTGTTGAGGAGGTGGAGGGTCAAACTGACACTGATGGCATGAATGAACTGAAGCAAGAGAAAGATAAATTAAAGAAACACAGCAGTGATGTGATTGGCTAGCACCAAGGATGTGTTGTAGTTTTACATAGTTACACCAGGAAAAATGAATGAGCGTGCATTAAGGAGTAATTCACTGACCGACTTGGTGGACTGAGTTGACAGACAAGAGGACAGACAGTCAAAACAAAGGAGTGCAGAAAGAACAGACTCAGATCTGATGTGAGCCCGTAATGTGTTCATATGCAATTGTGCTCTTTCTTGGCCATTTTTCAGAGAATACTGATAACACAAAAACTTTTCTTTCACTCATGGTTAGTGGTTGGGTGAAGCCATTTATTACAAACAACTGCGTTTACTCTTTTTAAATCATAAATTCATGAAACTTATGAGCACAACTCTAAACAACCGGAGTCGCAAGACAGAGGAGTTCTCAAGAATTCAAATCCATTTTTAAGTCTCTCCATGCATGGCTGTAAACCTAAAACCTGCTGAGTCCTTGTGTGCCTCTGCTTATTATGTCTGTTTGTTGTTGTTAAATAAAATCCAAACTTGACATGGTTTGTTTTATTTTGAAAGTCACAGGCTCTTTTTAGATGGTCTCCAAGCTACTTTCTGTCTTGCTCATCTTTCCTATGATGAATTGACGTGTCACAACATACGCACAGGAACCTTGAATGATGCATATGATGCATTTACTTTAAAATTCTTTGTAGAGACTTACCACACAACCCACATTGAAAACATTGAAACGCAGTGTCAAAATAATCCTGCACTCAGTACAAGCTTGAAGAGAGAAACATCCTTTGATCATACACAATGTCAAGGTTCCAGTTTGATCCACTTGTAGTGACACAAATAATAAAGAGGACCACCAATTTCCACCGAGCAACCGATTCTTAAGAGGAGGTTTGCTTAAAGCAGAGCGCACAGTTAATCCAAAATGGACCATGTGAAAAGTGCAAATAGACCAGGGATATTCAGACAAGGTCAAAGTCTGTGGTTCTCCTTGTTTTCTCAGCTGAAACCACTCAGGACCGCTGGCTGTTTAATAAATAGATATTAGTCTCTGTAACATCACCCTTCTTTTTCTGTTATGAAGTTTTGAAGCTAATCGTCAATAGTAGCCATATTGGAAATAAGGAGGGCTTTGAGCCTTTGCAAGAATAGCTGTAGGGCACCCACCTGTCAATCACCTGAACTGTGACTCTGATTTGGTAAGCTTTATCATCTGAATATCTTCCTAAGTGCCAGGTTTGGAAAAAATTCCCCTCCCTTTAAGTGTATGCTTTTGGAAAAAAAGCGCTATTCAGACAGAAGATAAAACAGAAGACTGTAAATGTTTATTGCTGTTGTGAAAATATTCTGTTCATTTGCTTGTCTTTTTGGCTTTTTGTGTGTGTGGTTTTCAGTACTCCTGGAGTAAGCCTCAAGTGGACATTCGACAAACTGCAGATTTGAGCATTTCCATAAACTGCCTTAAAATTTTGGACTGGAGGTTGCCACTTGCTCTGTACCCTTTAAGTGAGTGGCTATATAACTGTGAATATAGCGTAGATCATTCTGCTTTAAAAATAAAGGACAAGGGTATTAGAATAAGTGTGCAAACATAGTTGGAAATACATGAGATTGCATAAAAAAAAAAAAGTATAGTACAGATAGAGGAGAAGGATGGATGGACGGAGATCTGGCCATAACTTGTTTACAGGAACCGCATACAAAGCTGCTTAAAAGGAAATAATAATGATAATGATAAAATAATAATAATAATAATAATAATAATAATAATAATAATAATAATAATAATAATAATATCCCAAAAACAAGACAATTACAAAAAAAAAAAGAAACGTCCCCTACCCCTATCCATCTGGTGCAAAATAAAACATGTAGTTTACTCTTATGCATGCATTTAGGGAGAGAGTAATGATGATTACAAAAAAGAGAACGGTAAAATAAACTTGTTAGACACTCAAATATTGAAGAGAAGAACACATACTTGAAAACTTGATATACAGTCACTGGTTATTTCTGCTTTTCTCTCTTATGACTTTGTGCTATTACTGAGTTGGCATAAAACCATTGTTTAAATTGGGGAAGCAGTGATTGTCGATTGCTTAACTAGGACTGTACAATTGATTTCAGTGGTAAGTAAATAGTTTACACAGACATCAAAGCAACTTTTATAGCAATGTTATCATTTTGGGTCTTCTATCAGTAGTGGGCTCCAAAGAAACTCACTGCTCAACATAGGACCACAGCCGCCGAATCCCTCTGAAACCACATCATGGAACCATAACCGAGACATAATAACCCATTTGCTCTGTGAGTTTCGTAACTGTCTGGTTTCTCGTAAAAAAAAAGGCCTTCATGGCAGCCAGTCTGCCCTCTTTACCTAATGTGAAGCTGGGACACAGATCTGGTTCATGAGAGTATACGTAAATACTTTCAGGGCTAATTTTCCACCTTAAGGAACTTGGAGCTCCATAAAGACCACAAGAGGACACACACAGACATCCGCACACGCACATTCACACATTCACATTCAGACACAAGTAATGTGTTCCGACTGGAGGGCTATCTTGAGCCCCAATGATGCAAAAGTGGGGAAATCTCATTCATCTGGAGGTCTCCTCACTCATGGCTTGGCATGGATTTCTTGGAAGTGCGGGAATCCGAAACATTGAGTCACTCTAGACGTCGGGTCAGCGTGGTTTCAAACTGCTGGAAGAGAATTATGGTCAGAGGGGGCCGGTGTATTCTCAGATGGGGGAGCAGGGATTCCCTCTGACAAGACCTGAACCTTATTTTCTTTCAGGGGGAGGGGGGGCATGTGTGAAGGTGACGATGTGTGAAATTATATTGTCCAGATGTATTTATACATACAGCCACAAGTGAAATGGAGGAATGAGCCATTATATTTGGCAACAAACCATTCTTGACATATGTGCACATGTTTGCGCAACCATAGCCCTCAATGTTTGCTTGTGCACATGTGTGCATTTCTCGGTATGCTTGTGTGTTTATCTTTGGCAGCGTAGCAGCTCCTGATCCCCGTTTTACTGGACAATGATTATGGGCCCAGACGGTTTCCCAGAAGTCATCGCAGTATTGTCGATAGCGGCAAAGCTTTGACTCAGGGGAGAAGCTGAGTAACACTGCCTCCTGCTGCCAGAACTGACAAGCTAACAACCATAAAGGCATGCAGGCTTTCACAATCTATCTTTGACTGGGGAGATGCGTCATAATTCCCAAAGCTATCATGCAAATAGGTCCAGTAAAGAGCAAATGATTATTGTACCAAATGCACTGGGAAACATCACAGCCATGAACTGCATAAAATGATGGATGACTTGTCTCCACCTTTTCCTAAAGTAAAAGAAAAGTGAAGCTAAAATGCACATGACAAGTGCTGACATCTCCCTCCGAGATCCTGCTCAAGAGATAAGAACCGCCTCTCCAACTGACCGAGATCCATATTAGGAAAACCTGTCCTGACTGCTTGGAGTATTAAGAAGTTTTATTGGCCCATATTAAGTCAAAACATTGAGATAAAAAGTCCAAATGTTTAAATAAACTGACAAAATTTAGAGGAAAAAGTCAAAATTGAGACTTAAGACAAATTAAATTTTGACTTTTTTGTCATGACTTTGATCTCTATCTCACAATTTTGACTTTGCATGGACAAAAAAAAGTCAACAAAACCACTACTTTCATTTTCATACTTTTAACTAGCAGAAATGGACTTCCATACATCATGTTTGTTTACACTATAGACAATTTTGACTTGTCTAAAAGGAGTGTGTTAAATGAATGTTTGGGTTATGAAGTAACTTTGCCGTTATTGAGTATCTTTGGGTACTTTCACCGGATCTCTAAGAGGCCGAGTGAAAGGTCCTCGTTTTTGGATTTTAGAATATGGTCACCCTAGTCTGTAATCAAATTGATGTAGTGCAACATGTAATTCACATTACCACATGCGATAAGACAAACATGGTTATTCAAAATAGATGGTAGATCCCTGGTGATTCAATGCATGAATAAAACAAGCGTCACACTCTATGATTAGTGATCTTTGTGTACACACCAATGACTGTAACTGGAGCCATGCCCTTTAAGAAAACAGCACAATATACGCACTGATACAAGCTCCAAGAACACACAACCTCTGGCTGTAGAGTCAATAAAAACGCCCATCGCCAGGCAGGTGGGCGCGCCATCCCGCCCTGCCCTTTGACAATCAATGCAGCAGAGGCTTAACCTGGATACACTGGCTTGCTTGCACAGGACAGGAGGCAAGCATCCTGTTTTTTGTGAAAGAGAGTTGCACTCCCTCAGCTCTTCCTAGAATGTTTCATTAATTACACAACATCTACACATGCAGTACATCCCACGTCAGACCCTTGATTTTCAGAGACAAGTTGGGAAAGATCTGGAGTTCCTGATTCATCACATTTTGAGTCACTTCGCGAGAAAAAAATGACAGCAAAAATGCTGATTTCTACTGTGGTAAGGAAATATGACTGTAACATTGGCAGCTAAACCTAAGAAACTCTAAAAAACGAAACCCATACTCTAACACGCGCTGAAAACAACATGGTTATTTGTAAAGTGAGCCTATTACTTACTAAAATTGTATTTTTATTATAAACTATCCAAGTTATCAGCAGTTGCAGAAGCAGCCAGTTTTCCAACTTCACTATGTTTCCTGGAGAGGGATCCCTTATTACACGATTAAACTATTTGGTTTCAGTGCAGAGGGTGAAAAAAACTGCAGCATCAGGGTATTCCTTCTGATTGGGATCACTGTCTGAGGTTGGGAACACCGCTGCAGGACTCAAGTGAAAAACACCACAAGATCAGGTTTCCAGAGACTGCAGAGACGCTTAAGGCTGCATGGTTGAGGGGGATGACTTCAGACGGATCCACGGAGCAACTCATTCCCTCTCAGAGAAGCAGTATTTATTACGTCCACTTCATCTGTACTGGGATATACAGGCCGAAAACTGAGGGAGAAGAGACGCAAAAGATGTTTCTGTGAAGTATTTGTGTGTATAGTGACCTGAGGAATGCTTCATCCAGTCTCACACAAGATGTTTTTTGGACTAAGTTTGTCCTTTCACCTTTGACACACGCTTTTAAATGCACAAATGTGTGTTTGCAGTCAGACCTTGTAATGGCCTTAAAAGGCAGAGCATGGCCTGATATAAACTAAACTAGTTTTGCTGTGAGTGCGCAGGTGATGAGAGTGAGTTAAGGTCAAGCCTCGGCCTCAGAGGAGTGTTTTGCACTATGTGGCTTATTTCCCACGTGCTACGTTCTCAGGCCAGTTGTATCACAGCCAGATGGGGGTGAATCAAAGGAGAAGGCTGACTAATAACACAGAGTGAATCACTGCATTTCTATCAAAGGCCTGTGTGTGCTGTCTCTGTGTGCCACGTGTGGAAGAGTCAAAGTTACCATCGTAAAAAGAAAAATTAAGTGGAAAACAAAGTAGGGACATATTCTTCTTATACTAATACTTGAATTTAGTGTGAACAACTTTTTTTTTTCTTGGATTATGTCAGTTAACACAATGGTCTGCATTACGATTTTATCATCAGTATCTAGATAAACCACTTGCATTGGTTTTGTTTGGTAAAATAACTACTCTCAAAAATGTAATGACACTGCAAAACAATGACAATGCAGTTTCAATGTATTGAAATTTTAAAACAAACATTTGAAAATAATACTGTTCATTCTTCAACTTTAACTTCTGACAGTTTTTGCTCACAAATTTCACAAATTTCATGTCATAACAGCCTCTGTTTGAAAAAAAAGTTGAGGAGATAGATAAAAGTAAATGCTCAAAAAGCTAATTGTGGCAGAAAGCAAAGACACTGATGAGACCCGATGGCGCAGCTACCCATGCTCCTGAGTGCTCAGCTTTTATGTAAACTACTTCCTTTTACATTGTTTTTTAATAGAGTTGTTTCAAGTTATGAAAAACCCAAAGCTATTTTTTAAACAGCTGTTTGCTGACGTGGATGTAGTTTTTCCATACATGTAGCTGAATGCAGCAATTACTGTGCTTCCTAAAACTTTGAGTTGAATTGTTTAAAACATCATGATATATCGATTAGTTCTTGACAACAAAAGTGACAGGAACAACCTGATCATATCATATCAGTCATAGAAATCAATCCTGTGAAGTAATCTAATACATCTGCCTCATAACACTGTAGCAGTAAAAAAAAAAAAATTGCTGCAAGCAGAAGACACAAGTGGAAAAGGATTCTGTCCTGCAATCCAGGCAGCAGGGCTGGTAAGAGCAACTCCAGTTTCTACAAATTTCTTCTGGATGGCAGGAGGGGGATGACCTCCCTCAAATTAATGTGAAGACTTCGTGGAACTTCATGGACTCCATCAGAAATGAGTTTTAGACAAGGACGACAGGCAGATAAAACAAGGCAGATCATGATTAATAATTTTGTAATCAGTCGATTTCTAGTTTGTTTTCAATGATTTTTTGATATTTGTGTGTAAATTTATCATGCAATAAATCATAAACTATTTCTTCCTCAATTTTGCAGGGTCATCTTTCATGTTTAAAGCTTTACCACCAGTCAAGTTCTAAAAGAAGGGGCAAGTGAATAGGGACATAATTGTCAACATCTGTGTCCCTATATATGACTTTTAATGGGAATGTTGACTTTAATGTGGCTTATGACAACCTTACCATAAAAACATAAGAAGGTTGTTGATGTTTGGACAAATTGTAAATTCTTTGTCTTGTTGTCATTATCTGCATGATCACCAACTCTATATAGATTATTCTGACTTGAAGCCAAATCAAAGAGCTGAAATTCTTGAATACACCAAAGAACTCTTGAAACCACTTGGTTGTGTTACAGCTTGAATTAACTTGAGTATACTTTATTTACACATTATTTCCAAGTCAAAGAGGGGGGAAACTCAGTTAAGTGGAACAAAGCACTACATCAAAATGCCAACATAAAAACCATCAAGCATGCCACCCATATGCTGACCCTCTAACCTTTCAACCCCTAAAGTCACACTAGTAAAAGACAAAAAACTACAAACTGGACAGCTGCCATGGTTGCCAGGCAACCCACACAAACAGCAGGAAACAGACAAGGGGATCCCATCTGAGAGGCCGTGAAAAAGGAAGGCTTTGACTACAGACAGGAAAAGAAGAGAAAAAAAGAGGAAGAAGACAGACGCTGGTCCTTCAGCTGACCGTTCTGCACATAAATGTCCAGCAGGGTTACTTTTCTCCCCCTCAGTCAGAGGCTGTTAGACGATCTTAGACTGCAGAGTGACTCCTGTAAGCCAGGATCAAGTTATATTTAATCTTTTTATGACATGTCAATACCATCACCAAGGGCAGGTCACAGAATCAAAGCAGCTGCAGAATGAGTGACCTGCTTTGAGCTCTCCATGTTCACTAAACACTGTGCCAGTCACACCTCTGCAGGAGTATTTCAGAGCACTCCTTTAACTGGCATCTCCCTTTAACACAGTATCCAAAAATTATACCTTTAAAATTTTCAAACCTAATATTGAACTAAATATCAAACTGATTGAGGGGATTTTCCTCTCATAAAGTTAGGTGCTGGATGAGTTACCTCGCAGCCAAATGTACAAATAAAACCGCAAATCTGACATTGAGTAGTTTCTGCAGAAAGTGTGAAATATTGAGTCTTCATGCTACCATGGACAAACTAATTTAAAATAATCTAAAGGTCAGTGTAAAAATTGTCACATGAATGATGAGTCAGTCATATTGTTATGAGATTATAACGTAATAATAAAAAAGATAAAGTGGTAACAAGAGACTTATGATATAAAAGAGATGACCAACTTATCTTTTTTGAGTTCCATACTTTGATCTTGATGTTGTTGATATGCAAAACAAAGTATTCAGATAACAAGTGGTTTCACTTACTAATTTAAGCACCAACTCAAGCACAATTTTCTATTCTTAGAATACCAACTAAAAAAACTCTGACTCTATCTTTGTTATTGCAACTTTAGTCTCATATTCTATAACTTTAAAGATTGTCTTTTTTGAAATATCACTGTTTTCTCTTCTTTATTTTTTCTTGCCAGACCTTCATTGATTGGACAGATAAAGAGAATCAGAAAACAGAGTAGAGGGGGTAGAGGGAGACATGCAGAAAAATGTTGTGGCTGAGAGTCAGGCCCCTAAAAGATTAATGGACGTGTACTTAGAAAGTGCTTTTCTTGTCTTTCAGACTACTCAAAGAGTTTTTTACTGCGAAGCACATTCACTCATTCATACAATGATGGTACAAACCGTAGGGAATGCAATAGTAGTGGCATTATCAGCTCATCTCATTCATTCACCACAGGGCTGTTGTGAATCAGTTTCTTTTTGTTTGATAACCATGTGTTAATACTCAAAACAAAGACCTTTAACTGAACAAACTAAATGGAAAAGACTAAACTGATCACTAAGAGTAGCTATGAGAACTTTCTAGAAAAGCTAGCGTTAGTAAGCGATAAAGACTCCACTTTCCAAGAGCACTTTCTCCCCACTGTTGTGAGTACCAAGTCTCTGAGAGTAACAGAGAGCATTCTAATGTTAGAAAATCCTCGTAGTGTCTGGCCAGTGCTCATCTACCAACTCCAACCTCACCAAGCAGGGCAACTTAACCTGGCTCTTCATTTTATTGATAGACTTTGGTTTGAACAGATCACTGCAGTATAACTGCTGCTTGTGGGTTAGAACGAACACTATCACTAACAGCCTAGCATTTGGCATTTAGTTCCTGTTTTAGCTTTTAGTCTGTGCCCCATCACTCTCCTGTTTATCTTTCAAAACAATAGACTAGTATAGTATATTCTTTATTTGTTCTTTGTACAATTTATTATTGAATATTTACTGTAAACATTGTTTCTTCTGTCATTTTTCTTTGGGATAGTCCTGCTCCAGTGTTGTGGAGGAAAACACAGATGTATCTTCTCACTGCTAAACTTTAACAGCTAATGTGGTGTTCTCATAGAGACTTTAACATGGTGTACCTCAATTTGGTCCAGTTCATTGCAATCAGCAAGCTGAGAAATAGCATTTAGAAAAATTCTATTTCAGAACTGATAATCTCATTTTAAGTTGTGGATTACAACCAGGTATACATAAAGATGAGACTTTTTCAAGATCTTGGAAGTCCTCACAGTGAGAGATAGGATGTACGAGTGACTTTTTCTACATGAAGTATTTTTCAGTCTGTTTGGAGTACGAGCTAAAATTTCACCAACCATGATGTCCACCTTTTGAGAGCCTGGAAACGCAGCAGATGTTGAATGTAATGTGATTAAAGTTGCATGAGATAGAGTTGATTCAACATTTTAAAGGTTGGCTGGATGTATCATAGCTGATGTATCACAGACTAAAATGCCCCACCCTTCCCCCCTCCCCCATGTCTTAAACCTTTTAGTTTAAACAAAGTTTTGCAGAAAGGAGTAAAATGAGTGAAATACTCCTCCTATAATGCTGTTAAAAAAGGCTTCCCTTACATGGATTATCTGAAAAATTTAACAAGTAAAGCAAGGATTTGTGTGCAATTAATGTAGCAAATCGTTGTCAAAATTGTGCACTGTCACACATGCTTTTGTGGTGTAAACATGTACAAATTGTTATCAATACATGGCAAAACTATAAAGTGTTAAACATTTTACTATGCAGTCAGCTGGGCAAATGTCTTCTGTTTTTGTAATCTGGCTTTACCCTTGAATACCATCTGAAGATGGTTCAACAAATAATTACAAATTGCATCCCATTACCACTGTTGCAAGAAAAGTATTCAAACATTTGACACTTTTACACAATTCACTGTTGAAATTTCAAAATGGGGGATGTTGTTGAATTTTGCCCTGGAAAACTCAAGGAAAATATTGAAAAGTACCAACAAACAAAAACTCAATCTGGAGTTTTCGACGGTGGTTTCCACATGTACAGTCATTTCTAAAAGTCTTGTCAGTAAGTTTGTTATATGGAGGAAGTCACTGTTTCTCTTCCCTTTTTTGCACATGTAAGATAATACATGTAGGACATGAGTTTTTATCTTATGCTATTCATGAGAAAGACATTATTTTGGCTGATACTCAGAGTGTTTCCCTTTTGAATTTGCTAAGTGCTTTCTATTTTTCTTTACATAAAATAGACTCCATAAAACCTCTTGTCATCTTCTAGTTAAATAAAACAGCAATGGAAACACTGACTGCCTGTGACAAATCACCTCTCACCATTTATTCGACAAAATGATTCAAGGCACAGGGAGATTGAGCTCAGATTTGTGAGTGACCCTTTCGCATAACCAGGACCCTGGCTGTGCTGGACTGTATAAATGTGTTTTCATGTAGAGCAGCCAAGCTGGAGAGCCCTGCAGTAAAAATGGCCTTGGCATATATGCTTAGGTTTAAATCACCATAATGGACCTGGATGTGACAGTCATAGGCCAGAAAAATGAAACCATCCACCCTCATAATCCCATGACCATTACTGGGATTGAAACAGAACTGACTGGATACACATTCAGCTGAAGGGGAAAAAAATAACAAAGCTTATATCAGGGTGTTTAAAACTGACATTATGGCCCTCCTCAGATGTCTTGCCTGAGTAATTATCTGTTAGACTTGATGTGGGAAAATTGTCTCATAGGTCATATGTCTTTGACCTACAGAAACCGTTATTGGCCACAGGTTTTGAATTAGCTACACATGTGGGTAAGCTGCAGTACCCATGGTGGAGCTCTTATCACATCTCACACTGTCAGCAAAACCAGTGGTGGGGAAAAACAACACTGACAGGGTGCAGTAATAGGTCATTAGTTACAAAAACAATGTGCAGATTTTTCTGCCCTGTGGAGCTGTATTTAGACTCCACAATAACACAGCGGACAGCATTATGATACTCTTTTGATGAAGTTTTCACTTTTAGTTACTTCTGCCTCGTATCAGGGAATTAATTATCATGGGTTTATTTTTTCCAGTTTGGTTTTGTATAGTTCTTCTCATTGTAGCTTTGGGAGTTTTTACTCTTTGTCTTTATCTCTGACATCATGCTCTTTTGGAAAATGACAGCCGATGGCCACAGCTCCTTGCAACCCTGTCGAATGGTTTGCAAATGCAACCATCATGCAGATTCAACATTGCAAGATTGAAAACTTTGAAATGTACATACAGCTGTCTCCTTGGTCAACACTCTTCATGGGATTAATAAATCATTGTGGTCGCCTTACAGGAGTAGAGAAGCTTCATTTCCTAATTTTGGGAGGCCTATGAGGTTTACCACAATTAAAATATTCATAACTGCCTGAATTAGGAATCGATTTAAGAGTGGTTTGCTTGGTTAGGAATACTATACATATATTTATGAGTTTGGATACTTGGTTGTGTTAAGTGTACATGTTTATTTTCTAGATGAATCTTAAATGGTTACCGTGAGGTTTGGTTAGTACATTTTAGAACAAATACTTTTTGAAATATTGCACAACTTCTACCACTTTAACTACAACTACTGCTACTAATGCTTCTACTCATAACACTACTACTACTACCACGACTACTACTACTACTACTACTACTTATAATAATAATAATAATAATAATAATAATAATAATAAAAATAAAATCTGAAATTTATCACTTTGTATATATTATGTTCAATGTTACATTCTCCACTCATATACTGTATTGTATTGACTACATTCATGCAACATGTTAAAAATGCCCATATCAATACAAAATTATATAACATCTTTTCACCAAGAATGTATTGCTATTTGTTGAGTCTGTGCATTTATTTTACTGAAAGGTGAAAAAATGTTCAAATATTATGCAAACAAACAAAAGCATTTATTGTCTGTGACCTATGAGATAAGTCAAAGGATCATCACCCAAACAGCATGGTACCTGACTCCGTTTCACTTCACACAAGCCCTAAAGCATCATCTACATTTGAATATCCACAACAGAAAAGTACTGCAAAAAGAATAAAAACAGGGTGCAGAAAGCAAAAAAGGAAATCAAAAATTAAAAAGAACAACAAATTTGCGTCCCATACGTTATCAATACTTTAGTAGCCATTAATTGTTTTCTGTCATTATTTTATCAAGACTTGTTAAATATCCAAAATGTCATCATTTTGCCTATCAGGGGATGCGAGGACATATTTGTGATTTTTTTTTTCAACAAATACTTTATAGCAACACCTGTGTGGTCTGAAACCATAACACAGAGGTAGGGGACAGCTTCAAGGTGTTTGTTTTATTGAATAAAGTGTTTATTTTGTGGGGTTTTCTTTAAAGATAACATCTTGTAAATGATATATGCAGGAGTAGGAGCAGGAGTGGTGCAAAGTAATTCTGAAATAACTTGATGATTCCTGGTTAACATAGCAGCAG
Organism: Thalassoma bifasciatum; assembly: GCA_008086565.1. Classification (NCBI taxonomy): domain Eukaryota; kingdom Metazoa; phylum Chordata; class Actinopteri; order Labriformes; family Labridae; genus Thalassoma; species Thalassoma bifasciatum. The sequence continues at coordinate 237,969 of RPOG01000243.1, read as the reverse complement.
TTGGACTTTTCATGAGTTCCATGCTTCCAGTCTCACTTTGTCCCTTTAAATCTGCAAAAAAATAAGACAACAACCCAAGAGACCTATTATATTAAAGATCAATCAGGGTACTCTGTGTGCATAACTATGTCAAAGTATTATCCTCACACTGTTCCTTCCTTATTTTCTTAGTCAATGGCCGTGTGACGATGATGGCGCTGCTTCTTTGGTATACAAAGCAGACATGTACGTTACTTCCTGTTCATAAGAGGAATCTCTGAAAAAAAAGCCCCTCAGCTAAACATACAGCACAGTCCAGACATGCCCAAGATAGCTCCAAGCAGTTCTCCATTGTGAGCACCAAAGTATGCACTTCCATGCGTCTGAACACAAACAAAGAAAAGGAGAAGTGGGGAAGTGTGTACAACTGTTTGTGCGTGGGCCGCAACTAGGAAAGGCCACAGATTTACCTTCATTAACCGCAGACTTCTTCATTCATTCCTTTTAAGCTCCAAAGCAAAGAGATGAGCAATAAACACGTGCGTAGCTGCAGGAGCTGCTACTGGAGCTGCAGGGTTAAACAAGGCTGAGTAATAAACTTGTATCAACAGAGTGCACACAAATGAGTGTTTACATCTATTAAAAGCTGTCTGATTCAAGTTATGGCACACAGAAATGCATAAAAAGTAGATAATAACAGTGTAGGAAACTCAAGATGCTAGTGTGCACATTTCCCCGGATATGTCAAACATGAATTATATGTTGTAAAAAAAAAGGGGGATTAACCATGCAGCTTTGAGGGTTTGGAGCCTTAAATTTTATATGTCACAGATTCTCCCGCAGTTAGCTACACTCTTTTTGGTTAACATGCCTTGTTAGAGCCTGAATTAATATCAGCCTCTGACGCTTTTTTCCTACTGGGATCATTCCTGACATCTAGACAAACAAATATGACAGGTCTAAGCCCACAGTTTGGAGAGCCTTAGATATACGATCATTAAGTCTGTCAACATTTGATCGATCTTTACGTGTAAGAGTTCTAAGAAACGGTTTCTGGCCCTGCAAAGCTGAATTCAGGGCCAGACCACTGGTAGTAAACATCAGAGAAACTGGCATTAAGTACAGCTTTCGTAATGAAGAGCCATTTCAGTCATTTATTATATCATCACCCCTGTTGGGGAAGATTTCTAGTCTCTAGAAAGTAATGCATCATAGCAGAGGCAAACCAGGATAACCGAAAACAGAGGGGGGGGGGGGTTTGCAACAAGTGTGTTTGATCAGTCTTTCTTCTTTGGAGTGAAAAGGGAAAAATGAACATCAACAACAACATTTCTGTAAATGTAAAAGCAGCATGTCACTGTTTACAACACTGCAATCTTATTTTTTCTTATGAAGCACACGAACGAGGAGCAGGCCTCTCATAAATCAGAGCAGAAGACACAGTCCCTAATGCTCTCCGCAGACATGTTGTGGTTGCTCAGTACGTGCTGTGTCACCGGGCCAAATGTAGTAGCACTATAAATCACGATCTAGCATTTCCAGAGAGGATGTAAAGTGAATGCAATTTTTCCCGGATGCTGCATGCAAAGCTCCAGGTTTTACAAAGACACGAAGCTAGTTTCCATATTTGAAAAGTAAGACTTGGTGCTGTCGAAGAAAAAAGACTGCCACCAGTGGTGCAATGATACAGGATACTGAAGAAAATACGGGAGACTTTGTGCCTTCCAGGCTCCATATAATTTGCGGCGATACCTTAATAAATGTAAAAATTACTCTTAACACTTACGCAATGTACACATTTCTTTATTAGTTGGCCCATTTGTAGTGATTTATTTAACAGGGGAAAAGGAGATGCAGGTACGTAACAAACAATGGGTCCAGCTTTCTCACTTCTGTTTAGGACACACTGTGGATTTGAGCCTCTTTAAGTTATTATTTGACCCTTCCTGCAAGTGAGGAAAAAGCCCAATGCTATAGGGTTTATTTTGGCGAGGCAACACAGTCTCAGAATGGATATTTTGTTAATAAAAACCTTGCCTTATGTTTAGTTAAAGTTAAATAAGGACTCAAATCTGACCTTGAATCACTCTATGAAGAAAGGCTCAGCTGAAGGTAAAGTTACCTTGAACACATTATTACAGCATCAGGTTTTCAGATTACTCACATCATTAAATGAGGTATGGAGAGCTTAATGACCTGGTGGCTGCAATGTCTGTCGCTCCTGTGATGGTCTGAGGAGCTCTGACTTCTGTTGACAGACACTGCAGCTAATGGCACTTTTCTCCGTAGCACAGAATCCATCATGATAAGCCTATGGGCTGCCATTTACATTTACACCACACGGTTTGAAAGCTATACAACTGGTGAGATTGTGCGTCCCACTGACAGCGCCAATCAGATGTGTTGCTTCTTTTTTTCCTACCGCTGGCCTGTATCATAATTCATCTCCTAAAGTATGTGATGCTGCTTTTTTATCTCTGGGCTCACACGTGCACATCAGCCAAGCCGCAGCTGACGCCACACAGCTACTGTAGGCAAAGAAAACAGAGCGTACTGTTACTTTCCCCCCGTGCTGTCTGCTCTACTCTTGCCCCACAGCCGGTCTGCCCCCAAAAGGCAGTCTGCTTCTGATTATGTGTGATCTTCCTCTAGCTTGCCAGCCACATTTCAGACTCATGGGAGTCTTTTTTCCCTTCAAATCTGGCCTCCATTCAAATGGAATTACACTGTAGCTTGTCAAAGCTGTTGTTAATTGCACTTATGGCAGCTACCAGCACTCATCCAGGCCTCTGCTCAACTTGTTATACAGAGGTTTTTTTTTTTAATGCATCAATACTAATTCCATTATACTTTTTACACATACAAGTCACCTGCAAGAGCTTTGCTAATGCAGAGGAAGAATCCATTCAACGAGCGCACTTCTAAACTTCTCAGATCTCCATCAAGTTTCATATTTTTGATTAAACTTCATTCACCATCACATGCAAGCGATGTGCACAGGTGACTTATGGCTAAGCCACATCCCCCTCCACTCACCTGGACAAACAATGAGGATTCAGTGACAGGTGCTAAGGCAGGTGTCACAGTAAGAGACACTTCGCTGTAGGCCATTGATCATATTTGGTGACAGAAAGATCAAATATCTACAAGTCAGCAAGAGAGTCTAAGTACACATTGGCGGGGTATATTAATCATATTAATCAGTAAAAACCTTCAGCCTCTGGCCAAAATGTACAAGTCCCACTGCAAATATGATAAACTGCATCTCTTTGAGCCAAAAACTTCAGTGGTCATGGTGATGGCAGATTATGAGAAAAATATTAAGGCCTTACCATCCTTATTAAGAGTGTCTCTCTGTTAGTTTAGTGCCACAGTATTTACACTGAATTGTTCAGATACTTAATAAAGCTAAGCTCCAGAGGTTGATTTAACTTGAGCCCTTTGGAAAACAGCTAACAATGTAGAATTACCAAAGTACAAAAACTTGAACAAATTAGGCCAAAGAACTCCCAACAAACTAAGTGACATGACGAACAATGCAACTAAGCTAACTTTTGCGAATATTAGAGACGCTGGATGAAACTTCATATTTCTTTCCCGCAAAGTGACAATATTTTGCGTCAAATACAATATTGACAGATGTAGATGTCCTTGTTCATTTCATTCATGTTGAATTGATGTTGTCTGCCACACGACTTTATCTAAAGGAGACACTTCTATAGATTTGTATGTGGCTTAGGCAAGGGTAAAAAAGTACACCCTGCTGCCCAGCCTCCAGGAGTCTTACAAACCCAAGAAACAACCTCTGTTTAGAAAATTAAGAGCATATTACAGGTTAAATACAACTTTGAGTGAAATAATGAGAAATATGCTCAAAGATAAGATTTTTTTTTTTATTTTTTTTTTTTTAATTCTGCATTAAAAACCAGCATTTGGCTGTTACGTCACCAAGGGGAGCAACTGCCGAAAATACCTCTGTTTAACATCAACATGAGCATGGATGAGACTCTCACTGCTGTTAATGAAGAGGAAGAAAATCTGTATATATGAAGGCCCTCAGGATTAAAATGGTGAGACTTTTAGAGAAGATGAAGAGCAGGAACATGGCATGATTAGGAGGAATTATGGGTAAAGGAGAGCAGAGGACTGTGGTGTGAGGAGAACAGCGAGTCTTGGTGAGTGACCAGCGTTAGATACAGATACGGAGCCAAATGCTGTTCACATCAGCGTGTTTAAAGTTTGAACTCAGAAACAGCAACTTAAAAAGTCTGCAGTAAGTGTAAGTGCAGATCACAAACCAGTCTGTTGGAAGGAAGGAAGTTGTAAAAACGCCAAATCTGAACTACGGTTTTCGCGAGTGTGAGAAAAGAGACGCAGCACCGGCTTCGGTGATATCGTGTACGACAAACATTTTTTTCTACCCGCTAAAATTCGTATATCCACTAATCTAGGGTCAGAAAATGAATAAATCAAGACTTACAGTGCTTAGATGACATTTCTGTCCTGGGATGAATCTCTGGTAAATCCTTGTTCAGATCTGGCACCTGTAGCCGGGCTGTTGCTGCTGCTGCCGGTGAACCTGTCGCTGCCTGGGGCCTCATCCGCCATCATCTCACCCGGTCCTGGCTCCGGTATCAGATCCTGAACTCCATCAAATTACCAGGAACATAGTCTCCCCGCCACCAGAAACGATCACTTTTTTTCTGTGAACGATGTACGTTTCTTCAGCTGCACGAAACGAACCCGAGCACGGAAGCTAACTCTTTCCTCATTTTGGGGAAAAGATCGACTCGGTGTCCTGCTATGTCCTGATTTTGCATCCAGCGTATGAATGCAATATTTAACCATCTCAATGAACGATCAAATCATTTTGAAAACTTGGAGAAACACAACGAATTCGAAATCCCCGCTCTCATTCACTTCCTCCTGTCATTCACGTTGGATCAGAGCCAAGGTAGGGAGCGCGCGTCCCCTTGATGACGTCAAATGACGCGGTGATAAAAGGAGCCTTGTGAACAACTATGAAAAAAGCTTTTATAGTTGTTTCATACTATGAGATGTATACTACCTCGAGCATGCAATGTTTTTGATGAAATTATGAACTGTTGTAAGTTCTGTTTATAAATAAAGTTTTGAAAAAAAAAACACTGAAAAAAAAGCCACTTCATCTTCTAATTTGTGACTTTTTGTCACGAATAATTAAAAAAAATCAGTGATTGACTTTTTCTACTGCCACTCTCAGACCATATTTAGTGTTAATCCAAAAGAAAAAAAAAGTGGTAAAAGTTGCTTTTCATTGAGAATTTACAGAGCCCCCAAGGGTCAAGGAGGGGTGGGTTTTTTTTAGGAAGGCTTTTGCGTTCGCTCGCAATACGTTTTTGTCTTCAGAGCCTTCTGATCAGGTTTTCACTTTCACTCAGGTGCGCAGAGAATGGATCAGCTCAATACAGGAAAGAGTTAGAGAGATAGAGAATCAATATGATAATACATTATGATCAATAACTCATCATCGGAGCATTTCAAGGAACGCAAAACTTTTGCAAGGGAACGCAAAAGTATCGCGAGAGAACGCAAAACTATTGCAAGGGAACACAATAGTCTTCCAAAAAAAAAAAAAACTTGCCATGACCCTTAGGGGGCTCTGTAAGAACCTACTTGTGGCTGGCTGCAAAACAAACAAACCAAAAAAAACTGGAAACAACATACACACTGAGGGAAAACAAATCGACCTTCACAGCATTAAAAAACAAAATATTTACAGCCTGGTTCATAAAACAGCTTGGGTCTGAAATTCTAATGTCACCATTGGCAGAGACTGTTTCAGGGGTTGAAGTTATTTCGAATTCAGTGGAAAAGAAGAAACTGGGATAAAGACTTTGTCCAGTCAGAGACGCAGCCCAGCTCACGTGACTGACAGTAGCTGTTATAGCTGTTAAAAATGAAGCTCATAACCGGGGTCATATTCAATACAGGCCCTCCTATGGGCTTAGCCATAGGTCAGTTCTGAAATGAGCTCATGATTCTCATAACCGCTGCAGTTAGCGGGAAAAATCCTCTTCAAGTTTCAAAGATTAGAATTTATTCATATGTAATACACATGGTGCATACACTCAATAACATCTGTCAGTTTTGTCTGATAGTATTTCAAAATTCAACCACACCATGTGTTTTCACCTTTTTGTGTCAGTTTAACATAACAAAGATACCATATAATTCAAACTTATATTTTGATAAATGAAAATGGGGGTGCAATTAGCAAAATAGGCTGAAAAATGAACCTCTGTATTTTCCTTTAACACAGGCAAAGAGTAAGGACTCGAACACGCAGATTCACAGGGGACGAACTGATACAAAGAAGTGGAAAACAGAGATGCGGAACATGTTGTGTTCGTGCTGTCAGAGGTTAAGGATAGTTATTCTGGGCAATCTGTGAAACCATAGTTCCCTCAAACATAAGGAAAACACATTTGTAAATGATATTTGATCATTGAGGTTGGACTCATGTCATAGGGATATGCTGAATACTTGAATAATGGTAATGATCGCATAATACCGGGATTGCCAACATTAACAAGGAAGGACATTATAGCCATATCGGTAAATGTTCAGTGACATGATACTTTGTTGTTGCTGTATGGGCTTCCTACTCTCTGTTTTTGACTTTGTCCCTCTTTGACCTTTCTATCGGGAGTCAAGGTCAACGTCTCTATAGGAAACAGGTTGTTAACGGCTACCACAGGCTAACCTGTTATCACAGCGCTGGGATTTTATGAAAAACTTGGACTTAACAAATATTGAGCCATATAGTTTTATTAAGTGCAGGTTGCTGCCACCTTACAAGAGTCTTAAAGAAATAAGAATGAAAACAAGGGTTTAGTGTGATTTTCTTTGGTCCATCTCGAGTCAAAAGTTTCAGATAATAGTCAAAATTTTAACATCATACAGTCAAAATTTTGAGACAAAAATCAAAAGATTGAGATAGAAATTTTGAAATAGAGAAGCCAAACCATGAGAAAAACAATCAACATTTTGAGATGAAGTCAGTATTTAAAGATAATAAAGTCAAAGTTGTGCATCAATAAAACCCAAATAACAAGGAAAAAGAATCTAAAATATAAGATAAAAAGTCAAAACTAGGGATGGTAAGTTTAATCTATGTGAAAAAAGTCAAAATGATCAGGTAATAGGTCCAAATTTTGAGACGGATAAGCAAAATTCTTTAACTTAAGTCAAAATTGAGATAAAAGACCTAAATCTTGTCTTTTTAACTAAATAATTTCACTTTTTATTTCCAAAATTTAACTTTATGTGACAAAAAAAAAAAAATCAACGAATGAAAATGGGCCTCATACAAAAGAATAATACACATTTGGTCAAGTAAAGTAACTTTTTTCATTGATTTTTTGGACTTTTTCAGAAATATATTTGGGTCTTGTTGTCTTAAAATGTTTATGTGTGTTTATCACTTGTTTAATGTATTATAATATCTTTTAAGTGTTAATCCTGAAGTTTTACTGATTTGAAAGTCAGGCAACATCTGTCATGGATTCAGTTATTAGCAGTTCTGGTTATATTTTGGAGATTTGTGTCTCCCATTTTGTAAAAATAAATGGTGATCCTCCAGGTCTCATGCTCCGGTCTCTGTCCTTCTCCTGTGATCTGTGTCACTGAGTAGTGTGGCTCCGCAGACCGTGGGTAGTGTCACATACATACACAGACACGCGCACACGCTCGCACCTCAAACACACCTCCCTCCTCCCTCCTCCCTCCTCTATCGCAGGGATCCCAGGGTGGAAGACATCATCGGGCGGTCCAGGACGTTGCTGGAGTCGGTCGCGTCATCCTTGGATGGGCGGCGCGCTGACGAGAGTAGTGAGTGAGGGTGTTTTCCAGATTTAAAAACATAGGAGCCGGCCCCTCTGACAAACCGCGCTGCGTCATCGACCTGGGGACACTCAAGAAAACCTTCAGTAGGGCTGAGGAGAGTCAAACTCACCTCACGTAGTCCCCTTCGCAGCTCTACCTGCGCCGGTCTCCACATTCACCCACACACGACTCAGCCCCGCTCATCGCGCGCTGTCGTTCAGAGTAGTTCGGTCGCTGTCCTGCGAATGATGCTTTTATATACTTTCGCATGAAGTGATCCAGCTCTTTTTTTTCTAGCATACTATAGGCGCTTCTTACTTAAGTCGAGGAGAAAGTTACGCACCGCTTGTTGAATGCAGGATACCTACTGTCTCAGTCTCAATTCTAACTTGAGTTTTGGAGCAACAGCCGGTAAGGAGCGGGGACTCCAGCGTGTCACCTCTCTCAGCGCCGAGATGAAGTCTGCAGAAGAAGGTAAAAACTACTTCTTATTAAGTATGATGCAACATTTCAACCAGAGTTTCAAAATGCACATCCTGGCTTCTTGTTGGACTCAAAGATGTACTGACAGGTGCTGCATTATAAAAGTGTTAGAGAGCTTGCTGATATCAAACTCTACTGTCATATAGTCAGCTGATGTAATTTTTAAGGAGCTGTTTTAAATTATCTTAAAGTTAATAAATCAATCTATCTGCATGTAATTAGCTAGAAAGTATTAAGGCTCTCTATGATCTTTTGTCAAAATTTATTTTCCTGAAAATCTGAACTATTATTTCTGAAGGGACACGATTGAAATGTTGTTAATGTGACAGTTACTACCATATGTGTGTCAAAAAACTTTGGCTCTCCGTTAGAATCAGATTACCTCTCATGAAGTGAACTGGATTAGACACCTATTTTACATCCACACCAATAGGTGTCTCCAGCTGTCTTTGCAAGTGCAACCCATCATGTGCAAGTAAGGGTTGCACTGTTACTGTCACCTGCACTGGTTCTGTCAAGAGGTTTACATTTACCTCACTTGCGTATGTTCATTTTAATAACTGATTAAATACAAGGTCTGTTCCTAAAATGCTTTGCCAAGTTGAAGTCAGGAAAGAGATCGTCAGATGTTGTCCGAGGTTGTTGTTTTTTAGATAGATGCGCAGAAGCAGAAATGACAAATTCAGAATTTCCATTCACATGACAGTCTTGCTTTTTAAAATCTTATTTCCATGGCAATTTTTTTTCAGACTAAGTGGTCTGAAGTCACTTTGTCTCTCAGTGTTGATGTCACCAGCTTTTTGAGGATTTTGTGAACTTCATTTTCTCTTTGAGGTTTCAGACGGACGGGTGCGGGCCACGTTATTATTCATTTCAGTTCCTCAGCCCTAAGCCTTATAATTGGTTGCAGACATGTGCTGCCTATGCATGTGTGTATGTGTGCGTTTTTATGTGTGCATGTGTCAGAAAGTTGTGCGTTCAGGGATGCCTGGTAGCTTGCCTGACAAGGAGATGTATTTAACCACACACAGCTTCAGCCATTTGCAAAGGGCTGCTTTATTACCACACATATACATTAAGTCAGACACATACACACACACTGATGCAACCACACACACACTCACATACACACGCTCACGCACACACACAACTGATGTTTTGCCACAGCCACAGTCAGCCATGTGCGATAAGTGGCCCCGGGGTTCTTAGTTCCAGAGGCTGCAGATAACTTCTGTGGGCGACCACCTATCTCTCCCTGAGGTCCTGTCAGTCTGAGCCCAGGCTAGACCAAAATCCCCATGGATAAACCCATCCATTCTTTAGTCACGCTGGTTTGGTTTTGGGGAGAGAGTGTTTTGATCGTGATAGCATAATAGAGAAAAATTGGCGTGGACAGAAAGAGAACGCTATAATCTGTGTGATAGTCTGTGTTTTCAAATTAACTCTGCTTACACCGCATTTTGAAAGCACTACAAACAATTGTAGAGACTTGGCCTTGAGTGCAAGTGTGAGTCATTTTATTTGTCTTTCTTTCGTTTCACCCCACAAATTGTCTATGATCTGGTTTAATTTAATTAGTTCAGCAAAAAGAAGTGATGTGTGTGACTCAAAAAAAAAATTGAGAAAAAAAAACTTTGCTGCACACAAGAGTGAAAGCCTCAGAGTGTTTGAGTGGGTGGCAGAAGAAGTCAAGTTTGTTGCGGCATCGTGCACTAATCTTGCACACTGTCAGGAGAAAAAACAGCTGCAACTCTAAAAGAAGTCAGTCAGGCCTGAAGCGAGGGGGTGTGTCGTTGATCAGAGTGGGCAGGAGATTATCATCTGTACAGCACTAGAAAAGGATAGGCTGGAGTTAAAGAGCATCAAAGAAGACTGACATGAAGAGGTGCTAGTGTTTGCTGTGAAAATAAAAGTCCTGATAACAGGGACGATGATGAGTTCCCAGAAAGAAGACCAAGAATTTGATTTCAGCTATGTGTTTGAATACAGCCAGAATGAGCCAGTCAGAGGTGGGTTGAGTTCTCTTTCATTGGTGGTTTCTCAAGTGTACAGTGTTATAGCTCTACCTATACTAGAAACAACTGAGAGGGAAGTTTTTTCTTGATATAAATGGAGTTTTTTTTTTTCTTAAAGAATCTTTACAACATTGTTAAGTTTCTGTAAATAGTACGAGTTAAAAAAAGAAAAGAGCTCAGCTTTGATTTTTTTATCATAACTTCTCAATATTAAGCTAATATTTTCCACTAGGTGCCTATAAAAACTCTAAAACCTCTCCATATATTTATATTCATAAAAAAATATGATGCCTGTGACATAATAATTTCTTAAAATAGACAGTTATGAACTACTTTTAGACTTTCCTCCCACAACATATGTATTGGTGACACATTTATCACTCATGTGATGCACATCAGTGTGAGGAACAAATATAGAACAGCTCATCAAGGGGAATGCCCTTCACCAGGTTTCAGACTGAGTTGTATTCACTCTAGGACCACTTTTAGCCTCATAGAAATTATTAGTTAAAGCAGACATAAATTTTGGGAGTGTAGGCACACAGCAGACTACTGGCTACTTTCTGCTTGTCTCTTCCTTCACTGGTTGCTTATGTCTGCCCTTTGTTTGTGTGTATACCGCGCTGCAACTGTGTGTACCGCAGCAGCAAACTCTCTTTGACTTAATCACAAGCTCAGAGCGATGCGAGAGTGCTGTCAGTTTTCCACAGGGGAGGGCCTAATTCACTCAGTGAGTGATGCAATCAATCAAATAAAGCATCCATCAGCTCTGCTGGAGGAATTCCTGTAGAGTATATATGACAGCAGGGAGTGCCAAATAGAGCCTTAGATGAACTGCTCCAACACAGAGTGAGTGGATGTGCAACTACGCAGCGACTACACCGCTATCACATAAAGCAGCTACTTTTAAATTTAACTTGACTTTTTCTGCTACAAGATATTTCTATAGGATTGGTGCAGGGGTATTGTTTTACCATGCGGTCAAATACTTACAATACTCTTCTTCTTTTCAGATGCATACAGCTACACACCAAATGTCAGCTTGTCCCTTCCAGTAGGCATGGGCAACCCCTGTCTGGCCACCCAGTATCACACTTTACAGTCCAGCCCAGTCATCTCAGTTACCTCTTGCCACCAGACAGGCTACAGCCTCCAAAATGACAACCACAATGCATCAAGTTACTACCTTCCTCATGGCCTGAGACCCAATGGCGCCCCCGCCCTGGAAAGCCCTCGCATAGAGATCACGGCCTACAGCCAGTACCCTGAGGATGAAGTTGAAGAGAGCAGCAGTGAAGACCACATCATTAAGCGTGGCGTTAACTCCATCGTGACTCTGACGCTGCCCAATGCTGATGGGTACCGTGACCCCAGCTGCCTCAGCCCCGCTAGTAGCATTTCATCTCGCAGCTGCAACTCTGAAGCATCATCTTATGAGTCTGGTTTCTACAACTACGACAACTCACCACAGAATTCCCCCTGGCAGTCTCCATGTGTGTCTCCCAAAGGCACACCTTCTCTCCTGTCCTGCAATCACGCCAGTGGCCTCACAGCTTCCCCTCACCACTCACCTTCCACCTCCCCTCAGATAGGAGCCGTGGCAGAGGAGGGTTGGCCCACACAACCCCGCAGCCCCAGGCCGAACTCCCCTTCCTGTGGCGGTGTAAACAGCAATGGCGGCATAGGAAAGAGGAAGTACAGCTTCAACGGTACATCGTATCATCAGACACCATGCTCACCCAACCAATCTCCAACCCCATCCCCACATGGCTCCCCAAGAGTCAGCGTCACAGATGAAAACTGGCTTGCCAATACCAACCAGTACACCAACTCTGCCATTGTGGCTGCCATCAATGCTCTCACCACTGATGGAGTGGTGGACATGGGAGAGGGAATCCCAGTCAAGACAAGGAAGACAATGCTGGACCACTCACAGTCCATGAGCCTGAAGGTGGAGCCTGGTGGTGAAGTGATGGGTCCTGAGGGTGAGCTCTGTCATGAGGACTACCCCTCCCGCATGGCTCTGAAGAAGGAGAACTACTGTGGAGGGTTCCTGGATGTGCCACATCACCCATACTCCTGGTCTAAGCCCAAGCCTTACCTCAGGTGGGTCATCTTTCTCCAGCTCTCAGAAGAACTGTCAGATACTTAAAGTAACAAGATTAAGTGTTTAAGACTTTGAAGATGATAGAACCAGTGGAGACTTGAAGAACCTTTGCCATAAGCCATGAGATTTATTTAAAATGACAGTGATGTTTCATATATTTATGATGATACTCAGACAGATTTATGTTTTCTAAATTCCAGCCTTAGGACACCTTTTTCAAATATTTCAGAAAGTGCTCCTTTTTCTTTACCAACAATGCCACTTGTTCACTCCCAATTTCTTTTGTTCCAACATTTATTGTTTTTTAATGCAAGAACAAGACTGTCCTAGTTTTTGCTCTTCAAAGGCCTTATCAAAAGTAAGATATCCAAAACTTACATGCTCCATACTTCTAAGAGCTTTCTTTGAAGATCAAAACTGTTTTATAAATCATATTTCACAGGGAGGAGCTGCTCAGCATGTGTGCAGCTGTTTCTATAGCAACTGACACACAAACATAAGTACAGACATAGTCATAATCACAAATACACACATTCACTCAGCCGTGTAATTGATTTTTGACTTTTGAGCAAGGTAAGATTGTTTTTTTTCAATTGTGTCCCTAATGGCATTTTTTCCAAGCCAATAGCACACTTTCCTGTCGGAAATCAAGTGTTTGATTAAGATAGTGAGCAACAGGAAGTAATGGTGACAGGCCTGGCTGAAGGGGAAGCAGTCTGTGAGTTAATCAGCCGGCTCGCTGCTCTGGCGTGTCGCGCCATCAGCCCATCTCTTTCTGTGTAGCTAGCCCTGATGTCATGCTCTGAGAGAGCAGATAAAGCCCTGTGGGGGGAAATCAGTTCGTTTTGGGTCAACAAACAGCCCGCAAGCTCCACAAAGATGCCAGAGATTGGTTTCAGCTGAGCCACCCTTCAGGTCAGGAGTTTGCAGTGACCAGGCATCCGGCGTACAGAAATATTGTCTTGCACATGTTTGTTTTGGTTTAGATATCTCCACAGTGTTCACAAGGGAAGCTCTGACTCTCCATCTCAAGAACAATGATGTTAAGAGTCTGAGAAAGAGATCTCATGCTCCAAGGCAGGGTGTGCTGCTGACCTGACTCGGTTGTATAACTGTTGCCTGTTATCGTAGCGTGGCTGTCCTTCAGAGTTTTACAGCCATCAATCTGAAGTGTATAATTGTTTAATCCAAAGATTCGCTGATTGCCCGTTTGACTGATTTGTTTGTGTGCCCTAGAAATGTCTGTCCTCCTGCTGTCACTTCTTTACCTCCTTGCGTCTCTTTCCGCCTGTCTCACCATAACACGAAACACACTGCTCTCTGACAAGGGCACATTCGTCTCTCATTTATCTTCTGGTAGAGAGGACCCACTAATTATTACACAGGATGAAAGTATTGAATGTCAGTGAATGACTTCAGCTGATTTGATTAAAGTTGATGATGAAATAAAGGCAGAGCAGGCCAGTTGGATATCCTAAAGATTCTTTGTTTGTTTAATTCAAAGTAAGTTTAGATCATTTTAGTTTGGGCCCAATGTTAATTGAAAAAAATGCAATTGAGGAACTGAATTAGGGAGTCCATGTTCTAAAAACTCAGAAGAGGACCCCTTTCTGGGGATTTTGGTGATAGTGCGAAAATACCCAGTGATACTCAAAGATGACAAAGTTTCTTCTCAAGTCAAACAATTATTTAGAACACTTGTTTTCTTTTAGAAATAAAGAAAAGTATAACATAAACATAAATAATGTGTAGAAGCCAATTTCTGCCAGTTGGAAATGAACTCTTAATGTTGAGATAAAAAGTCAAATTAACAAGATAAAGTCAAAATTTCAACTTTTAATCTCAAAATTTTGACTTTTTATCTAAAACTTTTGACATCTTGTCATAATTTTGATTAAGTACTTCAACATTTTGAATCTTTGCCTCATAATTTTTGACTTTTTTTCTTGCACTTCTGACTTTTTATCTGTTATTCTTGACTTTTTTTTCTCACAATTCTCACTTTAAAATTGTCACTTTTTATCTTATAACTTTGACTGTAAATGGGCCAAAACAAATTCTCAAAAAAAGCAAGTTTTCATTCTTATCTTTTGAATTGGGAAATGGGCCACAAACCTAAATAAAAAGAAAAAATATATATTTTTATGTGCAAAAGTAAATCTTGAATTTAACTTTAATTAAGATTTTGAGGCATTCAAATTTTCAGTTGACACAAAGGTGCCAGTTTTGCAGACAATACATGATGCCTCCATCAGTTATGACCATGATGAAAAGAAGGGTACAACCATATCTGCAGTTTGACTGTAAAAGTGTATTTCTACTTCAGCATTCTCTGTCTGAGAGGACAGAGAGATCAGTCAGAGCATGTTTTTTTTCTGTGTATGCTCAACATCCTGACTGGTTGGTGGTTTAGAATAATGCGAGTAGCTCAGTGTAGCATTTAATTATAAATATCAATGGTGTGTAAAACAAGGTGAGAAAACCCAGACATTTTGGGGTATTTTATAAAATCCACCTGAACAAAGTTTTGTGACCAAAAAGGAGGACATGTCCCGGCAAAAGAGGACGTGTCATCACCTATGCAGGACCGTATGCAGGATCACGGTAATTTACTGCTTTTTTAAATCTTAACCTGTATGTCATGTTGTTGCAGCCCATCTCTGCCTGCCCTGGACTGGCAGCTCCCGTCCTGCTCCGGCCCGTACAACCTACAGATTGAGGTGCAGCCAAAGTCCCACCACAGGGCCCACTATGAGACAGAAGGCAGCCGTGGAGCAGTGAAAGCTCTGTCTGGAGGCCACCCTGTAGTACAGGTATGACAGCAGCATTACATTACAGAGTAAAGTGCTCACGAATCAGATCTTCGAGATTCTGTGTAGACCATGCTTTTAAGTTTAGACAAAGGTGGCTTTGTGTGTTGAAACTGTGTAATAGTTTGCTGTCATTACAGCATAGGTGGTAACAAGCAGACAAGCTCATGCTGATTAATGCACATTACTTTTTGTGTTTTCTGTCCAGCAACAAGCTTGGGACTTGGCTTGTGTTGACATTATGACAGCATGCAGAGCTAGCAGCATGACTTTTTCACTCTTTGACTTGACATTTGCTCCCTTATGATCATCAATGAAATTTTCTGGTGAATCAGAATCCAATGTTAAATTTTTACATTTTCATCTTCGAAAAAAAAAAAAATAATGAAAAAAGAGGAAATCTGATTCAAGCAGCAATAAAGGCCATATTTCCTTTTGTACGAGAAAAGCAGAAACTACTGTTTGAAAAACATGAAAGTCATTTCAAGTGTAAGATTACTTGAAGTTCCTCTGAGCAGAACTTTAAGGGCTTTTCTCTAACTTTGATGCGGTTTATGAGCATCACTGTCTACATGTTTCTGCACTCATGTTGTGTTTTATTAATGCTCCCTGAAGCCAGGAGTCAATCTACTGCTGCAAAGGTCGCCCTGACCAGCAGCAGTACATGTTGACTCAATTAGTATAGAGCGAGACCATCGCCTCTCACTGTTGTGCTTGGCGAACACTTAAAGAGCACACGTCAGACTCACCAGCCACTCAGCACAGAGCGCCTTTCTCTGCTGCACTGTCATCACACTGCACTGACATCTTAGTTTACAAAAGGTGGAGATCGAACACTGTGTGTGCGCCCTGGAGTGTAAGGGTCAAGTCAAGATTATAATGTCATCAATGCAAAATAAAACTCCACATAATGCAAAAAGGAGTGAGACTTCTTGATTGATAGCTTTGTTTAAAACAGGATTCAAATACTTTTTGAGTAAGTATTTGGTTGTTGTTTTTTTCAGCAATGAAAACAGACATTCATATTAAAGAAGAGTTTTTGGCCCAGTACGGTTTCGGAGTGGTGGTCTGTCCATGTCCCACACTAAGCAGCAGACGTTAGCACCACAGCTGTTTTGTAAATAGATGCTGTCAGAGAAAACTAGTCTGCTCCATGTCGAATGCACTTGACAGCTGTTGGCCTACTGCTGATATAAACAGGCTCGTCAACCTTTGGGTTTTCTCTGTAAATACAGGTAATTATTCACCTTCATTACAAACCTTTGTATATCAACATGCGGGTGAATCAACACCTCACACCTCCACGTGAGGCAGACCAGACTCAGCTTGCCTTGAGCAGCTGCAGCAGGTGAGACTGCTTCTGATTAAGTTTACTTTCTGACTCACCCTGGTGGTGAAAAAGTCATGAGTAAGCATCCTGTGTCTTTGCACCGTGTTGTCCAGCTCTAGATTGATGACATGGGCTGTTTGTTTGATTTTTCACAGACACCAATTCAATGCCAAATTTGCAAGGATGTTTTCAAGCCCGTCTGCGTCTGGTTAGCCAATATCAGTAGGCACGAGTCATGAAGGAAATATGATGACAGCTGCTTTACCGTCACACCTCCCCCTTTCCTGCATAGCTCACTCTTTACTCTTACTTTTTACTGAGGAGTGATTTATGCCTCACATATTGCACGTGAAGTCAATTGGGATATCTGAGGGGGTGTTAGGAACAGTGAAAACCACTGGAAGCATGTATTTGGCAGATAGATAAATCTATAAAGGTTGTGCATTCATGTGTCCATGCTCGAGGGAGGAAATTCTGAAGAAGAGCAGGTACTGTATCTCCAAGGCATACATTTCTCATAAATCTGACTAGTCTCATTTTGTAGTCTCCGTTGAAGTGTTGTGACACATTTTGTTGTTGTGATCTTAGAGGATAGCACGTGTGTAGTCCCCGGTGCCCTGGAGTAATGAGTGGCAAGCGCTGGATGGGTGAAGCGCAATCAAGGAGAATGAGTCAATAACGACACTGGTACAGGAAGCAGCTAAGGAAGTGTCTATGAGTTTGAGTGTGTGTGTGTGTGTTTGTGTGTGTGCATGCTTGGGAATGGAGAGTGGAGCGCAAGAGAGAGAAGGGGCAGAGGGAGTCACCAGGCAGCTGGGGCCTGGCTGCCCCAGGAGATGCTCTGTATCCTGCTGATTAGGACCAGGGCAGCCTGGAGGTTGGCTCAGCTCAATGATGATGGCAGGGGGGTTGTTTTGGTGGTGGTGGAGAGGAGTCAGAATCTCTGCACCCATCAGACACCACCTCCCTTTTCTCTGCACTGGTGGCTCACTCTCTCCCTGGAGGGCGTGGGGATGTCACTCCTTGTGAGCTGCTCATCCTTCAACCATCTCCCAAACCCTTACCAAAGGGCCTCCCTCAGTTAAAGCCCAGTCATCTCTTTGTGTATTGTTTTTTTAGTTCATGGATGATCAGACTCATGGGCCATGAGTGATGGTGACATGTGTGATGGAAAGCAACACTAGTTGAATTAACAGCAGGATGAAAAACATGAAAGGATACACTGTTTCTGGAGCTTAAGGTGTTCCCAGGAGAAACAGAAAGTCAAACCAGGATGCCTAATGATTATGAAGTGTTCCCATCTTGTTATTCAATAACAAGCCGATGTGTTTTCTTGACAAACCCACCACAAGTTGAGCATCTACAAAGTCTGACATCATCCTACACTGCAGCAGATCAACCACACCCCATTCAGTATCCTCCGCCACACAGGATGGAGAGATTGTGGCATGGTTTGGTGGAGGAGATGAAGTGTCTCAACTTCAGCCACATGATGAAACCCCCTCTAGATTATGGGTTACCCTGACTCATTACCCCTCTGCTGTTCATGACAGCTTTCTGGACTATGATTTCCAAATCTCAGTCATTTATTCAGGACTCAGTCTCCATCCTTCCTTTTCCTCCTTCATATTCAGTCCGTTAACCTCCTCTTTCCAGATTGGTCCACTTTTTGACCCCAGCAACTGCTTTTCCACTTTATTTACTGCATCAGACCACAACGTCATTAAAGGGGATTTAGGGGTTCCCTATCGGCCTTCTCACACTGTTCCAGACTTTCCCCTCTCTCACCACAGGTATGTTAAACCCTACAGGATGGTTTTTTGATGCTCAGGAAAAATAACAACCTTGTCTACCTTCCACTCAGAACACTGACATTGATTGATGGATTTTTCCAGTAAAAAGTGGAGGAAAGTGTGAAAGTAAGGAATTATGTTTATAGAGAATAAATTGATAGAGGACATGACCTGGATCTGTTCTACAATCTGAGGTCTGTTGAAGACGTTGTAAAGGCTTTCAGGTTCACCCTCAGTCAGGAAACACAAAGACATCTTCCCAGCCCTGCTCAGTAACAGCAGACAGCAACACCTGTGGAGTATTAAAGCTATCGCACAGCACGCAGCAAGGTCCTGCATATGGCTAGTTCATATGGGATAATGACAGGCCTATAGGGCCTTCCCCCTTGTGCATATGCACACTCTCCTTCAGTCTCTCATTAAGTCTGAAGCAGCAACAGACATGGTATAATTTCAGCAGGATGTGGCCATCATCTCTATTAACGAGTGCGTGACTTAATACCCATCTCCCTTCCTCTTCTCTTGAATGTAATGCACGTCAAATTTGCTGTATGTTTCCGCCACAAGGACATGAAAGACCTTGGCTAACATGTGCTCGGTTCTTTGCATGTGCAGTTTCACCTTGGGATCCAGTGCTTGCTGGCTGTGTAACGTCTCAAAAGAAACCCACTGATCTGCAAGACCCTATACTGTAGCTGCTAATTGCTCATTAAATTTGCTGCCGCCTCTTGTTTGATACCTAAAAGGCATGGCGGACCCTGCAGTGTAGTGCTGTAAGAGCTGTTATTCATTGCCCAAAGGGGCATTTATGCCTCTCTTAAACTGTGGTTCGCCATCTACGGGGCTTCCCTACATTGCTATTGGGCTACCACTAATTACCAGTTAATAGTAAGTGGAAAAAATGGAGTAAGATTTGTATCATTTTTACTGGTCTGAGGTGATAAACAGACATCCCACATATTTATGTAGGAAGAAACTAATGGTTGGTCGTCGAAGAGGCGGGCAAGTAGTCATTCATGCATCCTCTTACTCAGAGTCTCCATATTTTCTGGATGATATTCCTATGGCGGGCTCTGATGGTTACCAAGTAATTCCTTTTGTATGGAATTTGGACCCTCACTGGTCTAGACATGGGCTTGTGCTTGAAACTATGCCCTCAATGACATAACAGTAAAGTAGACAGTTCAAGAAAAACTTTGAGGGATAAAGCTACGTGGTCGCCTAAGAATGGGGGGCGTTGGTAGCTATGGAAATACAGCACATGAAAAGATTGCATACGTTGCCATATGCATTCAATATGAAGCTCTGGAGACATCAGCAGGGCAAGAAGATGATAGAGTAAAGCCTGGAAGGAGAGACAACTTGGACGAGTGTACATTTAATTGGGTACAGCAGAGACTGGCTGTGTGACTGTCAGCACTTGACAGAGAAAGGGGAGCGTGATAATGGGAAAAAGCCTGAATCTGCTGTTCAATCTCCCCTCCTCTTCTTCACCACCAACCCTCCCACCCCATAGTGCTGCTTCCAGCCGTCTTCCCCCTCGCCTCTCCCTGATTTGCTGTGCCACGTGGAGTTCTACGAGTCATGACATTTCTCCAGGCGGTGATGAAATCAGTGCGGAGCGATTGAAGGCAGCACACTGCAGGCCTGTGGAGTGTATTCACACTCAATTTCTGGTTGGGCCAGACTCATCTAATTCAGCAGTAAATGGCCATTAAACATTGCCTGTTTGGATCCTTTTACAATTGAGGCCAGTCAAAGGCAGCATTGAAAATATCAGTGTTACCAAAAATGAGGGGAAAAAACTTGTTATGGATTTTTTTTTGTGACAGCTGATTTTGTTTGGTTCAGGCAGAGAGAATTGGGGGAAAAATTCTCTTGGATCAATTTCACAATGGCCGAGACTTTCAATACAGATGATGAATCTGCCACGGTCCACAGGCACTGGGAGATGAATGGTGGAAAGTGGGTGGGATGGACCGCCTCCCCTTCTTTTCCCAACACCCCTCCACATCATTACAACTGACCTAGACAATACAGCTGCACACAATTACACAATTAATGCATCAGCTGCCATATCCATAATGTTTTACTTTCGCCTCAGCTATCAAAAATGGCCTGCGCAATAGTGGCTTGCGGTAGGAGGTGTAAATGGATCTAGCTGACACAGTGGCAAAAGTTGGCACCCTGAAACAGCTGCAAATCAAGCCTGGATCAAACTTAGTTTAGATTAGCTCAAAGTAAATATACAGTCCGTCTGCCAGATACAGCTGCAGTTACAGCTAGGAAAACTCATCTGGTCAAAATTAGCTGCTGCCTGCTTCAGCAAGGGCTGTGTTAGACACAAATACAAAGCTGAGGTCACAGGTGAATGCGTGGGGCCTCTATCATCACCCACACTTAAAGTTTACGGCACTATCTTGACTTCTCTCCATCATCTTATCCTCCTTTGAGAATTAAAATGAAGAAGTAAGTGCAGTGCTCTGCTTGTGGTGAGTATTCGAATGAGCATCCCAAAAGTCAAGCAGAAGCTGAAGGAGAGGGTCAGGGAGCACATATGGTAAAGGAATCAGGAGAGGTCGCCCGAGGGGGACTAGACTGCCATCCTTTGCTTCTGGGAAGACCAGCGTCACCAAGAGGACTACCTGACCTCATTAATCACTTCCTCTCCACTATGAGGTCACGATGGATTTGAGCATGGAACCCACCACCAGCATGTGCAACCACACGATGAGTAAAGGGATAAAGACCACCCCTCCCTCCCGCTTCTCTTGTGGGCCTCTTCGGAGCCACGTGGCTGTTGAGGTAATGTTTGGAGGTCACTGAAGGAAGCCTTCAGAGGCAAAAGTGACAGATGACACAGCTTTCTAGCACGACTGCCTGCCTTTTATTAAATCATGGAGGGACGTCATGCAATTTAACGCTCCGGTGTTTCGGATTTGTACCTCATGCTTCAACATAGTGCTCTCACGAGTCAATAACACAAGTAACTGGTAGCATGTGTGGCTATGGATAATTACCTCTGGTGACACCATAAGTAAAATATAACAAGCAGAGCAGGGTCTGCTGGTGAGATCACCGGATAGATGAAGTGGTCCCTTGGGATGCCAAGACTTCAAGAAGCTCCTGACCTCGGCCTAACTTACTGATGACTAGCATGTGTGACTAGCTCGCAGGTCAAAACAGCTGCTAGAGACACTATGTGGAGCTGAAGAGAAGAATTGGATGGTTGTGAAATGACAGTCATGCCTTTGCCGCCTCTTTTGTATCCGTTTGATATCTGAATCTAAAAATACAGCCAGACATCATTGAGACATTTGGCTGAATACTCTGTTTAGTGCTCAGACAGCCTCTATTTTTATTCCTCATGATTAACACTATGAATTGTTTAATGAGAAGGAGAAAAAGCATCTTCTCTGCCTTGTCAGAAATCCAACATATCTATTGTCCAGTTAGCACTAAAAGCATTTAATCTCTGTGTTTATGATGAAGCCAGACAACATTCTCAACGAGATCCAGACAAATTTGTTCTCAAAACCTGAAACTTTGGGTGTCCATGACACTGGAGCACTAATTTCCACAGACCTCTAATGATGTGTCCTTCCAGTGTTCCACCAACCTCCATCTTCCTCACACCCCCATCCCTGACCGCACTCACTACGGTGATTTTAAACCCATTAATCAGATTATGTCATAGGTTACATGTGGTCTACATTTTGTTTTATGACTCAGCCTGTTGGATAAACAACAGGGGTCTTTTATTCCATTTGACGGGCCCACTGTTTTTGTGGTGTTCAAAGAAAGTGGTCTGAGGAGATAGACGGGTGTGTGTTTGGGTAATTGACCAGTTTGTGGGATTTTGGCTTGATGAGGCAAGGCGTTTGTAGAGTAAATGATCCCTCAGTAAATGTCGCGTGTGGTCAAGTAGCTACATAAAAATCAAAGAAAGATCAATCATAGGAGATCCTCATGATGAGAAGTAGTCCTCTTTTGGTTTTGAACTTCATAGATTCTTCAGGTTTCAGCAACACTCGCCCAGCTGACCATATGACAAGAGCAGGCTTAACCTGGGAGGTCCACTGTAGAGGACTCACTTTCACCAGGAATCCACATTTGGTTGGCAAATTAATCCGGGCAGAAATCACACACAAAGTATCATTTGGCCTTTACCACAGTTTGGAATTTGCAACCCATCCTGTGTGTGCGTGTGTGTGTGTGTTCACATTTTTGAACCATTACACACTTGGTTAAATATATCAAATACTGTTTCTTTTAAAACACTGGCAGAAAACGATCCAGGGAACCCAAGTGCAAATTGGCAGTTTCGGTTTATAACCAAAGTGTATTTGACCAAAAAGTCAACAGTACTTTTCAAACTCTGCGCAGCCTTTGGAGTTTTTCCTCTGTTTTTAAAATATTTGATCTTTTTATTACTTGAGCAGTAGCTGCTAATGGAGGTCTTCTAGAGGAAGTGGTGGTTGTTTGAAGTGGTGGTTCTGATACAGGAGTCTCTTTCATCACAGTGGGACACAGTCTCGGAGCTTTAATGGAAATCATAATGCATGTTCATAACTACCCAAAGGCAAAGGGGCGAGATCCCAACAGCATACCAAGCTCCATGAAGTTTTTGATGTTGTTATATTCAGGTGTGAAGTTGGATGATTCGACGGCTACTGTATGCCCTCAAAACATGAAATTTAGACCTTTTTCTTTAGGTGGTTTATTTTTTATGTCATGTCTGCTTACAGTTTTTCATGTAGTTGAATATAAAAAAA
The DNA here is from genome assembly GCA_008086565.1 of Thalassoma bifasciatum. Lineage (NCBI taxonomy): Eukaryota > Metazoa > Chordata > Actinopteri > Labriformes > Labridae > Thalassoma > Thalassoma bifasciatum. Next base: position 214,811 of record RPOG01000243.1, on the reverse strand, counting down.
ATGGTATTAGAACAAAATTAAATCCTTTCACAGACCTAAGATTAATTGAAATAGCTTTAAGGGTAAATTCAAATTAGTCATAGTGAAATGTTTTCCTCTCATAGCCTTTTTTAAGTCGTAGTTGTCAGATTTAAATAAACAGTTATGAAGAGGAGCTGATTCTATATGAGCCTCCTTCTCTTTCCCCGACACATCCACATCCAACAGTCTCGAAAACATCAAATTGTTTTGCATTCTGCCCAAACAAATGTAGAACTAACTCAAAAAGAAGGAACAGTCAGGACCACAAAGGTAGGGTCTCCAGTTCAACCAAAAAACAAACAAAGGGTAGGTGTGTGTTTTTGCAGCCCCTCCACCATCTCAAAGCTATCATTATAGGCCCTGTAACTGTCAGTAGCTGATGTGCATTCAATCTTGTTTCCTAAATGAGGGGTTTCCTGAGATGGGGGTCTTAAAAACTAGTGTTGCTTCTCACCTGGGTCCCTTTGTTCTCCCGCCAGCTTTATGGCTACATGGAAAGCGAGCCGCTCACCCTGCAGCTGTTCATAGGGACCGCAGACGACCGCCTCCTGCGACCACATGCCTTCTACCAGGTCCACCGCATCACCGGCAAAACCGTCTCCACCGCCAGCCATGAAGTCTTGCAATCCAACACCAAAGTTTTGGAGATCCCCCTGCTGCCTGAAAACAACATGAGAGCCATGTGAGTGCTCTTAGACCTTCACAAGTTTCCTATCCATCTTTTTTTCTTCCCACAATTTTTCATTGGTAGCCTCCACTCTCAAACCTCCCACAGAAAAAAAACTCCACTCATTTCTCCCTGTCTGCACCTTGTTCTTTGCTTTAGCTCTGCACAAACAGAGTAGCTGATGATAGGTACTCTGCAGTGCACACTTCTAAATAGGTCTTCAGAAGTTAGATCAATGCGTTTACCTCAAGAGATACATCATTTCTGAGGAGGTGAAAGACAAACAGAGAGTTAAATCCATGGTTGACTTGATTCTGAAAAATCTGTTCAGGGAATTTATGGCTCAAGGTCTGGCTCAAAAGTGTAAAAGTTAAACCTGAGGCTCGCATTAAAGCCAGATTGTTGATGTTAGCTCATCATGAGTTAGTATGCTCTTTACATACAGACATTTATCATTTGCTGAAGTAAAAATAAAAGTTGTGATTCAAAATAAGATGAACCAGTCCTTCTGCCTCGAATATGCTATCATTCTGCTTTATTTGTTTAGCTTTCAGGACATTAGCATCCTTTTTTTTCACACTGTGGATGTTTTGGACTGAGGACTGAAACTTAGTGCTATGGATACACACTGAATTTTACAGGGTTTTTATTGCACCTTGACTTCCCCTTGCTTCCTTTGAGCTTTACAATCACAGAAATATTGTTGACAGAATCCAAAAAGCATCTCTATGTCAAACTTATTTGAATGCAGGGGCTCATGAAGATCATTGGACATACGAGTTTCCTGAATGGGCAGTGGCCGTCTTTGGTCAGGCACGGATGATTTTAACATTCATACTGCCTCACAATATCATTTCCAACATTACCACAATATCCTGTATAATGTATCATATTTAGGGGTGTCTCCACACTGGCAAGACTTAATGTGTCCCTCAGGATAAATGTGATATTATGAAAAAATATTAAAGAGGAAGTTTCTGCTCCTCTGTTTTCATCGGCACACGTGCTAAAGAGAGAGGAGAGGAGGTTTTCTTTTTCTTTGCCGACTCTCTAAAAGGTCAACCATGAAGGAAAGCCTTTAACTACATCTTTCCACTGAGCTGTTTAACAGTCATCTTGATAATGCTGCATCCATCTCTGCCATCAATCATTCACTTGCTGTGTGGGATGAAAACATTGAATTCAAAGTTTCAGACTGTTAAAATCTGTTTTTCTTTCCAAAGTGAGGAAGTTTCCTCTCACATAGCGACTGAATATTGGGAGGAAGTAATTTCCATAATGCAAGATGTGTTTTCTTGAAAACCAAGTATTAAAGTTGGGCTTGAGCCGTTAAGTAATGTATGTTACAACCAAAAATCAAGTTAACTTTAATGGTGTTACACTTGGAGTATTTTTCACCCCTGCAAGCAAAAGATAACTTCATCATGACTAGGAAGACATAAGATTTTCATCTTAGCATATATACAAGTCATGGAACTTGCTAGAACTCATCCATGAAATTTATCATCCTGTTTTTGTTTCAACATTTAAAGCCCAGGACTTCATGCAAGGCCGATAAGACGTGAAAAGTCAGCCTTTCACATCATTTTCCTTATTTATATAAGTTGTCCATCCAAGGACAAGGGGAGACATGGCTCTGTATAAAACCTGACATTTACCATGTTCCAGGAAAGGTGCCCAAAAAGCTACCATGTAAAATAACTGAAATGCCAAACCATATCACGTTTCCATTCCCTCACTTTTTTAACCAGCCACGCTAGTTTTATTTAAAATCATCAAAGGCCACGTCTGAAAATTAATGCTCTTTTTCCACTAAGACACGGGAAAGAAAATTCATTCCTCTTACCTCCCAAATTGTGAAATGATATGTATAAGGACAGGCAGCTCAGTAAAGGTTCTGCAGCTACACGTGGCAATGATTAACAGAGGTTCAAAACCCTCAACGCATGACGTGTAATGCTTGACTGGAGAGTCTGCATGGACAGTATTTGATGCACTTGGATAGCAATAAATTGACTTTGTGTGTATACAGTGCAGCTGATGGGAGCCGAAGTGCCTGGCCCAGATTATTCTTTTGGAGAAATGCTAATTGTTGGACCATTGTGACCCCTTAAACTGTGATTGGTCATAGATTTGTAGTTCTACTTTTGATGACATGCTGGATGAATATGACAAATTCACGCTTCAAAGAGCCTCCAATGCATGACCTGTAACACCAGTAGGAAATATTCTGCTGTCTTTACGTGAAGCAATTTTATAGGGAGCTGCAGTTTTAACAGTCAAAGACAAGAAATCAAACTCCCACTTGTATCTCAGTTTCTTTTCTTGTGTGAAAGTCTCTTCTGTTAAACAACAAAAATAAAAGAAAACACACCTGCAGTTTTCTTGTTTACATGTCAAGATGAAGAAAAGTTGTGTTTTCTCTGCCCATTCTCCAGAATTGATTGTGCAGGGATATTGAAGCTGCGTAATTCAGACATCGAGCTCCGCAAAGGGGAAACCGACATTGGACGCAAAAACACTCGGGTGAGATTGGTGTTTCGCGTCCACATCAACCAGCCCAATGGCAGGACAGTCTCTCTACAGGCTTCTTCAAACCCCATCGAATGCTGTAAGTCACACACTCACACTCAGAAGTGAATTTTCAAACTGGCATAACTTGTTGCTTGGCTCTCCACTTCAGCAAAAGGTGGCACCTATTGTTGTAATCCAATAAACTGAGCTACTTTTTTATTAGCTGCTGGACAACATACAGTGCCTTTGCACTGTGCAAGCTTTATTTGATCAAAGGAATTTGCAAAAGCAATAGATGCATTGTACATGATGCCAGACACACATGCTATCTATCCCAACCCACATTTTATGACTAAAAGCACAAGTTTGTATGACTTCCCCATTAGCACGAGTTTCTCAAAGGTCATTTTCAAGCCCCAGATTTTGGCACACTTGAATGGACGCATTGAAAGAACCCTCTGTTTCTTTGTTATTCATTTTTGTATGTAGGTGTGATGTTATTTGCACCCAAGGAAGCCAATTAATGTTGGAGGGTGAGACAGAGCTGGCATCAAAATTTATGGTGCGCTGTGGATGGTAATCCAAGTTGATGAAACATTGCAGAGAAGGTTCATTCAGAGGAACTTACAATTTTCTCTGTGCTTTTCTTAGCTAGTTAAAAATAAGGTTTTGGACTTATACATGCACTTCCATGAGGTAATAACTCCATATAACTGTGTCATTGGCTTTGAAGCTGATTATCAAGTCTTGTTGGCCCGAGGTTAGTAGCAAGTCTCCTTAATAAGCTGCAAAGACAGGTGGTAAGCCGAAGGCTACAAATAAAAACAATAAGAAAAATGAATCTTGTACACTATCAACAATTCCAGCAGTGTTCAAAAGGCAGCTGTTGGCGTGAATCCTCCAAGCTTGGGGTCATGAAATCACCATTGTAAAGTTGATAAGCCTGTTTTCTGAACCAAGAACTGCTGTTTTACTGGGTATGTGCTGGCCCTGCGCTTCTTGGAGTGGATGGAGATCAGGCATTGAGCTCACACACTGTACATAATGTGTGTGTGTTTTCCTCAAACAGCCCAGCGTTCGGCCCAGGAGCTTCCCTTGGTGGAGAAGCAGAGTGTGGACAGCTCCCCCGCCACCGGTGGCAAAATGATGCTCCTCAGTGGTCTCAACTTTCTCCCTGACTCCAAGGTGGTGTTTGTGGAGAAGGCCCAGGGTAAGCTTCACCCCCGTGTTTACTGCCTCTCACTTTCCCCATTAATATCTCCCTCAAATACCTCTCTCCCTCGGCTTCTGTCTTTTCCTCAGTCACTCCTCCCGTCAAAATAGAGCGAGCCCTGCAAGAGCGCCACATGTGGTGTGCATTAAGCCACTATATTTTTAACCAAAGTGTATTTACATTTGCTGAAGTTTCCATTGCCTGTTCATTGGTGCTCGCCACAAGTTAAGGAATGAATCACAACCAGGGCATGTGCAACCTCTCTTGCTCTCACTTTCCCTCTCTCCCTTGCTGCCTCTTTCCTCCTGAATCCTTTGCTTTTGACATTCAACCCTCTCAGGTACCATCACTGTGGCTCACTCTCCCGCCCCATCTCGCAGAAAGTCACCACAGCTGAATGTCACTGACTCATCATTGAGAGGCAATTTCTTATTTTTTGTGCAGATTTTTCTCGGTCATGCGTTCCCTCCCTGTGTGGGAGTGAGAAATGGTAAAGAAGCAACTGATCAAGTTTGCAAGGGAATGATCATTTCCTTCTTTCAACTCACTAAATCAAAGCAGAGATGTGAAACTGCATTGGTTTGTTATTTAAGATTAGATTGTGGCTGTAAATGTGGAAAGTTTACCTACCCCAGCCTGCAGAAGGGCTCATTATTTAAATCAATGTTTTTTTCCTACATGCTGGTGAAAGATTTGGTCGATAAACCCCAAAATTAATAAACCAATGCAGGAAATGAAATCAGACAAAATTTTCCCCTTTTGAGTTTATTTGCATGCATTAATGAATAGATAACTTTTGCTGTTGGTATGAAAAGACATGTAAACATATTTTTTTTAATTTGATTTCATGCTGAAGAAAGAATTTCACTCACAAAAATATCAAATAAAAGAAAACATAGGCAAGTTTGTATTTTTAATGCAGTGAAATAAGGAAAGAAGGAATGACAGAGGATAGAGGGGAGCAGAAAAAAAGGAGAAGAGAAAAACACCAAATAAATCACTATAAAATGTAGCCACACACTCAAGAATCTGCATGTACGTGCTCGCACAAAATGCACTAAATTTGCACACACAAACTTGGTGAGTAAGTACAACAAACTCTGAGTATTTTTCTGTTTTTTTATTATTATTATTATTTTATGAGATAAGACATGACTGCATGACATGAGAATTTACAAAAACAGCATCAGTAGCAACAGATAGCAAAGACCAACAATAAAAAGGGGGAGATTCTCCAGGAAATATACAAAAGATGCCAGAAAAATTGAGTACACACTTTTGGAATAGTCCATTTTACCTTCTTTTCCAGGCTTTGAGACAAACATAACACACTCAAAACAGCAAAATGCCAACAAACACTCATGAGCTTCATGTGTTTGTTGAGAATTATATCAGTAGTATCTAGAAGTTTTACGGTCCGTTTCATGCAAAGTTAACATCTGCATGTCATCATAACAAATAACACAGTAGAGACTCACTTTCTATCAAAAAACACACATTTGGTTTTGAACTTATGACCAGTCAAAGTTTCAGTTAATCAAACATTTAGCTCTGGTAGACTTTGTTGTGCAGAAGATAAATTTTTAAAGTAATAAAAATTGCATATACTTGAATTTATCATCATAAGGTCACAACTCTCTCTAAAATTAAGTTTATTTTTTTGTACCTATTCAGCATCAAAATGGTTTCAAAGAAGACATGCTGATAAACAACACTTAACTCCACACTTCCTGTACATTACTCTTATTTGAGTGTACTCTGGAGCACCTCAGGGGTTAATGGATGGGCTGAGATGGGCTGAGGGGAGGCGGATGAACTTGTTAATACGGGGTCTCCCTCCTCCTGGCTTTACTTAGTCATGGAGGGGGATCCCCTGGAGAGGAAAGCCCATTCATACACAACACCTCCGCCTCAGCTATATGAGACTCATGACCTCTTCTGAGTAGTATTTCCCTGACTTGAACCCCCCCTCTCTCTTCCTCTCTGTCTACCTTGGTTTCTCTGTTTTCACTCTTCATCTCTTTTACCCTTCTCCTGGATACCCGTTAAAGACATTAGCCGGTGTGAAGCACAGCTCGAGCGGGATCCCCACACATGTGTGTGCCATGGACATTTCAGTGGTTTGTTTTCTGTCTTTGTGGTGTCCAGGAGGAGAGAGGGAAAGGTTGTGTCTGCTACTTAGTCTGCTTTTATGTAAACTTTAATGACCCACCACTTCCAGGGTCTCCTAACTGAGAAAGCCCATTACAGACAAAGCTGCGCACTCTACACACATGCACACACAGGAACATATACATCACTCACTAATGGCAACTATCTATGCAACGGTATAAGTATGGAAAAGTACTTCTGTCCATATACACCGCAAAATATCATCTTTTGGCATTTTTTTCAGAGAATCCTGCTGTTTCATGGAGGCCCTCTGACTTAGCATTTCTCTGATTGTTGATTTAGAGGAATTGAAATAGGATAAAGGAAAAAAGGAACCAGTAAAATATTATTACGCTACAGATTTATTCTATAACTTTGGTTTTATTTTCTTCTGGAAAAGTTCAGAACCAAAGCACCCATGAAATAAAGATCTTTGCGCCGCAGTAATTACTACCAGCAGAAAGAAATATGCATATACACAGACACAGAGACAGACACACACACATGAGTTCTTTGTACGGCACCAACACAAGTCAGTGCTTAAGCCAAAGTGGTGACAGTCATTACTGCTGCTGGCATCAAAGGTCAGAACAGCCACACACTTTCCAGTGTTGACTTCAATAAACACCTTCCAGAAAATTCCACAAATCCTTAAGAGCAACAGACGTTTCTTGAGTGTTCAAACTCAACCCGTGTGAAAAGTTGTACGGTTGAATTCATGCAAGTTGAGTCAAGGGGACGTCACACAGAGCACAAAAGCCTAATGTTACAGCTTAAATCATAAAGTTATGTATATCTGATTGTAGATTATAATCCATTACTGATGTATATTCTCAGAACAAACATTTCTAGCTGTTATCAACATCCTGAGACCTGAGAGTTTTCTTGTGTAATTCTTTTATTCCTCCTTGCTATTTGGGATGAGTAAGATCTAATAGGTGTTTTGTTTTTGTTTTTTGTTTTTTTTTTAAGAGGGAGTTTGGTTATTTGTTTAGTGATTTCAAGAAAAGGCTGAAGTATGGACTGATTATGAAAGTCAAAAGATAGAAATACATAATTATGGGTGAAAAATTCCACGCAAGGAGATTTAAAAAAAAAAAAAAAACATTTGTTGCTCAACTTTCAGTTTCTGGATGATCTTATCATGTCTCCAGTTTGCAATAAAATAATGATAACAAGAAAATCAAGTAAATTAAGGAATATCTTAAAGTTGTGATGGACTACTCTTTGGTTAGGGGTAATTGATGGGATTGCATGGTTGCATGCCTTCATAGAAATTGCACATTGCTGACTGCACCTGAAGTCTTAATGCAAGAAAACAATTTAGTCCTTTAGGATTTCCCCGAAAAAGGGGCTGATTTGAAGTTGTATAAATTGTATTTTGGACATACCAGTATTTTTGTTGTGATTATAACTGCAGATGAATTGAAAAGCCTTTAAAAACATAAGGTACCTCAGGGTTTCTTGGTTGGTTTGGCTTCCACTTAATCTCCCTCTCCTTCCCTCTGACTTGTTTTGATTGTCTCTCTGTCCCCCTGAGATGTCCCCAGTATCAAATGAGCAGAGCTAACCGCTGCTCCCACTACAGGTGACCTTAAAGCACCTTGAAATAATAATTACGTCTCCTTTTCAAATGCCACTTCCATCCCCAACGCTCAACTCTTTGACCCACAGGATACCTGATGCAAAGCTCAGTGCTTCCTTTGCTTGTGCATGTATGTTTGTTGTTGTGAGTGTGTGTGCACCATTGCTGCTGGCCTGCGGGCCTGTTTGCGTTGTTCAGTAGGAAGTGTTTTCAGTGAGTCATACACCAGGGATTCCCTGTAGAGGGGTGAAACGGAAAAGACAAGACCCTGAGAAGGAAGGTAGGGGGAAGAGGATGAATGGAGGAAAAGGAGGCGAATAAAGAGGGTAAAAAAAACCTCCCAACATCTTTAGAAAGTCAGCTATTGACCTCAGACACTGACATTCTGGCTAAGTAGAGATCATGCCCTGATTTTAATTAATTCAGTGAAGAAATGCCAAACGTCAGGTCGATTTCTATGGGTTGTGACACAAAGTTTTATAAATTCATGTGACTATTGTAAGCGAGGTTCATTTATTCCTAACTTGAATGAATCAGCATAACTTCTGCTCGTTTTCTGGTCCATGACAATGAGCCCAAAACCAACAGCAAATTCACCAGACTGTGTCAGGTAATGGAAGTCTAAAGAACCTCAAGTCTAAGTTTTTGCTCCTCTCATCTCTAATTATTGCTGACATCTAATGGATTGTTGTCTGCGCCCCTTCCCATAGCCACAGTGTTGGTATGTTGTAATCTTTCCATCATCTTTGCATTGTTCATTTTGTCTGTTATTCTGTTGTGTGTTAAGGTTGTGTCAATGATTTGGTTTGCCCAAACCGCTCTTTTGGCTCATGGGTTGGAGGACATACCTGGCGCACCTTTTGCAGTGTGTGTTCTGGCTTGCCCTGCTTTCCATGGACGGAATGAGGGCTACAGGCAGGGAAAATAGAGACAGACAGACAGACAAACAGAGAGAGTGAGAGAGAGAGAGTGTGTGTGTGTGTGCTGGGGAAAGCCTCCATTCTGACTCAGGGGGGGGGGTGAGGGAATTCCCTGGTGTGCCCGATAGTTTTTACATCTGGTGGGATTGGAGCGTTGCCTGGAGCTCGGCAGCACCACACAGCCTGGGCTGCAGCACAGAAAAGTCTGGTCTTCTTTACCTCTACTTCAAGCTAAACTCACAGCCAAGAATAAGGGAGCTCTGAGCTACAGTATAATCTGTAACATTAGGACAGCACAGTCCACAACACCCTGAGGCTAGTGCTGTAGTCATGCTGAGAATTTCTCAACAGCAGGCTGAACTATTTGGATTCATGATTCAAAGAACGCTGGCCTCACAAACGGTGATCGGTTCATTCAAAAACTGTTTATACTTGGTTGAGCACCTTCACCCTGGGCAAGTCTAAACTTCAGTTGAATCGGTCGATGTATTGTACTCCTAGCAATATGTCTAGACTGCTCTTTGTCTTTAGTCTAGAGTAACCTGCATAATCTTGGCTCAAAGATTTGGAACTATGGCAGCTTGAGGTAAACCTCCACCCTTGTGTCAGGAAAGAGACTAGACAGGTATGACTAACACCATCCTGTCTGTTAATGATAACATAATGAGGAAAAAACAATCTTAAAGTATGGGGTGTCCATTTAGTCTCTTTACAATTTAAAATACGTATTGCAAAGCAGTTGATGAGACATCTTAACCAGATTTGTTTTATCAGTGGTTGTCAAAGTTTTTTTGTTTTTTTTTTGTTTTTTTTTTACCTCATTGAATACACTTTAAGATGGGCATTGCATTTCTTGCCATGTTTACTGTAGCATAACGTTACCAATTGCAGCAATGACATCAGAAATCTTTTGCTTGAAGGACATTCTGTAGTTTCACTGAGTCTGCACATTTTGTACTAATAAGCCATGAAACAAATTCTGCTTTATTTAGGGAGAAGCCATTTTTTAGGGTTACAGTACCTGACAGTACCTGGGTTTCAGTTGACAGTACTGTTTTCACCAGCAGGATTCCTGCAACACAATGTTTATGTGATCACAAACTTTGATAAACAATGATAAAAAAATAGAACTAATCTGGTTAAGAAGTCTTATCAACTGCCTCTGTAATGCTTTTTTTTATTGTAAAGAGACTTTATGGACACCCTGTATATCAGTTGAAGTCCAAATGAGGATCTCGTTAATATTAAAATACCATCTCCAGCCAACCACTGACCATTCCCTTTTTTGAGGGCTGATTTATAGGAAACTGATGTGTTTTTCCCCATATGAAAATGAGACGAATCGTTTTCTCTGATTGTTGGTCTCTTGCCTCTTAAAGAGGTTTATTTGCTGAGCTTAGCTGTGTCTGTCTGTAAAACCAATCCTGCTAGAGGATGAAGCTTATTTTCCATGAAGCCAAAAGCTGATGCTTTGATTTCTTTTTGAATGTGAAGACATTCTAGCATCAGAAAAGAATGTGATTTGGGAATTATTCTGCTTTGGGCACATCAAACAATTGAGTTGAATCATATCAGTGTTCATAACAGAAAGATGTGGAGATTGTCCTGTGGCCTCCACCCTCTCTTGACTTGTCTGAACAGGGCATCATCAGTGTGTAAGTGGTTTAGATCAGACAATGTTTTCCACAGCCCATTCACAGGCAGGTTTTAAGGAATGCCCACCCACAAATAAAGATCAGTCTTGGTTGGAGGTTTTGTGAAAAGGTATTTGAACTCAAATTATTAAAGTACAGTTCAAATAGTTAAATGACCTTTTTACCTGCACTCCTCTTCTTGCATTTAATGCAAATATTTGTCAAGACTTACTTGTACTCTCTGTGCACACCATGCAGTGCACTGGACCTTGATGTCCACCCTTGGAACATAAATACTGTACAATTGTAAAAGTCTGGATGATGTTCCAGCCATCCTTCTCAGTCTTTAGATCATTTTCAGACTCAATGCCACACAGCTGGAGTCTTGATAAAAGGACCAGACTCTTCTGGCCAGCGTTCTCTCTCAGCCTGCACCCACGGGTCAGTTCAGCTCATGCGTTCCCTGTAATACACAAAGAATAACTCACTTCCTGGCAATAAAACCATCGCAAATTCACTGTCAGGTCATAAGTTATACAGAAGCCTTTTGGTCTGAAGTGGATCCACCTTTCTCCAATTTCACCAGTCCTCAGATTGGCAGAGGTCAGGTGCTTCAGAGTGGAAAGCAGCTGCATCTCTTGGATCAGTCAAAGGGGAGCCCCTTCAGCCTTTTGGCCTTCTTACTCATTCAAAGACATTGTCTCTGCTGTGAAATTGTGTGTAAAATTACTGGAGTGTTGTTGCTAAAGGCAGGAGCAGCAGAGAGCGACTAAAACAGAGTATTAACTTACCTCATGTAAACAGGAAGGGAATCAAAACACTGCAGGAAATATTTCTGAAAAACAGACATACTTGCAAAATACATCTGTGTTCTTTCATACAACAACTTCCGCAATGAGACATGTGAATTATATTTTCCATTCTCAGAGTTACTACAGTGAACTTTATTTGGTCAGTGGAAGTTGTGCAACACACAACACTTTATGAAAGGAAAAATCATCAAGGGCTGTTAGGAAGGAAAGTCAAACCTGTAAGGTCAATGTGGGGACATGGTTCATGGTTTCACATTTTAGAAGAATGTTGCATGTATAAAACCCCAGGAATAAAAAGCCTAGAAACATAGTATCACTGGTATCTTCAGTGACTGTTTGCCTTCTGGTGTTTACATGAATTGCAATTTTAAAAAAGGTCTCAGAAATTTCCTCATAGACATTAAAACAAAAAAAGGACAAATCAGAGGACTGTGTCATGTAGTGTAACATCAAGACTGTTGCTGTGTTGTCCTCATCCACTACATTATGCTCATGTTGTCAAGCATTGTAGAAAAGATGACTCGTAGAGGCCTCACCCTACATTTGCTCTAATTGCCTGATGAATGTTGGTATTAGTCTTTTGTGGTTTGCATTTACACAAGTGAGTCATGCAAACCAGCAGACAGATGGTTGGTTTACCTTGAAGGCCAACCCTAAGAATAAGTGTGTCTTCTTTTCTGCCTGGTTGAACATAGTAGGTGGTGTAAAGGCTGGATCCCACAGATGTTTCTGCAGACACAGCCACTACATCACCTATTGTTTTGTACCTTCCTCTTTCACCATTCAATTTGAAGGCCTGCACAAAGGTAGAGGATACTGTGCCTACATGTGTTTGCATCTGTGTGTGTGCATTGCGCGTGGGTGGAAGCCGCGTGAAGGAGGAGGTGTTGTCAGGAACAGAAGCTTTTTGCAGATGTTGCAGGGAAGAAAGAGTGAGTGGAAAGTTCTGTGGTTATCAGTTGTGTAGAACTCTGACTTGACGTATGCCACATGCGGCCTCATCCAAAGAGTCTCATTTTCAAATTTGCAAAGTCTGATGAAGTATTGACTGAACAGTTCAGTGGAATGAAACAGCTTAGAGGTAGAAAAGGTGAGAGGAAAAAAAAATCAGGAAGAAGGAAGGGAGCCAGAAGGGAAGAAAAGCTTGAAATCTTGTTTACTGAAGGAGGCTGGGGTTGACGTTTTAGTCTAAGGTTTCCCTCTTGGAGAGTCTCCCAGTGCGGAGGCGGTCGAGATTCCCTCCTGGTTCCCCAGACGTAACATGAGGAACGCTCATCTTTGTTTGTCTCTTTCTCTGACCTTCCCCCTGCCTCTGCTCACTTCCACCGTCCTTCTGTGCTCTTTGCCACTTCACTGCACTGTTTGTGCCACTTCATCTCAATCCCTTGCCAGACACTTAGTTTCAATGCTCTGCCTCACACACAGTTTCAATGCTCTACCTCTCAGTAAACTGATCTTGCAGGCATAAAATCATGCTCCTTTCTCTGTCTTCCACATTATCTCCATAACAGCAGTGTACATTTCTCCATATGCAACTCTTATTTCCCTCAGTTCACATAGAGCAGCCTTATCTGATCTGCCCTCTTCTGTTTTTCTCCTTTCCTGAGTTTTAATATGGCCATTTTGGAAAGAGATATCTACTGATGTTCACTCCCTGAATAATAAAGCTGACCGCCCGCCCCCACTTCCACAGCTCACCAATAATAAGCCAGCCGTTACTGGGATCCTTTATTCTTTAACTGTCTACGTGATGGGAAAAACATAATGCCTCCAGAGCTGCAGGGACTTCTGTTATCAGTTATTTGGAAACTGACTCTGATTATCTTATCTGATGGCTTTCTGTCCCAGAAGAAAAGCGCAGCAATTCAGCAGCGACCATATTGCCGTCTCCATAAAGACGCAGCTGCTCCTCACCCCTGCTAGCACACAGTAGCTGTGCCACAGTGCCCATGCTATCGCCTCACGTGGTGTGCCACTGACACAAAGGCTGTTCTGTGTCACGTCTATTTCTGACAGCCTTAATGAGTCATCTGTTCTGAAAAAAAGGAGAAAAAATGGCACAGTGGTCGCTGCTGATTGCCGTAGCAGAGCCCAGAGCGTCTGTTAGTTAAGGTGTGGCATGAAATCACAGAGAAAACCTGAAGAATGTGAGCTGAGCTTCTGCAGGCTCCCAACAGCTGCAGCAGCTCTCAGGCCTTTTATTGCAGGGCAGCCAAGGAAACCTCCTCACCGCAGCGAGATGGGGATGAGAAGAAAGAGAGAACAAACAAAAAGTGCAGCTTTTTGTGTTTTCACACAGTGGTGATAAGAATAGAAAGTCTAAAAATGTGGTATCCAGTCAAGGATCCTGAGGAAAGACAAAACCATGACAAATCCTAAGCTTCTTTTAAATGTTTTTCTTTGTAATTTTATAAATTCTTTGAAAGATCAGTGATGGGGAAAAAAACACACTTTCCCACGAGAAAAAAAAAAACCTTCCATAAAAATATATTCAGTTATTCCCAGTTGTTTCCATTGCCTGACTATTGTATTTGTACAATATTTAGAAAAAGATGAAATGTAAAAAATGTTTAAAACTTACAACTTGATGTGGAGAAATTTGAAAAAGAAGGGATTTGATACTCTCAGGCCAGGGCTGACAAAAAATATCACTGGTTTCTTTACATGCTGGCGTTTTATCCACTGTACAACATTAAAATGTGTTGATAACTTGTCAATACTATGTGTTCAATCAAACACTGATGCAGTGTTGTAAATGATATTGATTGATGTCGTAACACAGGGTCATAGTTGATTGCATAAGTAGTTTAGATGAAATTATGGAAAAATGGAGATAGCACTTAATTTAGTTGCATAAAATTGGTCTCAAATCATGTAAAAATGAGCTTAAGAATGCTTTTTCAGTGGATGATGTCACCAAATGTGTTCCATGTGTCTGAATCGATAGCCCACTCGAACCACTGAGGATTTAAAGGAAAAATTCATTTGGCACATTTTTCTGTCAAAACATGAAGGTTGCATACATTAAAATGGCCACATTTTTGCGATAATTCTGGAAGTGCAGAGCCTTCAATTATTGGATCTTAGTATCCAAGTAAGCAGAAGTAACACAAACAAAAAGAATGGCAGAACATATTAAGTTCAACCCTTTTTATTGAGCTTCTGAGTTTGTGAATATCTGACTATACTGAGTTTGGTCCAGCCAGGGTATTGGCTAATGCTTTGAATGACTCACAAAAATCAACAGTAACTAAATCTTTCTTCCCTATTTTTTTTCAAAGTAAGACAGAAGCAACACTGAAATTTTGACCAATTATCAAAGGTGTTAGTAAAACATAGCAATTTGAAATATGATCAAGAGTTATTAAAAACAGTCCACATAGTCATCCGACAAATAAAAATATACAGTCTGTTGTTACGATGCACTGTATATCTTATGGACTTAGTTTCAGTGAAATCATACAGCATGTTTGTGAAGCTGGGGTGGGCATTTCAACTCATAGCCACAGCTTATTTCAAGTAGCCAAGTCAGCCATATCCCTGATCGTAAAAATATATTTAGAACTATAACCTGTGATATTGCCTAAATAAAAAGTTGGAAAGAAATCAACTCTCCAAACACTGCAGGAAAAAAGTTTTTCAGGTCCAAACAGTATTTTGAACTAATGAACATGTGTAAATCTGCTGTAGAAGAGGATGTTTTAGTATGAGTGTATAAGTGTGGATTCTAAAGCATTTGTAACTGGCTTGAAGAAATGACGAAGTCTGTGGCTCTTTCCCTGGGGTCTGCAATTTGGTTGCAACAAAGCCTGGAAAGTTGATTTCAACAAGTTCTTCCCTTGACAAGACCAGTGTCTCTTTTACTTATTGAATAAACAATAATCTACAAGATATCTCATGGATTCTGTAGCTTGAACGGTAAATGCTTCTAAATGGCTTTTGACTGATCTTGACTGCTGGTTAGACTAGCAATTATTACACCTGTCTTAATGAAATGCTAGAAGCCCTGCATACTCTACTTCATCCATTAAGCACACATTTCTTCCTCACTGATATGCTGAACCATTGAAGATCCCTTGTGTTTATCATGAGCTATACTGAATATTGTGTTCTTCTGTCATTAGATGGGCATCACCTGTGGGAAACAGAAGCTAAAATTGACAAAGACTCCATCAAATCAGTAAGTGTACCTCACTGGCATGACTGAAATCTTCCCCCTGTCTTCAGTCCCGTCTCCCCCTGACACTTTCCCTCTTTTGTCTCCTCCTCATCTGCCCCTTGAATGATGTAACCTTAGCTAAGGCATTGCTTTAAGATGATTAGGCCACGCAATCCTGAATGGAATTTTCATGAAATCTCAGAGAGTAAACAGCAGCTGTCATATTGTTTTTGCACTTGAAATACACACAAAGACACACACACACATACTAATACTAAAACTGGAGCATAAACACAGGATATAGACACACACAGTCTCGCCTGAACGCAGTCCTCCAAGCATAGCCAGACGTTTAGTTCACAGTGAAGTGTTGTGGTGCGGTGAATTGGACTTAAACACCTCGTCTGTGCCGGGCTCCTGCAGCCAAGAGTGGATTACAGCCGTCCTCTTACCTGCTGCTTTTCATGAGAGCCGTAATGAGAAAATAAACCAGTGTGCTCATTTAACTGACGTCGACTCACACATTCAGATTGTTAATATAAAACCCAGCGAAAGGGAATCGTCAGGAGAGAGGGAATGAAGCAAATGTTGTTCTAAGTGTCACAGAAAGCTGCTTGTGCTCTGGAGTTAATTAAGGTTTCACTGAGGTTCATTAAGTTTGAAAAGAGGAAAGTAAAGAATCTCCAAAAACCTGTTTGCTTGTGTGTGATGACTGTATGTTTTGAATTGCTGATGCCTTTCATCAGCTCCTACCACATCCCTCTTTTTCAGGAAACTAACCAAGGCAATTTACACTTGTTCACGGGCTTAAATAAACCACCTTAATCTAAATACTCTGACTTAAGGCTGTTTTGTCTCTTCTCATTGCTGCTGTTATTTGACTAAGGTAAATAACTTTGTTGCATCAGGAGGGTGAACATGGACTCCTGCGTCTAATTGGTCTGTAGGGCTGGTCGATGTGCATCGGGTGATGTCTCATATGTTGGAAAAAATTAACAGGCATGCATAGCAGTGTGTGGGGGCGAGGTTGATGAAAGACAAATAAGGCAGTGTGTTTATTTGTAGATCCAACAAACAAGTTCTGAAGATGGTGTGAGAGCGCTGGTTGTTTTCTTATGTCTTGTCCAGACTACCTTAAATTGCCCCACCCTGCCTGCCTGCCGTCCTGACTGTGTTTTTATTGCCGTCCAGAGCACGCTCACTTTCACTGGCCAGGGTAGAAAGGGAAAGCCATGTGCACACACACTTAATACATACTCAGTCAGCCACCTGCATGCTTTCTATGCTGTCATCTGGAGTGCAGACCCAGGCTGGGGATGCAGACCCCTCACCTCCAACCCTCCGCCTCACTGCTCACAGAGATGAGCTACAAAAACCTGCTTCCTGTCGGAGTGCCCCTCTGTGGTCTGTTCAGGGCCCCATGAATTAGACACCAACACTCAGACAACTCCTCTACAAGTGCCTCTGTCATAGAGAAAGCAGTCAAAAGTTCACAACAGTCCATACTTGCCTGGGTCTAGCCTGAGGGGGACACGCGAGCTGCTCCACAGGGATGCATGGCTGTGCAAACAAATAAGCTGGCTACCTCTTGTGCTGTAAAGGGACAAAGCTGATGCCCTGGGGTTCTCCTCAGAGACAAACACAGGCACCGGACCAACCTCAAGGGTTCTACTCAAGCGTCTACACAGTCCAGACGAGCTCATTTAGACCTGGTCCCAGCCCAGCCTTGAGCAAAAGAGAACTCTAAACACACACCGGCTGCAAAATAAACACAGGTGTTGATTAATTTGTGACTAAAAGTGCACAGGAAAAGCCAGGGGAGCAAAAGAACGGACACTTTCATAGTACTAGGGGCTGTCTTATCTCATTCAAGTGAAATGTCTTACTTTGTGTTTTGCTTTTTTTTAAATTTACTTTAGAGTTCTCTCGTGGTGGAGATCCCACCATACAGGAACCAGAGAATATCCAGTCCTGTGCCAGTGAACTTCTACGTCTGCAATGGCAAAAGGAAGAGGAGCCAATACCAGCGCTTCACTTTCCTGCCTCCTAATGGTAATCACCAACTTCTTTAAAGACATTGGAATAAACATTTATATATGCTGTACACTTTGCAACATGATGCATAGAATTTCTCCCAGTCTTGACACCCATCCATTAGATTTTACTGCAGCTGTCAATATGCCATGTGAAATTTGGGCTACTTCTTGGTTAGTGTTTTTGACATCTATACACTTGGCACCACTTGGCCGCAGCCGGTAAGCCCAAGCAGAAGATGTGAGGTGTGTTTATTCTACAGTGAGACCACGTTCCCCAGCGATGAGGTGTACCTGCTGAGTGACAGTGCCTTCGAGCGCTGTTGATGAAGAAAAGTCAATCCCCCCGCGACCTGACTTTCACACCCCACCCTACACAATGCTGCCCCGCTTCACCCACACACTATGAATGCACAAACACACAGCGCTGCACGTGCGCATACAACACCTTAATGCGTCTATCAGGCAGAGGTTTACCCTGTCAGTCATGTAGCAACCTGAAAACCCAGGAATACCTCCCTCTGATGTGTGTTTATCATGTGTCCTTTGCCTCGTTGTTTAGAGACGGCTTTCACACTGGAATCTGAAGAATGTATTGCTGAGAGTTTAAAGAAGAGTTCAGCCTCAAAATTAGATTATGAGGTATTGACTTTTCACAATGGGTGCAGGTGAAATATCAGCTTTGGTATCACTTTCAACCACCTGGCTAGAGGACTTTATTTTTATCCTGGTGCATACAAGGGAAGTTGACGGTGCATGTTTCCTCTACAAAACAACATTTCACCAGACCAATCTTTCTAGCACCTGAACAATACTTACAGACGCTTCATTGATGCTAGAACAGCAGACATTGTCAAGCCACTTTAGGGATTTCAACCAGCAACCCCCCCTCATGATGAGTGACCAGTGAGTTCCATTAGATCTGAACAATGGTATCTTGTTTTCATTGATCAGTGCCTAATGGGTTTAATGTGCTGGGATAGCATACTTTGTGTTTTGAGTCCATAGCTGTTAACAAGATGTGACATTTAGATTATCATCAGATGTATTTATGGCCGCAGGAGATAAGTGATTAGGATTTTGGATGAGGCTCTGAGAGAAAGTAGAGCAGGGCAGAGGCCCTATTTGGAGATGCTTGATTATATGATGAAGGAGTGAATTATGGGTAACTGGACCAGCAGTGGGACTGACAAACTATGGCCATATAAAGCATATCCATTTCATATACTGCACGTTTAGAGAGAAAAGATGGAAGGAGAGAGAGGGAGAGAGATGTGCTTTGCATCTCTAAGTCATTTCCCTGAGCATAAACACAACTCTAATTAAAAGATGACTCGTTGTATTCTCTCTTTCTCTGCCAAGTAAACCACAAGTACAGCACAGACCACACAAGCAGGGCCCATGTCTCCTCAAAGTAGCAGATTTAACTCACAAGTGTTAGACCCAAAGAGAATAAGAAGCACAAGGTTTTGGGTTCTATTCTGAGATTTGTCACGTGCTCAATTAGAGCAGCATCTTTTGGAAGCAGAGGCTAGACTGATCTTTTGTTAAATTTAGAAGCTGTGTCTGAGATCATACATAGGTGTCACCATTTATTCCCTGCTGGATCAACTTTACAGCCAGCTGAGTTGCAATTCTTATTACAAACAGAACAACTGTTGTCTATATTATCGCCTGATGGGCATTTACACAGTCTGAGTTCAGTTTTTTTTACTTTATATGTTGATGAAAATACTTTTCTTCCAAATGTAAGTTCACATTAAAAATACTGACCTGTGACTGTTTCATCAATAAAGAAGTGTAAAGAATATTATCAGTATCAACAGACCTTTAGAGGTAATGATGACTGTTGATCAACATTCATGGTTTCAACAGAGCGACAGAGAACAAGGAAATCTTCTGAGGCTGTTTGCTTTTGAGGGTTTCAGTGTGTGTCAACACAGAGAGAAACAACTAACTGTGGCCAGGTAGTCAGGGTGGGCTGGGGAAGAGAACACCCACACACACACACACATATACACACATCCACAGGCACACACATCAACATACACACTGTTGTCAACACTTTTTTGCTCGCTTGTATGAAAAGACTCTTCCGGCCTGCTGCGCCACTTCAAGCACAGTTGTGGTCACTGACGTTGTTTAGAGAGAACATTTCTTTCACACTCTGGTGTCTGCTCATCTATAAAAGGCAAACCCAGGCCCTAAAATAACCCAACTTGTTTGAAACAGCGGAAGGATGAAGCAAACACTCTCTGGGACACAGATGCTCACGAAAACCACCTTTATTTTCCATTGAGATCATGTGACCTGTTGTTCTTTGACACTGATGAAAGTGTATTTGGCACCTGTTGGGCCTGGTCGCCTTTGTCTGCGATTTTAGACCTGAATAAGTTAAAAAAAGAATACTCTAAGAAAGAAAGTCTGTTCCCCAGCCGTTAATAACAGTGTAAACTTAACTTTTAACCAAGTTGATAGATTTTAATTATTCAAGGTGTTGACTGTATCCAACATGAAATTCATTTTTAAACATGTCACAGTTAAATACTTAAACTTCTGTCAGCTATCAGAGAAGACTAAAAAAATCTTAATTGATAACTCTATGGGGGTCTCCGGAGTTTGTAAACAGTGAGTGGCTCATCTGGGGAACTGACATGGGTAAGAAAGTTACGATTAGTGTGCATAAACAAACAAACGTTCATGGCTCAATTCATTTCCCCGCAATTTCATTTATCACATCAAGTACCATGTTAAAAGTTAGTCCAAACAGTTGGTTGAATAATTAGACCTCAGCAGATCAACAGACCTGCAGCAAAACAGTTTATTGTAACACAGCAAAAATAGTTAATTATAAATCATGAATTACACCTTAGGTGGCCAAATAGATATAAAGGGGATCAGGAAATTACAGGAATCAAGTATAGTTCAGTTGAGTTCAATGATAAAAAACCTGGTGACATTAAAATAAGAGCTTTTATTTTGAAAATAACCACATTAAAAATGACATATTTGTGAGCAAGTATTGTCAAAGTTTTGGATTATTAGCTACTAAATGCAAAGGGAAGCTGCCTGGCTAACAGATTAAGTGTATAACCAATGTTGAGATATACCATCAGCAGCATTTGTGGTTTACTTGTCAAGCCTAAGTGCTCGTCTGGGATGTTGAGATGTATGTACAGAACAAATGTCCATGTCTGGCTCTTGCAGTGAGTCTCCCTTTTCCAAGTCATTCTTGCGTGACAGGAGGACGTGACGTGTTGCTCTGCAAATAAGAAACAGTTTTTACCAACCACATGAAACAACAAATGCCAAAAGAAGTGCTGGCAATGACCGAAGCTCGAACGAAGAACTTCTCGGAACCCCTTTATTTTTACAGGCCGTTTGGAGATTCCTCTGTAATATCAAGTTCTATTCTTAACGCAAACGGCCGCCCGCTCCCCCCGCTGCATTGGTTTGTGGTTGGATTTGAAAAGAGGAGAGTCAGAAACATGTTCTCTGACACATATAGGAAAAGTTGACGAACCACACATTGTTCTTTTTTTCTAAATATTTGAACAGTCACTTCTTTTTTTCCCAAAACTGGACAAAGACTGAGCTGTTTCTGTCATGTCTTCAGCTCTGGGTTGAGGCAGCTCAACAGTATCCTGGGTGACCAGATTGTCAACTCAGTGGGACATGGTGCACCAGGTACCTTTGAGTTAATGAACCACCACCTGCTCCATCTTAAATGTCACTGCAGATTCATGCTGTTAGAAGAAGATGACTGAGACATTTGTACACCAAGGAAATCTCAAATTTTATCACTGCACCACTGATAAGTCATATCCCAGCAAACAAGCTTTGAATTGTTGGCCAGAAACCTTTTGATCCCCAGTTTGTTGTTGCTCAATATCTACTTTAAGTCTGTTTGCTCGCCTCATAATGAAATATATTGATACAGATCCAGTACATATCTATGTCTTGATTCCTGTTGTACTCAGAGGAAACAATTGCTCAATGAAATGCTCGGATCAGGTCTGATCACTTTAATACAAGCAGACAGAGTGGAAACTGCCAGGGATAGAGAGAAAACCATATGCAGAACATCGAGTGTCTGTGTGCCGTAACCCACAGGTTGAGAGGAAATAAAAGCCAGCTGGATTTGGGACTGGCTTGGTGAATCTGTTTTCTCGCTGCACATACAAATTGGAAAGGAGATGCACAGTAGGATCAAGCTAGAGGGATTCCACTGTTTCTATCTGTAGTAGAAGAGAGTGAATTCTTTTAAGAAAGACTACCCATCCAACATTGCTGGGTTTCCTTTAACCAGCCTTAGTCAAAGCCAGAGGATGAGGAAAAAAGGGCTGAGGAAAGCACAAGTCTCCTCCAACTTGATTACAAAGTGTGTCTACAAAGCATAACAGTGTCCCATCACTTCTGAGCTTTTGCTGATTCATACCCTCTTCTTAAATTAAGTTTCCATGTTGGCTGGTTGAAGACAGGAACATTTTGTGACTTGTAACACAAGATTTGTTGAACTCTGAGGAGGGACAACTGGAGAAAGCCACAAATGGTAAAGATCATTGTGGTGAAATGTTTCTCCTTTAAATCTTCGTGGACCATCTCAATTAAATTCTCATCGCTGCATCTTCTGCATAACTGCCTCTGTAAATCTTAAATACACATTGAGCAGCTCCTCTCATTTTCAAGATGTATCAAGGCTGATCGTAATTTAACATTTTCTTACTGGATTTTTTACCGCAAAAGGTCAGAGTATGTTCCATCGCAGACAATAAGGCAACCATTGATTTAAAGCTGAATTAGGAAAGTTAACTAACATTTTTGTGTCATTTCCATATGATAAGTCAGATCTTATTATACTGAGCCATCCATTGACACTAAGAGAGGCAGGGAGGAAGAAGAGGCTCACTGAGGGAGTTGACTGTGGATGTTGTGTGCGCACCGTATGCCTTACAAGTTATCCTCAAGGCTGTGGGGAAAGGTCTGTGAATCATGGGACTCACCTTACGACGCTCCCCCAGACACCAGGTCTGGTCCCTGGGCTCTGAAAGCAGACAGGGTTGACGTAAATGTGCTCCCTGCTCTGTGGCTGCAATGTAGCTCAGCACTCCAGAGGCATTCATGTCCTTTTCAGATGGATCCATGAAAATAAAAACACACTGGGAACAGCCCATGTTGACTACTGCTCTGAACCTGTGATACTTTTTCTCAAACCAAATCTCAAAGTTTCTGAACAAACGTAAACATAAAGTTGAGACAAACATCTTGTTCATATTGACATGTGCCTGCCTTCCTGTAAATGTCACTTGGGGTAACTGTAGCCAAAACCTCTTAATGGTTGGCATCAAACACTCACCACACCCATTAACACATTTTAACAATGTGTAGAAATAGAAACAGTGTGCCTATTGTGACTCAGAGGCCTTTGCTGTGCATCTGGGTGTCTTAACAGTGCCTTATTAGTTTGGTGCTGGCACACTCAGTGCATGTGTACTTTTATAAAAGCTGAAAAGTAAGTTTTTCAACATGAATCCATCTCCATCACTCAACCAAGGCCAAGTTGTTCTGTTTGAAAATTTCGGTCAAAAAAAAAACTTATATCGACTACTCATGACGGTGAACAGTAAGCAAATGATACCTGTCAGTCAAGGCTAATCAGGAAACAGTGCAGACGGTCTGCCCTGAATTAGCAACTGGAAGAGCAGTGAGATGATCAAGTGGGGTCACAGCACTCTCCTGCATTAGCTGAGGCCTGAAGCTTCTGAAACCACAGGAGCAGCTCTTCAGCCTCTTAAGGAGCTCAGGCGGCCTAATCAAAATCAAATCATCTCCTTTTTTCACTCTCCCCACTATCTTTTGGTCCTGAGAGAAACAATTATTTCTGCAGCGTGGAGGAAACCTCGGGGTCCTTGAGCAGAAGCAGCAGCAACAGCAGCAGCCCAGCACTTTAAAGTAGTCTTTTATTGCATATCAGAGCTGGAGGATAGTCCAAAGAAAATAGGTCTTATTCATTATTAGAGCCAGCTGTGGCTTTCCACACTGATGACTCATTCATTTTTCTTTCCCCCCTATTCTTTTGCTTTTTTTCATGGTGTGGTAAAGAGGGGTGGGAGGCCTGAGGGTTTTCTGTTAGAGAGCTCAGCCAAGTTGACACAGTGCCCAAATCCACTGGTGGTTGTTTGTTTGGATTATGGAGGGTATCTCTGCCACAATTATGCCTGCTCACTACTTTACTCAGCCTGACTCGTGCACTTATTGAGCCACGTGGAGTCCCTGCACGTTTTTTAATATCTGCACCTTTCTTTCTACTTTTCCCCCAGTGCCGATAATAAAGACAGAACCCAATGATGAATATGATTCTCTGGGGACTGCAAGACTGCCAATGCATTCAAAGCCCTATTACAGCCAGCCTAGGCTTACTCCAATAATGCCTGTTGCTGACCCTGATGCCTGCTTGGTTGGTGGCTACCCTCCCTGCCCGCCCCGCCATGCTGCAATGCCATCACCATCTCCCAGCTCCAGTCCGACCCTGCATGACCTGTCCCCTGTGGTGTACACCAAGTGCCTCCCCAACAGCCCTACCCACGCCGCACCACCAGGCTCAGTGGTACCCCCAATCCAAGACATCCCTGGCTGTCCAAGCCTTGGCCACTCAGCATCACCAGATCACAACACGTCCCTTGGTATGCTCCATTCCCATGGCAGCCCCAACCACCTCAACAGTCCAGGGCCTCATGGTTACCATCCAATCTATGCCAACAGCAGTCCCTCATCATCCCCAGTATCCCATCCATCAACCCCAGGCGCATCAGCAGAGAGCCCTTTTGTTCAGGCCTACAGCCCCAGTCAGGCCCAGGCAGCAGCCAGCTCACCCAGCCTGTTACCAGAAGATGCCAGTCCCCCTTCGATGGCCGTCACCGTCAAACAGGAGCCCCAGGAGTTGGACCAGATGTACCTAGATGATGGTGAGTAGTGAAAACAAGGTGTACCTACACTCTTGGCAAGTCTATATTTGCTAATCATTCAAACAATGAAAGGCTTTTGGTTTCCCTGGATGAAAACTTCCATTTATGAGCTCTTTGTTCAAACCCAAAGCAGCTGTTTTTATAGCACATTACATTTTTTAACACCTTTTTCTTATCTGCAAAGTCCCACACACGGCCGCACCCTGCTGCACCTCTCAGTGTTTCCTGATGGAACTGTGGCAGCAAATCTACGTCACGTTAGTATAAATTTAGACTCAGCACATTTATTTGCTTTTCAGTGTAACATACCGTCCAGCTCCTGTTGTCCAATTGGCTGCCTCACTTGAAAACAGTACATCGGTTTGATGAGATTTTGAAACAATCTGTCAAAACATCAGAGCGCCGAGGTCAGCTGGGGGATCAGCAGAACAAAAACAGTGGCACACGCGTAGCCAACCAAACTGTTGACACAAGGACTAATGAAGGAAGCAAAACAATGGGTAGGGGTTTCCTGAACAGAACCATTTTCCCCCCCATATTTCTGGGAGGGATGCTGAGAGGATGGAGGCAGAGGCTTTGTTTTCCCGTACTTTCCCCCATGGAGTTAACACCATGCAGCTGTCGTCATCAGGGGAGGCTGTGGGGTCACCAGTCTCCCTTTGGCAATGATACCAGTCACTCCCGAGGGACCCTAAGGTCGAGCTTATTGCCTCCTGTGTCCACCACACATAATGTCTCTTAGGTCACCAACCTGTTATCTATGTGAGCAGAGGCCTCACTTGTTATGATGTATAGTCAAAGAACACATCAATGGCACAGTGCCAGGTAGAAATATGAAAATCCCCCAGCATCCGGAGGGATGTGGGGGAAGACAACTCTATGTAGAATATTTCTCTTCCTGTGCACCTTTTGTTCAGTTAGCTGATGTAGAGTGGGCTTTTGTACATTTCCTGAGTATGTGTGCTTGTGTTCATGTCTAAGTGTGTGCAAACTTCACTCAACAGCCCTGGGAGTAGAAGGGTGATAGGCATGAGGGGACCTGGGGAGTTTGCTGTGGAACTGTAATTGAGTTGAAATGTGGTTGTCAGCATATCTGTCAGTTCTTATGAGTCCCATTAGTTCTCAGCTCATAAACACACAACACAGAGATGAGGGGTATGTCTGTCTGTTATCAGCTCCATAAACTGATATCAGCTTTGTAGTTTTCCCTTCTTTCCTCTGAGCCATGCACAATGTGCTGGAAATCTCATTTGAAACAAAACTTGTCATTCAAAGTTCTTCTTGGAGTTTTTAATAGTAAGAGCTTTATAGAAGCTTTCATTTCAGCATTGATTGAATTAAGTGTAACTGTAGCTTCTTTAAGCTTTTTGTAATAAGGTTGGAAAGGGATCCTTTTACACCAACGGTACAAGGATATACTAAATATACAAAGCAGTGCTAAGGGGAAATGGTTTAACCTTGTTTCTCCTGCCCACTACTCTATCCACTGTCACTTTAGCAGGCCCAATCTTTCTCCACCCAGGTGGCCAAATGTATTCAGCCTGTGATTACAGCTACATTAGGGACGCACAGGAATGTGTATTGATTGACCAAGGACAGTGAGACAGCCCCTTGAAAAACCTCAGTGTGCTGCCGTTTTGCATCACCTATCGTCTGTGCAAGCATCTGTGGTGAGCTCCTGGAGTCCCTGTAAGTGTGCGGTGGTAACAGCATACTCCAAAGGCATCCGCTGCTCCCAGGCCAGGCCTGATCCCAAAGCCCTCAAATGAGCCCTAAGCTAAAATAAATAAGATCGGAAGGCGGCTCCCGGGGCGTCCCACTCCCCGTCTGCACGCATTACCACTGTACGCTAGCTAGCTGAGCGCTCCATTAGAGAGGCAAGACAAGCGGATGACCTCACCCCAGCAGCAGTGATTTAACGCCAGCTATGCAGAGGAGCGTTCTTCCCCTGCAATTGGGGGCCAGTGATTTGGAGACTGTGGGAGCACACTTGATCTTCCCCAAGAGTGGAGCGCCTCCTACGCTTGAACGCTAAAGCCTCCAGCTCCCATCAACCTGAGGAAATGTGTCTCCCCGGCTTGGTCTAGGTTTTACTCAGCCCCCAAGAAATCACTCAACTTATCAGCAGTGAGCTACTGTACCGCCAGGAACTAGGTTAGTATGTAGGGAGTCTACCCTAAACCCCTTGGCTGCCATTGAATAGCTCTCATTGTAATCTGCTAAATTCTTCCCTCTGCAGTGATAGAAGCTTACTAACTACAGTGTGAGACAAGAGGCGATTTTTCTTCTGTCTGAAATAAGGAGAAGAACCCAGTCTACAGCCAGATCCCAGTCAGAGCTGCCATTTTCATCTGTAGCTTGTTGGTTCTCACCTGATTCAGTCACACTTCTCAAACCTGGGAAATTACATCCCATCAGCACAATTTAGAGGATGAAACATCTATTGCTGGAAGAGTTGTTGCATTGTTGAGTCACAGCTGTAAACAGTGCTCAGTGGGATTCACATAAAACATTTTCAGACATGTGGTACTCACTCACAGACCACTGTACTTTACAAGACATGACTGTGAGAAACACGCCAGTCAAATGACTTCAGTGTCTATAAGAATAGAATTTATGAAAAACACAGCCTGGAGCATTTACTTTTGGCTCGTTAGCATTGCTAATAAGGCTTAAAAAAGAAATGTGTGAATGATGGCATGCTATGTCACATGTCTGAACTGTGGCTGACATCATTCTCCTTTTGTCTCGAGAAACCAATTACACCAGTACGTATCAGTCCTCATCTTAGCATAAGTGGCCCAAATTACTGATTAAACATCTTTTGCTTGGACCCTTATTCTCTGTGTTTTTGCTGTGGCTGCATGGGTGTGTGTCAATAACATGTGCTGGCTGCAGCTATAGGTGTGTGTTCCTTTAAGGCTGCTGCCGTGTGTCCTGTCTAATTAGCCACGGCTGTGATGGGTGATATCATGAAATGCAGCTGAATGCAGCTCACAGCAGAGGAACTAGTGCTAATCAGAAGGCCAGATTTCTACCAGCTGCCTCTCCACTAAACAGAGGTTCTTTATTCCCCAAAAGTAAGAAAAACACTGAGTGCTACACAGCCTCTGCCGATTTCTGACATTTGACATATGTGCTCTGATTGCCTCGTGTTGTTGGATAGTTTTCCTTGTGATTGTTTCCTCCGTAATTCAAGGTTTGTGCGTTTGAAACTCCTGGACTTGTTTTCTGAAACTGAAAACAGAATTGTTGTCAGCCCACCGTTCCTCCTCCCCTCCCTCTGGCAACAAAAAAAGCATTCTAACCTTCCTGAGGATCTCCGTCCGACACCGAATCTGAAGGCAACTCGAGGCTTTCCTCATGGAAACTTTTACACATCCTGGCAAGCTGCCCAGTCCCCAGGACTCCGCAAAACCCCTAATGATGATTGAGAGCTCGTCCGCACCGCGTTGAAAACATGCTGAGTCGCTAACATCGGTGTGTGCCGCAAGGCTGGCTCTGGGATCAGAGGGGGGTAGAAGAGAGAGGATTTAGGGGGGTTAAGGGTGTTCATTAAAGTGTCTAATGGGACTCACTAAAGCAGTGCTGCTCCTGTATGTTTAGACAGTATGTATTTGTGTGTGTGTGTGTGTGTGTGTGTGTGTGTGTGTGTGTGTGTGTGTGTGTGCGTGCGTGTGCATTGGTCAAGGCAGTGGGATGTGGAAGCACTGTAAGAGTCAGTGACAGCCTGAGCTTTCACAATCCTCCACCTCTGAACTACTGGCCTTTTGGGATCTACAGCTAATAGTGCAGAGAAAGAGAAGCTGTCATGTGGTTAAGTGCAATGTCAAGAACACAGTCTCCTCCTAGACATAGTGATATTGACAGGTGCAAGAAGGAGGGTGATGGCTTTTCTATTATTTATGATTACAAAGAGGATGTGGATTTGAATTTACATTCTTGTTGTCCATGCTGCATTCCCATATCTAGAATTTTGTTGCCTGGCAGGACGTGATATGATGAGCTTGCAAGCTGAGCTTTGGCTATTTTTAACCATTATCAGATATCACAAACCTAAACAATTCATTTATATGCTTCATTAAAAAAAAGATAATGTTGGTTACCTGAAGAGGCACACAGTTAAAAATATTTGGACCCATGTCACTGGAAGAATAACAATATTTATGTATTTTTAGAAACTAACACTGATTTTAGAGCAGGGGATTTTACTACCAGATTATGTGACTGAGCCAACAAATTCTAGGGGGGGAGTATTGGCTGCTCATTATATGATAAAATCCAAGCAACAACCTCAAAGGTTAGGAAAAAATTATTTGCGTGCTAGAAAGCATTTTGCTGACTCTTCCAATGATGAGTTTTAACTGTAAGTTAAGCATGGATTTGCACTTTTTGCGCATGTCTGAATTGACAACCATGTGGGCACACTGCAGCTGCTTAGGTTTGGTTTGAAAGCTTAAAATCAAATCATTTCACAAAAGTAGGTAACATTATAAAGTTTGGAAAGTTGGAAAGTTTTACTTGCTTTGGAAATTTTTGACAAGTCAATTTGAAACTCATGGGTGACTTTATAAAGTTTATGTCCCTTCTCTTAGAGTCAAGGCAGAATTGCAAAATGAAGCCATTTCTGAATAGTCCCCATCTATCTGTGCAATACAAAATTAAAAATAAGTCATATCAGTGATCATCAGAAAAATGTGCCATCAAACACAGATGTATCCATAATAGTGAATTATGTTGTTCAGACTCTACTTGCAAAAGCAGATAAGCTGACTTTAACTCAACCGTATTTTCATAGTGTGCCAGCATAAAGCACAGTGATAGCATCCAGACATCAATGCTGTCTTTGCAATTGTAGGAGTAAGGAAAACCTTCTCAAACGGAAATTCTCATTATTCCCCCACTCTCTCTGTTTTCCTTTACATCTCTTTTATCTTTGTCTCATTGGCTGAACTTGAGAGCCTGAAGATTCCTGTTTGTGATTATAATTCAGTAACACCAAGTAAAGCACAAACTCTTTTGTACCAACTGCTTCCAGTTTGGCTAATAATTGGTTGTAAGTGGTCACATATGACTGTGGCAATTGGGTCGCAGTATCAGTGCTTTGATTTTCAGCTTTTTTAATAAAACCACTGGGAAAATGATTGGATTTTTGATAAGTGTAGCAATATGAATCTGTAAGAATTTGATCCATTCATTACTGCAGTGCACCAGCTTTTATGTGTGCATGTGTGAGCCAGAGGCTCTGGTCTGGTTTCAGTCACTCCGTCATAATATCCACAGTCACTAAGGAAGAATGTGTCTGCTGAGAAACTGCCGCTAAATTATCTAAACAAATTGGTTTCCTTTGTGTCTGGGATCTGATACACGCACACATGTAGACGTGAGACTATAACTCTGAGTTATAATGACTTTCATTTTTGCTTTGCTCATTCGTCAGAAATGTATGTTTGCTACTGAAAACTCTAATAATTTATTGCATTACTGAATGCTGAGCAAAGCCTGGAAACCACATGCAGATTTTCTATTTGGATCATTGATTTGTTCTTCCAAGGAATATACACTTTACAATCAATTAATGCCGTAAAACCATAGGGTTTACGCTTCCTTCCCCCAAACAAACCCCTTTAAAGCTCTCATCAAAGCTATAGTCCCTTTCTTCACCATACGTCATGTGTTTCTTACAGTTTCTCCTGATGCTGCAGTTTGCAGGCTCGGTTAATGTGGCTCACATTCTGAGGTTTAAGAAACACGCGTTGAAAAGCCACCGAGCCACACGGATCACAGCAGGTCAGGACTCAGACAGGGTCTGTGGCTTGGCTGGGATCTTCTTGTGTACATCTGTGATTATAGAGCTACCACCTCATGCCAGACTCACTCATTACTGAATCATTATACACCATATGTCAGTGGTGTTGACTGCTTTGACAGGACAATCACTAAGAGAACCTTTATTTCTTACAAAGCTTTCAAATATGTGGCTCTGCTTTGGTGAAGGTTAGTCAAAGGTTTCTGTGGCACAAACAAGACTTTGGTCCTTTTTAATTGAACATTCTGTATGTACCACAAACACAATGTTTATACCCTGAAATTCTGTTCTTCTGAGGAGATAACTGATGTTTCTCAAAACACCACAAGTGCAGCAGAGTTAAAGAAATCAGAAAACTGAAATGAATCTTGGATATTTCCTGCTGGCCCCGGAAATATGAGCACATGGGAAACTTAAAGAGTCTAGCCACATCAGGAAACACCAAACAAGCACATATGATTTGCAGAAAGGCATGATTTTTTTTCTACTTTTTGGATGTTCCAATAGGACACCAGGGGTCAGGATGAGCTGCTGGACACACTTTCTGAAGTTATTGGATGCCTTGCTTGAGAGCACTTAAATATTCACAGACAGTTAAACGTGGTTTGAATAATGGAATATCCTCTCTAAGATCCTGACCTCCTGCCAGCTGTATTGTTTTGGGGTAGGATTTTGGGGAAGCACATACAAGCGTCATCGGTAAACAGGAGCAGGTCTGTGTCCCAGAGTGCTTAATAACAGCTCTCCATCTGAAATCTGTTAGCCCAGTGAAATAGTATCCTGTAGCGACGGATGTCAACAGAGAAGCCTGATCCAACCGGGTGGGATGGGGAAAGCCGTTGGGTTTTGCAACTTTTGGCAAAGTTTGCTGTCTCGTCCATGTGCAGATATCTCTGAAAAAAGGGAGAGAGGAGAAGGAGGAGAAGGGAGAGTGAAGATGGAAAGTATAAGAGAGAGTGAAATACAGAGGTATAAACTTAAAAAGAGTGAGTGTCCCAGTTGAATCTGACAAAAGACTATAAACCTAATGCAGATGTCCCCTGTTTAATTGTGACAGTCCACTAAAAAACGTAAAATGAAACCGTCAAAACAGTGAATGTGTCTAAAGTGATTAAAATCATGTTGTTCCCGATCTATCTCTCCTCAAAAACAAACTTAAAAAGAGCATCTGTCTTTCTTTTTAGTCTCATATCTGTGGTTGTAGCTTGTCGGCCTAAATAGAAGGGACAGCCACAAGTCATGAGACTTATTTCTGTGTTTTGAGATTTTGGGGTCAGGAGATTCTCATCATGTCCTCACATCCAGGAATTTTTAGCGAGCATGAGAGAAAGCAGGTCAGCCATAGAAATGAAGGAGACACAGTCAGACAGATAGACTTAGAGAAAGAGAGGAAAATCTGAGGTGGAAGAAAGTAGCATGCGATCTTGGTGATTTTCCCTGGCAGCTTCTCCTTCTGCCCCTGTTCTCCTCACACACACACACACACACACACACACACACGCACACACACACACACACACACACACACACACACACACACACACACACACAAGGACACTCTGTGCTCCTTTTACAGCTCAAACTGTTAAAACTTAAACACTAAAAGGCAAAGGAAGATAAACACTGGCAAAGTTAAAGATCACGTTTTTCTTCCTCTCCCACCAGCGGCCGCTCACAGTGCAGAGACTAACCGAGCGGTGGGTGAATGGGTTTACTTCAGGGGAGGGAATGATCATAACCACTGAACTGTAAGTGTCCTACTGCTGACATACAACCCATGGCAGTTATAAACCTCAATGAGTCCCCTG
The DNA here is from genome assembly GCA_008086565.1 of Thalassoma bifasciatum. Classification (NCBI taxonomy): domain Eukaryota; kingdom Metazoa; phylum Chordata; class Actinopteri; order Labriformes; family Labridae; genus Thalassoma; species Thalassoma bifasciatum. The sequence goes on along the minus strand of RPOG01000243.1, from coordinate 182,520 downwards.
ACTCTTCTGATTACACTCAGCTGAGCTCAAATCCTCTCAAAACAACAAAACAACAAATAGAGAAAAGCTGAAATGCTCACTAAGCCTTTTTTATAGCGAGATAAAATGATGAACGTAAACACAAACTTCAAATTAACATCTGTTCCTTAAGACAGGCCAGGGTGCTTTTAAGCAGGAGCTGTGGTTGGCATCCTTCAAGTTAGTTCACTTCAATCTTACAGGAGCTAACATCCTCTGCTGTCATTTAACAATACCAATCATTGTATTTTGTGCCAACTTATCTCTTTTTAAAACAGAAAATACAACATTTTCTTGTTTAGGCCCATCCATTTAACTGATACACTGCAAAAAACTCAACATCTTACCAATATTTTTTTTCTAATTTCTAGTCAAAATACCTCATCACACTTGAGAAATTTCAGGGAGATGTTGGAACTTGTTTCTAGATGTATCATTTTAAAGATCTTGTTGAGCAAAACTGTCTTAAAAAATACCTTGGTTTAAGTCAGTTCTCAGTTGACAAAAGCTTTTATTACTTGTTGTAGGGTTTTTAAGCCGTTGAGTTACTTGTTCAAGATGAATTGTCTTTTTTTCCAAGAAATAGACTCAGCTTGAATTAAAAAACAAAAACAAATCTTTATTAATCCTTAGCTGATTGTAAGATTATTATGGTACATAAAATGAAAAATACCATGAAAAATATGGCTAAAATTGGTTTTCCAAGCTATTTTTAAGATCTCACATATTGTAAAGCTTTAAGCTAATGTGTTATGTTGAGATATCTCGCCAAGAGAATTTACACTTGTTCAATTGGCAGATTTTTTGTTTATTACAAGCCAAAAAATCTTGTATGTATATTTTATATTCATTTTAGAGAGTCATTTTCTTTACAGTGTTTTATAATATTAAGATAATGGCTCTAGTATTTAAAATATTTACCAACATATCATATAATACTTTGTATTTGTATCAAGGAAAATGCATCATATCATCATATATAACAGCAGCTATCCAATATGATGCTATCAATTACGTATTAGTTGCCACTAGTGAGTGTAACACCTAAGTTATTGACAAGAAAAATGATGTTAACAAGGAAATAAGGATATAACAAATGTCCTTTTATTTTCTCACAACCGTAAACTTTTCAAAATTTTTAACTTGGATACATTTTAAACGGCACTCCCTTGTTTTCACACCACAAGTCATTTATTAGAAGCTTAACTTAAATTTTTTCATTGAATTTTTTCATATTTAATAGCTTTACCTAATGCATGACTTTTGGCTTTGCATTTGACGTTTATTTAGAAAGAAAAAAAATCGTCCCTTTAATCATTCTGCAGTGTCCATGTTGTTATAAGCATGTCTTATAAAATTTTAATCAAAGATGCCATAAAAGACAGTGATTCTGTTTTTACACTCTGTTATAATAGACCTAAACATCTGGTAGATGACTTCAATCCCTCTGACCTTTTAGTACTCAAAGACAAGACAATTCTTTTTGCTCACGCTTGAATTGAGACCCTTGGCTGCATGAATGAGAAAGTCTCGTACATTTTAATTAAATCCATCAGATTTACTGCGCGGTAGAGTAAAATAGCAGGCTTTTATTTCTGCTAAGGTAGTTATGAAGCAGAGTCAGTCCCTTAGCCCCAGTGAGTGTAAAGTCTGTATGATTTGAGACATTAAAACAGAAGCAGGTGAAAATGTGGTGCTATGATTTACAGGTGACAGCAAATTTTTCTGTCTCTTTCACACTGCCTGGGTTTTCTGAAAACAATACACTGTCCAGATGGACAAAGTCAGAAAGGCCGAGGGTGTCTGAGAAGGGAAAGTGGAACACTTGCCAAAAGTGCAGATGAACTTCTCCTGACTAGTCTACCTGAGCCACACAGTGACCTGAGGTGACCTCCTCCTCTGGGTCTTTGAATCCACTCGGGTGCTGAAGATTTAATGTTGTAAGGTAACCTTTGGGGTCAACAGACAGAACTTAAATTTGATCAAACTCTGCTTCAGTGCAGAGTGTAGTTGCTTGAGCTCTACGGGTGTTCAAAGGAAGAGGCCATACTCATGTTCACCTGAGATTCCTCAGATATGGCTACACCTTAAGTTTTCTTTTTACTGCTTTTTCTGTAACTTGAGCCCATGACGAGCTGCTCACCCCTCTAGGCTACGCTCAGAGTGTTTTTTTCTAAAGAAGCAAAACAAGCCTTAAGAGACAAGAGGTGCCAGATTGGAGCAGAGAACTGCACTGCAGGATCCAATTCACTGTAGTTCAACTGCGTAGATAGAAAAAGAGAAGCCTGGTTTCCTTAAAAGTTAACAAACTGAGTCAGTTGTTTTCAAACAGTTTTAGGTTAAAGATAAAAGTAACCCAGACAGGTTAACTAATGGCCAGGATGTGCAGAAACACACAGACAAGAAGTCATGCACATTAAAAACAGGAAGGAGCTTCACTGAGCTATCTATCTGTGATGGATGGTGAACAATAAAGCTAGCACTGATGTAAGCCTTTTTGGACACGCAGCACCATGTGCCTCTGTGTATAAATAAGAGAAAACAATTCAGAATCCCACGTACCAACTGACAGGCAACAGGTGATTTAAAGACATACAATACAAACACAGCCATAAATCGTTTTGAATGCAGGTGCACAGCCAAATTCTCACTCAGACGACTGCGACCCACCAAACTATGATTGTTTCAATATGCTCGTATTTTTTCACTCTGTGCCATTTTCAAAAGCATTGAAACCTTCAGCCGTCTGCATCGGCCTCGACCAGTGCATACGTTTCTAATTCTGAATCAATCACTGCAAGTTTATCAGATGGCTGAGTTATTTTACCATAAACCCACTGGTAATGAGGCATTCAGAGGGGCTGAATCTGTCTCCTTTCATATCTCAGTCTTTAAGATGTGTGCATTTTGTAGTCTATCTTCAGGCTTTGCTGTTTGCTTTATGAAGTTATGCTTCACTAGTAGTGTTAAACTGTGCTTTTGATTTCTCACAGTCTCGAGTCAACAACACACACTTTATGTCAGAGGCTTTTAGGCTTTTCTCTTTTATGTCTGCTTTGATAAACACTTTGTTGAGCTCCGCTGCTAGATTTATACTTTACAACTCAGCTGTGTGATTAGAGTAAGTGAAAGCATCATTTGGCTGCTTAGTTTTTGAGTCTTAACACAGCTTTTCTTGCTTTGGCCTGTTGAGCAGTCAGTGTGGGCGGGATTGTGGTTTCCTTTTCTTTTTTCTGTTGGCAAAGTAGAAACTTTGTGCAAATGTATAGGGCCCTTGTGTCAAGTTTTGAGACAAAGCCCTGTTTCTGTAGGTTGAATACTCACAGTTGAATAGTCAGTTTCACAGTAAAAATCATGTTTTTCTTCAGAAGTAACTCATGGTTTTTCCCATTTTGTCAAGTCCATAGTCATCATTAACCCCTTAGCCGATGGCAGCCCACCAACAGGCCTTTTTGACTATTAAATGGTATGATACGATATTATACTTTTTATATAATAGAATAGAATAGAATAGAATAGAAAAGAAAGAATAGAACAGAACAGAATAGAATATGACCCATGTCCCATCTGCATTTATGAAGTAGGCTGATTTTACATGCTTTACTGCAGCCGGTCTAAGGGGGAGCTCTAAAAGTTTTGGCATTACTTTGGTTGTGCTGCCAATGTTTTTACATAGTCTATGGGTTGAACAAAATTTTTAAACGCATTGTTTAAAACCATTTCATTTTGACGGTTAAATTGATAATCAAAAAACATTTCATTTTGACCTTTAAATTGTCAGTCATTTCATACTTTTTGCAACTTTTGTTAGATACTCAGTTTAGTAGCAGCTGAGATTTTTTGTCAAGTTTGTTAATTACACATTAAGTAGCACAAAACTAAAGTAACTTTACTTCTTTAATTTTACTTTACTAATTAGTTTGTCTGATGTTACTTTTTTATAGTATAATCTTAAGTCACCTTTTGACATTTCACAAGTAAACCAGTGTGAATCATAGCTTTCCTAACACTTTCTATGGAGACTCTGCTTGATCCCAAAATAATATCAGGCTCTGGCAGATATTCTCTTTTCATAGTTTTGATATTGTTTACACAGTAGTCTGAACCAACCGTGCTACGTTTTAGAGAAGTCAATGATGAGGTCACAAGAGAGCAGCTCCAACCATGTAAACACCTCCCCCTTGTCCTCCCAGGAGGGCGACCTCAAGCGAGCACTGCCACGGCCTCCTGGGCCAGGGAGGAAATGAGAGGAGAAGAAGGAGGAGGAGGAGAGGGAGGAGAGGAGGGAAGTGGCACGCTCACAAAGAGAGACAGAGTGAGGTGAGATAGGGAGAGGCACAGCACACCCTGCAAGATCAAAGACTGAGGTCGTGCTCCGCCACAGCCAAAATAAGCACATCAGTGGTGGGGCTTTCAGTAAGAGTTGTTGTCTTTAGATTTCTAATTTGAGACACTGCTGTTTTATTGTCCTCAAGCCCACATCAGAGAATGTCTAGTTTATTTGACTGTTTTCACGTGATTTCAATCTGGGCCCGGCAGGGTTCTAAATTCTCCTGGGTCAGGTCATTTGCTTTGGCAACATGTGAGATTCAGCTGATGACAGAGAGGCCATAAAGCATGTCCTCTGAAAAATGAAGCAGATCAGAGACTCACAGGTGGAGATTAGAGCCCAGCTCCACTCTGTCTCTCCACATGAGGCACAGAGAGTGTGTCATCGTTATTTCTCAAGGCTGCTCCAGATCTCTTATCCAACTGAGCCAGGAGGCCTCGTCTAAAAACAGCAGCAGACGTATTGATTGGAAAACTCTTCAGTGACATCAGAGCACTTAGTGTTTATAATTTCAACTCTATTTTTCCTTTTCTTCATCTCTTCATAAAAAACCCCAAAAGTGTTCTGTTTCATATCATTTTTTTCTGTTATCAGTGTCATTGTCCTTTTATTTTGTTTTTCCTTCCCACCTCTTTTTTCTTTTGGTCATTTTTCTCACACTTCACCTTCTTTGAGTCTTAACAGTGGATTTAGTTACAAAGGTTTTAAGTCCTTTGAGTTTTTAGCTGGTTATAAAATAAGCCTGAAATCAGTATTTACAGCTGTCTATCACCTATTGAAGCAACTAGTATAACTGCATTAAGATGAATGGTTTCTTTATTTCTGAAATGACTCTGTAACAGAAGGCTAAAGAAAGCTTTTTGTACATTTTCAATAGTTTCCAATATGATACATTTTGATGATTCCAATAAAGTGGGATGAAATTATTTGATGAATATATGACACGCTCATGTCAAGGCAAAAAATGTCTCAGTGATAAAAGGGACTTTTTTGGTCACAGGGGTGCTACAATCATAGCAAACCAAAAGTTTCCACCAGAGCTTTAAACTAATAATCTGCTCTCCACAATCTTGAAAAAAATGTTGCATTAAAACTTTTCAGAACAAGATTGAGGCACTAGGGCCTGAAAGGCAAAGCCCAGGGCTTTAAAAAATTAAAAATAAAAAGTGACCAGGCAGTCACAGGTTCCAGTTGCAAGTTAAGCTGAAACACTGAGTGTAAGATGATATTTTAGTAGTGTCAGTGTTTTTGTTTTTTCAAACTCAGATCCTTTTTGTTTACTAAATCAGACTGTTTATGTCTCAGCTGTTTACCTTTAAAGTGTGATGATTCGCCGATCCGACACGCTGTTTTCATGGTACCACAGTTACGCTGCACAGCAGTTCAGCTCTCACAGTAAACGAAGATTATTTTTGTAAACAAACCCCAGCTCTGTAGCCATATCACCACCTTTTTTCTGGTCCCTGTCCACTGCATCAGTTACGGAGACTGAATGGTTCCACATGGGGGAGCCTTAAGCGTTACACATTAGACTAGCCGAGGGGTTGAAATATGCTGTCTGTACATATCATCACATCATTAGACCCACAGGGACCCCAGCGATGGATGAGACGCTGTCTACCTGAGGGCTCAGATGAATTTATGAAGCACTTTATCATGATGAAGCATTAGTGGAACACTTTTTCTCTTTCCATGTGTGTTTGTCTGTGAGAATAACGAGGACGTCTCTCTCCTTTTCACTCAACCTTTCTCAGCCTCCTCATCTTTATTTCTATCTCTCTGTCATTAATGTGTGCATCCTGACCTTTGACCTTGCCCTATTTCTGTCAGTGCTGGTTATCAGGGCAAGATAAGTGACGATGTCTAAGCCTCTCTGTCCAGCCGTGTGTGGGAGGCAGCAAATTGACCATTGAGTGTTTGTGCTGAGGCTGAGAGAAGATTTGATATAGTGGGGAAACAAAAGTAATATGTAGCAGGAAATTCAATTGTCCCTCTCAAGCAAGTTTGAGCTTTAGTTTGGCTTCCCAAGCAAATCAATTTCACATGAAGCAGTTCAGATGAGGTTTTCTCAGTCTGTCTCGCTGCCAGTTTTGTGAGCACAGATTTGTTGCCTGTGTTTAAATGAAAAAAAAATAAAAAAAACTCTGTGACTCAGACTGCATGCCACAATAGAAGGAAGCTACCTCTCTTCTCTTAAACTCAGTGTGCTGCTACAGGCAGGCATAGGAAACAACCCACTTAGCTGGAGTATGAGGGTCCTTGACCTGAACACAGCTGCTGTTTATTCATGTAGTGAAAGTGAGATTTGTCCGGGAAGGTGCCCTCTGCTCATTTAGCTTCATGAGACCAAAGTGAGAACAGAGGTCCCTGGCAGGGAGCCTCGGATACAACCTTGAGTTCATAGGTGGTGTTGTTGATCATCAACTGAGGAAAGCCTGGGGAAAGTGAAGTCAGGTCATTGCCAGTCAGGCCTGATTTGGCTGGAGGAGATCGTGTTACGACAGCAGGAACCTCTGAGGCTGGAGGCTCTGCGTCTCAGCAGACCATAGGGCATCCTCTGTTCTCTGAGGAAGCCCGGCTGTTATCGAACCCCAATGCACAGCGCTGGTCTCTAACAATGCTAACTTAATCCCAAGAGTGGGTCAGGTTCACACTGAACTCGTACACTTAAGGCAGCCAAATGAAGTCATGGCTGGAATGTCCAAACTTGGATTGCTGAATCAAAAGAGAGCCAACATTTTATATATATATATATATATATATATTTTATTTCTTTTTACCCATGGCCCTAAGAAATTCTTAGCTGTGTCTCATTCTCAACTTTATACAGAAGCTGTTTGTCATATTGTGCCCAATCAGTATTAGAGGGTTTAAAGTGACCTATTGTCCTTTTTTTTCTTTGCCTGTTTAGATGTGCTTGGATTTACGGTGAGTAGTAACTGTGCAGGGAATAAAACTGGTTGAATAACACAAATTTAATGAAAATGATAAACCAGATCTCCACTAGGTTCCAAGAAAAATGAAAATTGCTTACACAAACAAAAGTACCTGCCCAGTTTATAAATACGCCATGACATAGAAGAACAAATTAATATCTTGATGTTTCATAGTCAGTTTTAATAATTGCCAACATGAACTGCATTACGCATTCATTGCTAGCGGTTAGCATACGTTGATAGAACCGGTTTTAAAACAGAAGCTCAACTTTCATCACAAACATGTCACAATATTTTTTCTTGAACAATACTGAAAACTCAAAATGTCAAAATACTGACAGGTAAATGTTTTCTAAACAGGAAGTGCAGGCTCATGAGTGACTTCAGCATAACTACAGCAAGCTCTCCACTCTTCACCCCTAGTAACATCTGAGTATCTCTTCAGATAATTTATTTAAATACATAGATCAAGTCCATGTGCTACTTTATACAGAATACAAGTCCAGATTAATTCAAATGAGTTCACTGCATTTGTATATGGTATTGAATTTTGAGATAGTGGATCTTTTCCTTAGTAATCAACCTCTATATGGTAAAATTAAAACTGATTCTCAAGTAACTTTCTGCATCCAGATCTTGACTGATACTCGTAAACAACACCAGTGTTGTGTTTTCTGTCTCTTAAGCCCTGACAACTGTGTATACAGTGTGTCATCCACTCCGACTATCCTAGCATTATCAAGATTGTATTTTCACAGTCGTACTTGTAGCAACATGCCCACACTGACACAGCCCCATATGTTTTTATAGAGCTGTGCTATTTTTGGTGTGACAGCCCGCTGGGCCTTCTGTTATGGCAGGTCTCAGGCAACCTGTCACACACCAGTAAATTGTTACCCACCTGTGTGTGCTTAATTTAATGGCTTAAGTGTTGCAGTTAATAAGAGCTGACCTGTCCTGAATTGTTTGTATATGCACAAGCTGGAGTCAGTAACACCCATTCTTGTCTGCAGAAGCAAATTATTCACTATCGCAGTCAATACAGACAGATTCTTTTAGTGAGGTTAACTTACAGAAAACACCTGACTAAACCAAAAAATAAAATAAAATAAAAAAGGAAAAAGCTGAATGAAACATGTACCTTGAACTGCTCTGCATATTTAACTTCGCTGCTAAACTCAATCATCTTTTAATGTCAGTCTCACACCTGCCTGAAATAAATTTCACAAGCCCGAGTATAAGTCCTGACAGGTCTGAGCTGTGGTTTACTGACTGCACTGGCACTACGGCTAATAAAGGATGTCACTCTGTTTAACTTAGACTAACAGAGCATGAGCCTTTTTTTTTTTCTTTTTTCAGCAGGGGAATATTAGTAGCTCAGTTTTCCGTTGTTTTTGTTTATTCATGAGAGGGTATCCTCCCAGTTACAGCTTTCCATTATTAACCCAGGCAACTGAAAAAAGAAACAACAAAATCGGTTTCCACTGAGGCTTCATGTATGTACATACCTGACAATAAACATATCACGTGGCGTCATAATTGTGTAACATAACAAAGCCTCCTTTTACAATCGATTAAAAAGTGAGGAAAAAAAACATTCTGGCATGTTCTTTTAAGACACCACAGCTTTCTTTACAAGGCTTAGCTGACGGAGGAGGTCCTGTGCTATAGCCTCGCTTTTCTATATTATGCAAGATGAAGAAATTCTGAAGCCAAATTCCACTCTGAACAAAATGTTCTCCAGTATGTCTGACTGCTTCCCCTATTCTGCATATTTGTGGTTATCTAGTCACTTCATGGAAGGTGGGACAGACGCAAGAAGGAGAAGTGTCCTGTCAGAGAGATTAACTGAAGAGGAAAAACAGAAAAATTAGGATACCTGATGTTGTTTTTATTCTGTCAAAGAAGTCAACTCGAATAGTCAAATTAACAGGCTGAACAGGATATTTCTAAATAAAACAACAAGTTATTGGAAAAAAAAATGCTGCCAACCACAGTTTGAGGAATTGAAACTAACACATTTACGTGCAATTCACAGTTACCTGTTTATCTATCCCATGTAATAGTTTCTTTTCTATTTAATTCTCGAGTCATCAAAATGTTTTTCAAAGAAATGGTTACAGGAGTGCTCTATTAAACAGCTATAAATAGCAGCTTGGTTGAACTTTGTGGTCTAACAGTTTGCCACATCCTGTTTCTGAGATTCACACATAGCCAACAGAGTACACAGATGAAAACACAGGGGCCAGAGCCTCACCTTTCTTTTCTCTTTATCACTGCTTTTTTTCTCACAACGGAAATTTCTGGGGCAGCCGATGGAAAATATTAGTTGATTAAAAAAAGAGAAAAACAACTCTGCAGTTAATGCGTGGGTGGAGGAGACATCATTTTTTGTTAGTGTGACTGAAAAGAAGAAAGGAAGCCAGTGCTTTCCTCTGAGGAATATAACGAGCGCATCTGTGGCTTTTTGCCACCGAGCTTTGGGTTTTCCCTTTCCTTTATCAGAATTACCTGCAGCTTTTTTTCTCACCTCAGAAGACTGAAAGGAGCGGCAACATTCAATTTTGATCATTTAATTGTTGCATGTTCTTGCACTTCCTTTTTTCGCTTGGCGATGGCAGAGCTAAAAATAACCTCAGCGTGTAAATACCTGTTTAGCCTGGGGTGGAATAGAGTTGAAAACAGCCAAGTGTGTTGGCACAGATTGGATTTTTCCAAAGGGAGTTCCTCCTGTTTAGGGAGGTGAGGCCCAGCCAGTGTGAGTGTGTGTGTGTGTGTGTGTGTGTAAATAGGTGGCTGTTTATGGAAAGCAGGGCATGCTGTTATAGGTGTGTGGCCTACCTCTTTACACATTGCATCTGTGACCCATTATTAGCTGTTTATTTATTTTCATCTCTATTTTATTTCCATCCTTGATAACAATTTCACTTTTTGTTGCAATGTTCCCACACAGTTTCCCCTCATTGTAGCAGCTGACACCAGAACCACAACAGAGGAAAAACTCATTTTTCATACCCAGTCAGCTCCACGGACACCATATGTGGCCTTTTTTAGTCCAAATCAACTAAAAACATCACAATGCTCGGGTTTCAAAGAACTTCATCTTGTTATTGTCTGGATAAGTTGAACAGTATCTCATGATAACAACCTGCAGGCCTCAGAGTGGGTGGACTTCCTGCCTCGACTCCTTACCGCTGATGGTGGTTTCACCAGACTCTCACACTCTTTCTCTCTCTCTTTCTCTCTGCCGACATCAGCCCCCTTATCACAGCAGGCTGTATAACTGAGGAGCTTCTTGTTTGTATCGAGCCACAGGGCTCAGGGACTGTGCCATCTTCTCAGTCACTTCCCTCTGTTTTGCCAAAGAACACAGACCAGATAAAAACTGGGGAGTGATCTGTGTCTGCCCGACTGTGGGAAAGGCGCGGGCACAGGAACTAGTGCAGGAAAGACAAGATGGTGACTTAAAAACAGAGCTATGTGCACAAAGCTGATATGAGCCTTGTAATGACAATGATATGTTTGGATTACAGCAGTTGATTTGGACCATTTTCATTGTGAACACATCTGACAAGTATTTAGCTTACCGTAGACCTTAGACACTTATTTCAGGCATAATCACATTTAATTTATTTAAGTTTGAGTCTTAACTTTACAAAATGCACAATTGATCAAGAATGTAAAATGCCGCACATAGCTCACAAACCAAACACAGTTGCTACTATTTTAGGAACCAAAGAAAAATCCTCAAAACTAGAATTATGTGCCTCAGCAGGTGCATGAAAAATAAAAGCACAGCATGACAACTTCCCCAACTATCACATTACAACTTATCTGATATGTCACAAGCTTCAGACTTTGCAGACCACCTGTCTCCATTGAATTCAATCGTGTTGTAATGAAGTGAGTTGTTATCCAATGTGATAAGCTAATAATGGTCAACAACCTCTTTCTTTCCACAGTTAACGAGATCATCAGGAACGACCTCTCCAGCATCTCTGTGCACACACACGCATAGAAGTCAAGAGGTCCTCTGCAGCCCGAAACACACACAAACAGCAACATTAAAGGACAGACAAACAGATATCCCCATGATGAGGAACCACCCATGCCATCAGATCCTCCTCCCTCAAAGACTTGCTGCAGAATCTGATTGACAATCACTGGGAAGCTCAACATGAAAAAACAGATGAATGTCATATTTCCACAAAGGGAAGTGATATCAGGGGCAAAGTATACAGCGACTCTTGCCTTAATTCACAGCAGATGTTCTTTTAGTGGACCAAACAGCTCATTCAGACTGAGCTCAGACCCCAATTGTTGACTAATGACAATCTTCATTTCAAGTGTGATCTGTGACTTAGTGCATGGACAGACTTAACAGGACAAAAAGTGACGTGTTTATCACTTTGGTTTATTTGTTTGTGCAGTCTGTCCACAACAGCCGAGTCTGTGCCTTACAGCAGTGATTTTGACAGCAAGCAACAGCAGCAGCAGTCACACAAATGCAAAAGGTTCATTGTAACCTGAAGTGGAAGTTTTTCTAGGATGGTTTTGTATCATTTCAATGATTTGTTTACAGGGAAACAGGATTAAAAGCTGGAAATATGTAGGGATCATGTGAATAGATTAGAATTGTATTTTTTTCTTGCTTCCTCATTATCTCATGGTTCATTTATACTGAATGTTATTGTATGATATTCTTTTGTATAAACATGTATTTGAATTGTTATGTATGCCTTATGCCCATATCATGCAGTTTGCTATTTAGCCTTTTGTTACTTTCATTCGTCTTCCCCTGATATCCTTGATTTGATTTCTATTACTCTACATAATTATTTTCACCTTTGTGCCTATTTTTTATTACCCCGCCCCCATCTTCCACCTGAACCATGACATTATGATGCAAAGACAATCAGAGAAATATAATGAACATATCCTATGATGACCGTCCCAAGTTGCAGGGACTTAAAATGCAGGTATGAGAGTTTTCTCCTTCACAGGCTGTCTGATAGTTAAACAATGGTATACTTACCTGCTGAATATAAATGAGAATACTCGTGGAGAAGATGTATTTGTCTGTTACTCACTTGCACTGCAGGTCTGCATGTAAATAGGCACAGGGATAATCTAAGAACGCCACAGGCTCAGTTTTACTCGTCATTCTGCTGAGGAGTTGGCAGGACTGTTACTTACTGCTGGCAATAATTGATCTGAGTAAACCAAAGGATTTTATCTTTGGTGAAATTATTGTCCAAGTTTCCTTTTTCTGTCCAAGACTTTAGTGCAGAGCGGCTTAGAAAAATCATAATGCACTTTACAGAGCAGCTTTTCTTGCCTCCAAACCAAATACTGCAGACTGATTTCCACTCTCATAATCTCACTTACATCCACTTCTATCCCTCTCAGCAGAAGTCTTTTCCATGTTATCTGTCTTTTAGAGCATGCATATCGTACCAATATTTGGGATCATTTAGCTGACAGTAGCTCACGTTATAGCTTCCTTATACATTTTTGGACAAATAGTATAGCAGCATGATTAAACTGCATTAACAAAGTTTCTATTTTGTGCCTTAATCTCTTTCTTGGCCACAAAATCACTGCAACTCTGTAATGCTTTCTGTGTAGGCACAAGGTGAAACATATTTCTCTTTAATATGAAATATTTATGAAAAAAGAAATGTGTTTTAAGTGCATTCAATGTGTTCTCAACAATGAATAAATAAATGGCATAACGGTGACCATAAATAACCATTTCTCCTTTTTGTTTGTTGTATAACATTTGAGGAAGTGTATTATGAGCTCTTATTTTTGGTGCTTTTGTTTGAGGTATTTATCTAAATAGGACGACAAAACAGTCATTCTTTGTGGAAAACTTTTATACTCAATTTAAACTAAATCTTTCCTTTACAACCTATCACATACATGTCCCATGAAGCTTTATATTAGCAGTCTTAATTTAAACTTTGCAGCATGTTTTTATTTTTTCTGTTTTGAAGTTGAATGGGAAGGTCGGGTTTATCGATTTGAAGCAGGATGTAGAGGGCTGATGGCACACTGAACTCTGATAGGTTGTAGTGCTCAGGACAGAGTTTGTGGAAGACATTAACAGAAGATGTCATAAGAAGCAGCTAAACAAGGTGTGGGGTGGAGTAGAGTGTACAGCCTTTTCAGCCACTCTCTGTCTTCTTTGTCCCCAGTAAATGAGTCTATTTTAGGGGGTGCATTCAATGTGCCTTTCTGAAACATGCCTAAGCCCCTCCCCCTAGATGGTTTGTTGTTTTTATAAAATATACTCATTCATGCATACACTCCTGGGGAAAAGTGCCATTTAAATGACCTTAAATAAGTAGAAGCACATATAGTATAGAGATAAAGCTCAACGGTACAAATGAGTCATGTATTCTCAAATGAGTAATAGCACTACAATGTTTTTGACCTCAAAATGTGGTGTAACAATATCTCACGACCATAGAAAAGTACCAGCAAAAAAGTCTAGATCATTGTGTTAAAAACTGGCTATACTGAAGCAGTAGCGTGTTTATCACTGAAGTGTTTAAGTTGATGATGCAGCCAGCTTCAGTCATATGTGGATTTTGACAGGTGTGAACAGCCTGAGCTGCATGCTGTAAAGACCATCTCTTCATGTGTCCTATCATTGTATTTGAACATTACTTTACTATTAGATTTAAAAATTATTTAATAATAATAAACCATTTTAGTCACATATGTGACTCAAATGTATTCTGTGCGACTTCAAAATACTTGTGCTTGCGTGCTACATTCGCTCACATCGTGTACATCTCCTGGGGACTAAGCCCCCCATGTCTATAAAACCTAGTAATACCCCTGCTCATCCCCCTGCTACATAGTTTTATAGATTTTTTTTCTGTATCCCCTTTTAACCACCGATCTCTTCCCCCAGGAAAGTCAATGGGAAGGGAAGCTAGCATAACTAAGTTGTGTGAGGACTAGTCCAAATAAGCCCGTTGCTCTGGCCTTGCTTTATCCATCCATCTGTCTCCAAGAACTAAAGGTTTATTCTTGGAGCCTGGTTTAGACACAGATACACTCCAAGGAGGAAGTGGCTTGAGTTATGGTCACAGAGGGGAGATGACTCCTCTTTTTTTTTCTTTTATTCCAGTAATCATCTTCTTGAAGCACATCACATAGAGTGGGCTTACAGTCTGACCTTGTTGTAAGACAAGTTGTGGACAGCCATACATGAACTTCACTTCAACCCACACTGTTGATGTTATTCTTGCAGACTTGTGAACTGGTTCAAGTATGAAAAGTTGTGCTCAAGCTGAAAGATTTTAGTTTCTGGAGCTGACACAAAAAAGTCCTGCAGCCTTACCCAGGTTCTCCTATTTTCAGGCTCAGCCTTCCTCCAACCCTGCATCCACCTGCAGCCTTCAGATAAAGAGTTTGTGATATTATCTCATCTCTCCTCAGATTTCTGCATGTCAAATAAATCTGCCAGGAGTGATGAGGTCACAGCCGAGACACAAGACAAACACCACTCTGCTGCTGCAATAAACATCAGAAATCAAACTTTGAGTTGTGTGACTGAACTATCATGTATTTTGTTTTTCTTTTTGCAGAAAGTCAAAAAAAATTTGAATATAACAGAAATCAAATTTGGTTTACCATATTCCTTGAAACAAGTTGCCTCAAAAAAAGGTAAAAGGAGGCTCTTGATGAAGTTATCAGAAGTCTTTCTTTTGTCCGTGTTGACTGACAACAGCTTCTGAATGAAAAAAAACCACAAACAAACTCTTTTCTGTATGGTGCATGTTTTGGACCAGCATTAAAGTGGATAGAAGTGACATTTGCAAAAAATACACGTGCAGTATACATGACATTTGAAGTTTTCCAACCGAGCATTCGCCATCTGAATCAGTGCTGGATGTTTATGACTCTTCAAGATGCAAAATTTGGTCAGCTGTATCACAGAATTTAAAGATTTGGCCTATTTGGAGGACTGACAACCTGAATTTTTACCCAAATAGACTGGCTTTGCATCAAGATGCATGAGCAGTTTTAGATCTCTGATGTTAGATATGAATACGCATTGATTCATTCATTGTAAGTGGATAAAAGAACTCTTAAAATGTATCATTGTTATCTACAGGCTTGATTGAGCTAAACACTAGTCGTTTTGTGCTTGTTTCAATACCATGGATATTCTGCTTTGGCCTTATACTTGCCTGGGTGGAAACTCTGGCCCTGAGTCATCTCTCCACTGTGTCAAAGGGTATGGCGCTGTTGGAGAAAGAATAAGGTAAGAAGGACAGGATGCCAGGAAAAAGGGGCGTGACTGCATCTGCAAATAGTGGAGCTATTTTGGGCTGATCACGGTCGTACGGGGGAGCACCGCCTAGGCCTGCCTTCTGTCACTATGGGGATGGGTGCTTCATAACTTCAGTGCATGGAAAAAGTCTGGAGGACTGGCAGGTGGTACACAGGAGCATGGCACAGCTCCCATGGTGAGGAGCCATTTTACTCATAACTAACCACTACTAACAATACTCATTGGAAAACACACAGGCCTCTGCTTGTAAGCTACCTGTTATATCAGCAGATTGTTGCTTCTAATCCTGCTAAAGTACAGTGTAGGTTGGTTTGTAATTGGGTTCAAAACTACAGCGGAAGACAAGACCGAATACCATCTGTTGATTGATTTGAGGCTCGTCTTTTCTGGCACTGGCATAGGAAACACTGAAAGAATGTTAAACCCTCACTTGTAGCTACCAAAACTGTTAGCAATTATAATTACACGAAAGTGCTTTGTGTGCCGGAAAAAGATGGATAAATGAAGAATTTTCCGTTACTCTTGTCAACGTCAAACTGTCTTCATTGCAGGTTTTATAAGTGATACAGGTACAGGTTGGAACAGTCTAAGGTTTACTGAGGTCAAGCGTTATAACACCAGAAAGTCACACAGCCAAGTTAAAATAAAAGGCCTTTAAGCTGAAGCAGATGGGCAGTGTTGTATGTTTTAGTCAAAGAAAGCTCCAGATTAAACTGAAAGAGTGCAAAAGTTTTCTATAAAAAACAGAACAGATTTTTCTTGAGCCTTAGATCCATGTAAAGAAAATCAGTAAGTTGTATATAAATTATGTATATTACAACACTTACAATAGCAATTACTTTGAATCTTATGAAATGTCTTTAAGTCATATTATCACCAGGATACAATTTAACCATAAACTCCAAGTGAATTTCACACTTTTTTTCTCTTCTAAGTCTACAGCACCCTGAAACTTAAATTCTAATTATCACCATGCCAAAAAAATAACTGACACTTTAATCAGACTCTACAGCATTAAATGTCCTTAATCTCCTGTATAGTTATAATTATTTATACTTGACCTGTAACAGTTGTATAGATCAAGGGTTCCCAAACTTTTCAGAGTGCACCCCCAAAATAGCTATAGACCAAGCCAAAAAAAGACAAAAATAAACAAAACTCCCAAGACACTCGATTTAGCAAACCAACAGAAAATCAGACCACTTCTGTGCACATCTTGCTGTTTTTTAATTAATCAAGATGTATCCTACTGTGCAACATTCCTCAACCCTGGTTATGTCCTACCAGTGCTCATCTACCAAGAAGAGCAAATTTAATTTCACACTTCATTTTAATTGTGTATTTACTTGAGCTCTTTCACTCTCTTTTTTTAATCTTTCTTCTGCTTTTCTGTCAGGCAGTCCAGCTCCTGTGTCCACTGTTACTACTAAATAAATCACAGAAATCACTAAATAATCCAATCCAGTCCAGTCCTACATAATCAGAATGCTAGGAATTAGCATTCAAAAAACAACCTATTTAAGTGCTGATAAGCTCATTTTGAGATGGGAATGGTGATATTATATATATATATATATATATATATATATATATATATATATATATATATATATATATGTGACACTTTTTCAAGATTACTAAGAAAGTCCACACAGTCCCTTTAGTTTTGAAAAAATAAGTGATTATTACTTTGCCTTGGTCAAGAACATAGCAGATGTAACTTGACTGATATGAACAGTTCTTGTAGTTTACGAAATGAACCGACACTGAGTGACAGACTGAATATTTGATGGTCAGACTGACTGACATATGTAGGATCTGATCATAGTAGCTGCAGCACGTGCCATTTTCCCCCCAGGGTTCACCTGCACACAGCACCTGGCAGAGGGCATGACTTAGAAGTTTCACTGTGGGCTTTTATAGTGTCTTTATGGCTCTGCCTCCTCCTCCATCGTATTCCCACAGAGCCCTTGATTTGGGCTTTTATAAAGTGAGTGCATAGGCACAGTGCTGAAGCTGCTGCCCTTCTCTCTCACTGGCCATCTGCAGGCAGTAAATCCTCAATATGCGTCTGTTATGAAGGGCATGTTGAGAGAACCAGGGGGTGGCTTTTAAGAGATAATTGCTTGACCATTCTTACAGACCTTTGATAGTTTTGTCCCTTAAGACAGTTCTACATGTGATCTTTTTTCCCCCTGAGTCTCTGATTGGTCTCTTTTCATCTGAGACATACGTCAGTCGACTATAAACAGACCGTTTTCTCAATTACTCCAAGGTAGATAAAGAAAAAGCTGAAGACCATATGTGTCTGTGTTTGAGCATGTTTACATGTGTTTTCTTTATCTGTTAAGGGTGGGGTTTGAGGGCTCCACAGGTGTGCTCAGCCCCTTTCACGGGATTTTACAAATGTGACAGGTCTAGCAGATGACCTGCTGACATGCAGACATGGTCACATGGTTGTAGACCAACAGACAAATCACCTTTTTAAAAGACACTTTAAGAGTCACTCAGAAAAGCAACCATATGTGTCTTGGAAAATCTTGTGCCGTCTTTTATTCTCCATCTGTAATCATTCAGCTTGATTTGCTCTTTCTTTTGAGATGCATGAAATGTTGTGCAAGGTTTTGTAAAATTTAACAGCAGGACAGATGTTCATGCTTAAGTAAAGTGAAAAGTGAGAATCAACTTTAAGGGTCTGTTTATACGATGGCGACACGTGAGTTCTCTATTCTCTACATCAAAGTCGCTGCATTCAAAAGCCTTTGAATTCTCTGTCAGGGCTTTGTTCCTTCATTGATAAAAAGAAAATAAAACTCAAAGACATCCCAAGCAATTCTCCCTTCATTGTTTGCTGTAAATGTATTGGTACATATGCAGAATGTTTACGTTGAAGTACATTGTAGCACACATTAGGGATGCTCTTAATGGGCTACAGTAAAAGCCCTTGCTAGTCAAGAGTTCAGGCAGGTGCAGACTCTTACAGTAGATAAAGGAGCCTGGCACTGGAGATGAGTTCACGACAATCACTGTAAGGCTTTTAGACGCCTTCTCCAAGCTCAATCTTCATTTCCCCTGACACTGATTTTGCAATAAGGATCCGGAGAAAAGGGGAATGTCCATCTATTCATTTTAATGATCCCTCATTATTGACTGCAGGCAGAGAGGGGGCGGGCAAAGGTAATGATTCTTTGTCTTTGCTGGCCAATCACTCCTCTTAAAGGAATCAGACTCTAAATAAGGCCACTAATGGATGCCCAGTGTGACCTTAATCTGACCCCGTCTAAACCTTTGCGAACCGACTTCCCGACACGAAGGAGTGAGAGTTTTCTGCTTTAGTCATTTCTATTTCCCAAACTTAGTTTGTTATAATGTGTCATAAAAGTATGAGGAATTGTAATCAGACATGTCTGACCACAAATTCCATGTGGTTTTTAAATGTCAGATGTTTTAACAAGAACAATCACTGGATATCACTGGTTTATCAACTCAGAAAGAAAAAGAAGGACGGGAAAAACAGCATATGTGCTCTCTACATGAGAGCTGGAAGAAATAGTTTGTGTTTTGCTTTAGGCTAAATTGACGTGCATGTAAACGCAACATGTTATCTATGGATCCTGCACATGTAAAAATTGTATTTTCTGAGGAAAAACCGTGTTCTTCTTTCTATAAACTCTGTATCACTGTGGTGTAATCTGTTTTTGGTAGAGGGCTGTCAAAGACCTACCCGACATAAAGGCAGTGATGACAAGTAGGGAAAATAACAAGAAGTTAGATGTAGAAAACCGTTAGTGTAGAAATTCCCAAAAGTCAAATAATATATGAATACATTTTGCCACTGGTGGTCTTGTGCTTCTGTCATAGTGTATAAAAAATGTAGTAGTCTCAGTGACTTGTTTGATTACAGAGGAGGGTCCTCCAGCCAACAATGCCTGACGCCTCTCTGGGTTTAATAAATTCACCTGATCATCAGTCATATGCAGAGAGGTGGAGTTAAAGTGTGCCAATAGCCTTATGGAAATCTGCACGCCCTTATCAGTCAACTCAGAATTGCCCCCACCAATGTAAACTTACGAGAGTCCTTATGCTTGATATCATTCTAACAGGTGTGGTCTTTTCTTGAAACTTGTATGACTGTGACGAAGAGGGGAACAACAGGCTTCATTTAATTCATTATCTGAATGCAATAAATATCATTGAGGAGATCATTTCCAAACAGATCATGCATGACCCCAAATTTTTTCCTCCAATTGATATGTCCAGGAAACATTGTTACACAAAAAACAAATGCAAATCGATTTACCATAGTCTGCTGTCTCCAAAAAACATGTATTGCACAAATTGGAAGGACACAAATTGACCTTGTACCACCCACTGGTTAAATCAGATGATGTCAAACTCCATCAGAAAAATAAAATAAAAACTTTGAAACCCTTCATTGATTATGTTAAAAACCAACCCCGAATCCATACTGTGGTCCCAACATCCACGCAGAAACGCAGACCTTTGTTTTTATCTTGTTTCACGATATGCCTATTGACATTGCTTGAATTCTTTTAACCTTTCAAATTGAACAGCCCTTTTTTTAATATAGAGAAGCTCCTTTCATTTTTTTGAATTCATGTATTTTGTTAAGATGTCATTTTGTTGCTAATCTGTTTTTTTTTAAAACCTCAAGATACAGCCATGCAGCCATGAAAGTAAAATGTGATGTTCAATAAAGCTGAATTTTGTGATTTTAAACTTCAATAAAAGGATTGTGGCAAAAACGAACAAACTATTGACTTGATGTTTTCTTGTATATCACCAAGCTCTTCAAGTTCTTTGTAAGGTCCAATTTTTAGACATTTAAAGTGTATTTAATTCTATTATACTGTGCTGTAAATCTGGAGTATTTCTACTGCACCAATACCATACAAAGATTCTCTGGCTTTTGTCGAAAACCTCAAGTTGATGAAGATGAAGAGCTGCAGTTTCTTGCACTTCACCAGACCTTTTTTTCTTCAGGTTTTAATAAAATTGGATTTTCTTTTATTTGTTTCTGATATTCTTGTTGAGGTGTGTAGAATTGGTCCTATTTAATGAAAACTACAGTCAGATTGAAAAGTTTTCTTGCCCACCCTTCCAATCAGTCAAGTAATAAGACAAGAGGCTGCTAGTATACACGATCAATAACATCTTTCAAAATAAACTTATGTACAAGTTGTTTTGAGGACAACAACAAAAAACTCTCTCTTGGGGCACTTTCCAAAAAAGACACATATGTGACTTGACTATTCTGTTTTGTTGTAGAAACCTGGCAGAACAAGACAGCAGCCTCCGTGGATGTGAACCTGCTCCTTTTATAAATGTAAAAGACTCAGTAAACAAAACAAGACTGTTTTTAATCATTAGGTGAATGACAATCATTTAAAAATAGCTTTGAATATTTCATTCCTTCTCTGCCGTCTGTTCTTCTACATTCTGCCAAACACTGCCCTTTGTGACTTGAAGCTCATTCCAGCAGTAACTGTAAAGCTGAGTCACATTAAACTTCCTTTTTTGTCTTTTAATAGAGTTGTTCTATAATCTATCCCCCTAAATTCAGTTTATGTGCTCAGCTAGATACTGGCCTGAGCTCTGCGTCAAACAGATGGATTTTATTCTTCTCATCTGACTCTCAGCAAGATGGTTCACTTTCCGAGATGTTGTCTGTTCTTTCAAAACATTTCCCACCAAACTTTCTGGAGTTCAGAAATGATCTGCCTCCACATCGTCTCTATCACATATTGATTTGGATGCCTTCAGCAAATGACTTTCAAGTGAAGAAAAAAGGAGAGAGAAAGTGATGTTGCATTTGAGAGCTGCAGATCACACTGATGTGCTGTATTCTCCTCTCTGACTGTAGCTCAGAGGTTTTCAAAGAAAAGATCCTCCTGTTTATGCACAGAGCAAGGAGGCATGATAGCAAATTATTTAGGCTTTAATTCAGTATTTATGTGCGAGTGTGTGCACATCTCAGCCCGTCTGAGCTGTCATCAGTCTGTCAAGGTAATGAACCCTACTTTACTGCAGCCTCCAACAGCTCTTTAAGGCCTACTTCACACCACTGAAGAAATACACTCAGGTATTAGTTGTTTTGCCTGGACGGTCCACTGGATGATGGGTGGGCGGGGATGTTATTAGGAGCGTTCATCTACAAGGCTCCCCAAGCCATACTATACTGAAACTGACCACAAGACAACCCTATCATCCTCAAAGATTACCTGTCTCCTGCACTGTATATGAATGTTTTATCATAAAAGCTTTTCTTTTTTGCTAAGTGCCTCCTTGAGTGTTTGCTTTTAACTTTTGATTACTTTATGTCTTGTTGTGAAGAAGAAAAAACAAAAGGGCCCGGGCCATTTGAATATAATGGACATAACGGGAAAGGTAGTCTCTGTTGCTTCATTGAAGCGATATATCACGGCGGTGTAATCCAACACAGCGGGTGCAAAAAAGTTTTCAGAAAGTGGTAATTTCAGGGCAACGGAGTAAGCAGATTGTAAAAGTTTTTATCCAGGCATCGTCAAAGTGGGTCGAGCAGGTGGAGATACTCAAGGGAGAAAACAGACATGACACAATCATATAAATAAAACAGTTTGACAGGCTTCGTATAGGACCCATATGTTTCCGCCTGTGAGGAAATATAGGATGTCATGCATTACAATGTAAAAAGACTCATTTACAACCATTGAAAGCAAACCAATTCACCATATCAGCTTTTGATGTGGCGGCTCATGTCTCATATGCCTCAGTTTTTATATGATAGCTGAGTTTCTCTCTTTATATAGCCTTGAGTCATTTAGGAGAAAAAATATTTTTCTCTCGTTTGGTCTAGACGTTGAGGTTTCCAGGCCTGAGCCCCCCTCCTGCCCCTCAAGGTTTTACCAGACGTCGCGTTGTGAGAGGGGAATGGTCGATTGCATAACGGAAGGCGAGACTTGATCGTTCCTGGCCTTCTCACAAAATTCAATCATTCTCTGCATACTCCAATCCCATGACGGCCCATTAAAGAGCAGCGCGGGCTAGGATTTCCCCTCATGTGTTTTAAATTGAAATTACGGTCACAAAGTCTGCCATATGCATGAATCGAGATAGACAAGGAGCCTGGGGAGAGGGAGATATCAAAATAACTGGACAGATGGAGAAAAAGAGGGAGGCAGGCAGAAAGATAAGAAAAACTCCTGTCTCTTCTTTTCTCTCATTATGTGACTTGTGTCATCGCACCACCCACATTCAGTTGGACAGATATGCTGAATCTATGCGTCATATTTTGTGGTATTACAGGGGGAATCTCTTTTTATGGAAATCCTGCACAAATCAACTTTATCTTGATTGTTTTCCCATCTTTGATAAATCCTACAAAACATGCCTGCAGCTTTTAAACTCAGCACACCATAAGTCATAGGGACTACGAGAAGCGATAAGGAGAAAAGGTGAAGTATGAGACATCAGAAGATGATCAACCCAGATGTTCTTTGAGGAACCACTGGGATCTGAATCAGACGCTGACTGTCCATGAGTTCCTCATTCTAATTTGTCCCTCCAGACTTGGATCAGAGAACACACACAAATACACTCTCACATTCTTGCATTCATGCACACACACACACACACACACGTAAATCATACATGCCCCCCCTCCCTCCCAGCTCCAGCCTTTGTGTGCCTTCGTCTTAGTGTGAGTAGGATATGATGCAGAGGAGCCCATGATGACCTTCTGAAATTCCCCACAGACACGAAACACTCTGTTTTTTCTTTTCAAATATTAAACAACAGCTGTGAAGTTTTGGAGGAAAAAACAAACTTGTGCAGCAAAATAGTAAGTAGTGAACTTAATCTGGACTAAGAATACACTTTTGAAAAAAAGATTAAATCTATTTGTTTTACCTGGAAAACTTTTTTTCCCCCATTTTGCTTTTGTATCTTGAACTGCAGACCAGATAAGAAATATTTGTATCTCAAAGCTCTGACGCACAGTTGGACTCCGGTCCTTCCGATGAGCTTTTGGTCATAGAGCGACCTCTAGTGTCACACTTACAAATCTGCAGAGCAATAATGCAAAGTTTTAACTAGAGTGAACATATTCAAAAAAAACAAAACCCAAAAGACTCTCTACCCATCCTTTTGGAGATCCTGCAAAAATACCCAAAGATACTCAAGACGACAAAGTAGCTTCATAACCCATATATTTATTTGAAACACTCATTTTCTGTTTGAAGTGAGAATTTTCTGTAATGTATATAAGCCCATTACCACCAGTAAGAAACATAAACATGAAAAACTGGCATTTCTTCCCTTTTGTAAAGGTCAAATTAATTAGATAAATCATACAATTTTTGTCATTTTATCTCGTAATTTTTAACCTTTTATCTCGAATTTTGAGATTAAAAAGTTCTCGATAAAGCCAGGTTTTCATTCTTATTTTTTTAAATTGTGGAAATGGGCTTCCAGAATAACGCCTCACCACATGCTTGAACAAAAAGAATAGTGTATTTATTTCTCTTGTGCAAAATGATATATAATGCTTCAAAATCTTAGTTAAAGTTCAAATCAGATTTTGTGGCATTTACATTTTCATTGAACACAAAGGTGCCAGTTTGCAGACAATGCATGGTGCCTCCCAACTGTCACAACCACGACATAAAGAGGGGTTCCACCATATGTCTGCAGCTCGTCTGTAAAAGTACATTTCCACTCTAGCATTTTCTTTCTGAGAGCTCAGCGTGAGCAGTGACAGAATGTTTTGGTTCATGCTTAACATCTTCACAGGTTGGTGCATCAGAATAACACCAGTGGCCCGGTGCAGCCTTTATTATAATTATCAGTGGTCTATAGGACAAGCAGGGGTTCTTACCGCCAAGCAACATTCTGGGGTATTTTATAAAATCCTCTGGACTTAATTTTATGACCAAATAGGGGGTCATGTCCAGGCAAAACAGGACATTTTGTCACCCTAGTTTTACCACTATTTTACACCCAGGCTATTTATTTTACCTCTGATTGCAAAATAGAAAACAAAAAGTAAACTGGCAAAGTAAAAGTTCAAATACTAATGGCTAATGTGTGTAAAAAAGACATCCTCTGTCAGTGGTATATTTCCGCAATACACAACATTTTTATATTTTAGCTGGTAAAGACAAACAAGGACTCAGCATAAATGTTGAAATGTCACACCCTAACATTTTCATGCTGTATAAACCCATTAAGTACAACAGCTTGTTGGCTACAATTAAGGCATATTTTTCAGAAAGAAAACTTCTGTCTGTTCTGTCTCGAGGTGAATTAGTTGGTCAGTATAACTGCTGCATGTGCGTTGAAATGCACATTATCACAAAAAGCTTAACACGTCTACTTTCTTATACAATAGCTGCAACCATTGACCATCATTTGATCCATTCTCGCTTCTTCCTCTTCCACATGTTCAGGCCAACATGGAGACCTGTGGGTGTTAGAAGTGTCCAGCATTTCACGCTCAACTTTTTGACTGTTTTGAGAGCACCAGCTAAAAATGCACACCTTGATGAAAGTCACTGATGGCAAGACTGTGGGGGCTAGTGTTAATTGGAAACGGAGTCTTTATCTCAAAAAAGAACAAAAAACAAAAAAATCCTAACATTTCAAGAGAGTCCGCAGCCCTTTGAAGTTATCAAGCTCATTAATCTGGCCTTTGTCTTTATGTTAGTACTAGAGTATGAAATGTACACATAAGAAAAAGATGTTTCTGTAGGGCACATGTGTATTTCTGAAATTCATGAAAACTCATGTTTTTTTATGATGTTTGACTACGGAGTAAGAAGTGTCAAGAGCTATGGCCCAAACTACCTTTCCAAAGGTATGATGAGTCCTGCTTTTCCTTGAACTTTTCTCCCATTTATTAATTGTATTTGACTTTCATGTTAGTTTGTGTGTTTTGTAAAAAGCCAACCTTTGCAAAACAAAACTGACCCTTGTTTGTTGTTAATGGAATGAAGTTTTTTAGCTGATAAATATTGAAAGTCACTCTATTTGGAAGCTTTGAACAAGTGTTTTATTTGGTATTTTAAAACAGTTTCTCCACTAAAATAACAAAAACAAAGCAAACAATCTTGTAATCAAAAAATACAGCTCTTTCAGTGTCTCAATTTAAGGCACATTTTCAGGCCAAAACTATAACTACTACCAACTTCTTACAAAAGCAACATCAATCAATAATACATTGTGCTAACAATTCAAGTAAATTGGCTCTGACCTCTCATTTGAGAAGGAAGTGTCATATACCAAGAAACAAAATGGTTTTGTTTTCTGCCCTATTGAAGCAAAGTGCAGTACCTACACAGGCAGCGAAACTCAGAAAAATGCTTTGAGAGTCTTTGGACTGTCCGAAATAATTTTTTGAATGCAGATGCGAAATGCAATCAAGCTATTCTATCTTTTTTAAAAATCTTTTTTTTGCTCTACTGACACATTCTCTGGCAGCTGGTTGAGGATTTGGTTGCCATTTGTTGACTGTCCAAAAACACAACACCAAGGCAGATCACATTATCTAAAGAGAAACCCTATTCCAGTAACTGTGCTGCAGTTTGATGTGATATGCCCCTGTTATGCTGGCCAAAATCAAATGACAGTAAATAGAATTACTGCACTCTGACTTTGTAAATCTAGCCTTGCTGTACACTTGACATCCATTTCACTTGAAACAGAACATAAATATTTCAGGTCTTAGCTCAATTTTGACCAAATGTGTATAGTTCCTACACTTTGCCTTTGTAGGATAGTACAGTCTCACACAATCATAATTTAGGCTTCACTTCAACCTTAGTTCATAAAGAAATAAATACACCAGTCTTAGCTCTTCATTTTAACTCTGATAAGAGTTCAAGTGTTTAAAAACATCAGGGTTTTTGTATTGTAACATTTCTTGCCTCTCAACTGTAGAAAAATAACATGTAAAGCTCTCGACTGCAATGAGTTCAGTGCTGCTAAAACAAGCTCAGGTTATGTTTCAGTTCTGTATAACAGTGCTTACAAGTCTAAAACTTGATCATATATTTATCACATTGGACACTTGGTGTTGCAAGCATCACCTGACTTAAAAAGTCCATAGACACTGACTAGAGGGAACATAGATAAAGCCCCAACCATAGAGCCCAACTGCACGACTGCTCCACACCACACGAGGGCGCTGTGGCCTTCATCCCTCAGAATCACCCCAATAATGACCTTCACATAAGAAAGGGAGAGGACGAACAGGATCCAGGCCACCACCTGAAACAGAGAAAGAAGAGGTAAATATTAGCAAAACAATGATCTCAAACCCAATCTTTTTCACACAGGTCAAATCCCTCTAAGAATCCTGAAGGGTGTCTGGGTTTGACCCGGACATGTAAACTAGTTCAGTTGTTTTTTAAGCCTTTGCATTTATCAACACAGTAGGGGCAGAAAATCTCTGTTTTTGTAACATACACTTCTTCTGAAACAGTGCTTTGCAAAAGACCCCCCACACACACACACACACCCACACACACACACACATTAACACAGACAGACACATTAACACAGACTTGTCCATTTTTATGGAGGAAATCAATTCTAAAGCTCTACTGGCCAGGTTGCTCCTGCGTTAGGACCCATAATATGTTACCAACATGTACTTAGGCTTTATTTTCTTACAGTTGATGGAATTGGAGGGTATGTCTCCCTTATCTATGCACAGTCAGTCAGTTTGACATGATAACCTTATTCATGGAACACCATACAGCACTTCCAAATAAGTTGATAGTGTTTCAGTGAGTCAATGACAACAGTGAGTATGATCCTCATTTGCAAGTCAGAACACTTTTTGTGCAGTTAACTGATCAAACATCTGTGTCAGACTTCATAAGAACAAAGAGTCTTACTATGACTGCAGTTCCAGAGGCACTGTGGACCATCAGGGGGCAGGGACTGAGAGCAGCCATGGCCATAATGTAGGCACCAAATCCGGTCCCAATCATGCTCAGGAAAGCCATGAAGAAAAGAGACCTGAGAACAGAAATCCATCATATTTTACAGTTAAGTGTTGCTTTTCCCATAGGGGACTATTTTCCTACTTGAAACATACTCAAATTACAGTTTGAATGAATTAATTACTCAAACATTTTTTAACTGTAACAGTTGATTCCAGGTTGCCTGTTTTACCTGATTGGAACAAACATGGCGATGAAGCAGGCCACAGGGTTGGCAACAGCTGCCATGGTGGCAGCCAGATGGTAGGCCTTGTTCCCATAAGGCAGACAGGAGTAGGACTGGACTGAGGGCAGCACTGCATTAGTCAGAGCATTGACCCAGGCCAGAACCACAAAAATGAACAACACCTCCAGACTGCTGTATGTCCCCCTCCCAAAAGAGCTCCTCGGTTCCCTGACAGCCTCCAGGTGGCCGAGCATGGGCTTCTGTTCTGGTGTCTGGGCGTGTAGAGACAGACCCTGTTCCCTTTTTAGATCACCATTAAAGTACATGTCATTGTTCCTCTCGCGGGCCACAGCTGGGTGATGGTTTAATAGGATGAAGGCGACCAAGCACACGACCATCATCGCACTAAGGAACACAAAGAAGACCTGAGCGGAGAACTTTGCTGGCTGGTAGATGGCTTGAAGCTCTCCACTACTTGCCATTGTTGTGTTTTCAAGTGTTTTGTTGACAGCGTCTGTTAAAGAAGCATTCTGGCAGTGGACGACACCCACACCCTGAATCAGAGCCACTAGCGCAGGCACCAGTCCACTAAGACCTTCGCCTGCAAAGTAAGTGGTAAGGTACTGTGGACGAAGCCTCATCATGAAAGGCAGAAAGGTAACAGAGGAGGTGCAGTCCACCACTGAAAGCATAAAGCTTAACACCAGCAGGGGTACACTGTGTGAGGAGCCCCTGATTGTCACAGTGTGCCTCCAGAAGAAGGCCAGAAGGAATGTTGCAATGATCCCCAACCCAACAATGCAGTAGATCACCGGACGCTCATCCAGAGCTCCTGGGCGAAAGCGGTGCATGAGAGTGATAAAAAGAGGACCTATGTTGGCCATCTGGATGAGGACTGTGAGGTAGGATGGAAGATACCAGCCCTCCGGGATCTCCGGTACAATCAGGGGCAGCTCCACCCACATCCCATTGATAGCCACCCAGGAGCCCATACCAAACAGGCAGGCCAAAACATGAGTCAGCAGCGACATGATGGAGAGATTATGATGGAATGAGGTAATTCAGGAAATGTTCACACAATCTGGAATGAAAGCAACAAAGAGCAGAGAGAAACATGTCAATCTTTACTCAAGTATAATTGTAAGAAATGGAGCTTAAATTACAATGTGATATTTGATCAATTTTTCTCCGTAGCATGGGATACAAAGCTGATTCTGTACACAGTTATGAAGTTATGAGCTTATATAAAAAACACAACTCAATATGACATGATGACATTGCTACTCAAAATGCTGCGAGTTCAATGTGGCATATGCTTTCGTATAATTGTGCTAATTGCTATCACCAGGTAGGAAGTAAAAAATGCAATAATGCACTAATAATCAGGTACTATCACTAAACAGAAAGTAGAGGCTGAAAAATTAGCACTATTTTGCAGTTTTTTAAGTCATTAGCATAGTGAAAGAGTGCATCGCTAGTGAAAGGTGCAGTGGATACTATCTAGAGGCAGAACAACAGAACAGCCTTGCGGTAAATTTTATATATTATTAATACAGGTACGCATCAAATTGGACTAAGCACCTAAACATTGAATAATTTCATTTTGTGTTCACTCAGAATAACAGGTCTTTGATATCTGCAAAGTGACTGAGTCCCTTTTCATGGAGGCTACCATCTTGCAATGTCATGTTTCTACAGTAACACATGATGGACAAACCGTTAACTCATACATTCAAGTATTAAGTGAGTATCTACAAAAATATGAACAATAGATGAACAAAACAATCAAATAAAGAATAACACTGTTTGAAATGAAAAGATGTGGCTGTTGGAAAAGGAAATATGCTGGTAGAAATTTTGGATCTTGCTCACTGAAAAATTATTTTGGCATACTTAATATTATAATTGTATGATGATGCCAAGATTATAAACAATTAAGTCAATTTTACAAATAATTCTTCATTGAATAATCATGGAAAAGCTGCATTACATATTTTTTACTGTGTACAAAAGCTAATGCCAATGTGACAGAGGTCGACCTTCACGGACTCCCGCGCTCTACCTCTTATTCTGTCCCTCTCTCCTGTACTATTTGGCACGGGATGACTGACCTTTCCCTTACTAACACACTACTGCCATAAAAAGCACCATGTGGTCGTGACATAAACACAAAACACACCAAGGGGAAGGTAATATGAAGCTGTGGCATATAGCAACATAATAACTGTCACCTAAAGCACGGGGTCCACTTGAGGTCATAAACACATTATAAACATTCATAAAAACACTTAGAGCATTTTCTATAGCCTTACTGAAACAAGGTTTACTTTTTTCATTCAAAGCAAAACATTTTGGACGGAAAAGACTCAAACCCTGATGAATTAAAAAATCAAAGAGGGAGATATTGATGTGTCCAAGTCAGATCCTCTATAGTTTGATAAGAATAAAGTATGTTGTTCCTATTTCAGAGAAGATAAGCTGGCATATGTGTGAACACTGTTTTTAAAACTTACTGTTCCTCTCAAGTTTTCTTGATTGTTTTCTCAATTATTAAACATATGTATGAAGATGTGAGCCAAGTGTTTCTAGGATCACCATGAAATCCACTAATCCTGAGGCCTACTTCCTTGTACTTCTCCCACAGTACCATAAGGTTACAAAACACATAACCTTACCTCATTCAGAGCATAGCCAGGGACAGACTGATCCCCTCTTCCCCCAGTCCATTCAAAAACCCTCACTCCATCGTGATCAGTTTTTTTGTTACATCAGCCGCAAATATGTGTGTGTTTGCTTTCCCTCCCCCCTTTCTTTCCTCCACACACACACTCTATCCACAAGCTGACACTCTGCTTCCGTGTCCCTGCTGCACTTGACGTGGGAGGGACTACACAGGCGCACATGCTTCTTACCACCATGCCACTTTAAAAGCCTTTCTATTGGAGGCCGGTTTCAAAACCAGGCAGCCATATGCTGGCAGTCTCCTGTGGGCTCAGTGATAGGAGGAAAGAGGGTGGAGTGGGTTGTCTGTCTGGGTGGAGCTCCTCCTTTGGTTTTCCCTCTACCAATCAGCACTAGATCTAACCGCTTGTCCCCCTTTTTTTCTACTAGACTATTCTGTGCATGAAAAGGTTGGTTACATACTTACACTGGATAGTGGAAACACCTCATAGTTCCTTCATTTGTGTGAACCTGAGTTTATTTCCTCCCCTTGCTGAGCCTCTATTGACTGCTTGTTAATCTAATTTCACAATAATCTTAGGTGTGAATAGGAACACACAACTAAGAGGACCAGTTCATCAGGTTCAGCTGGCCTACATGTTATTGTAGTGTAGAGTTTTAAAATAATCAGCTTAGGCTTTAGGGAAACTTTCACACAGTTGAGTATGTTTGATTAAGCTAATGTGAAAAAACTAGACACAGACAGACACTCCTCCTAATGAGTGACTTACTTTTCACACAGTTAATGAGCACTGTGTTTGTTTTTTATTGTATAAGAAGTATTTTTCTAAAGCTTTTTCTCCGCTCAAACCACTGAGAGACTTTGTTGCCAAAAAAGTCTGCCTGTCTACACTTCAGGTTTTTGACTCTTTACTTAATAGCAGGTGGTGTTTTAGATGTCCTCCCTCTCATCCTTATCAGCCCATTGAGCTCTTCAGTGAGGTCAAGAACAGCATGACAAGGTCGGCTACCTTTACCTCTCTATTTGACCTCCTCTAAACATCATATCAAGCTTGCTTTGCAGAAGTCTATGACCTATGAACGATGGGAATGTAAGCCACACCCACATCTCATAACCTGGCACCAGATTACGTGTTTCAGCTTTACACATCTTAGCATGCCCCATCATTACAGCTGACCTGTTTACACAGATCAAAACATTGCTGTTTTTTTATCATGCTTTGCTTCAAGAAAGATTTTGGTAGCCTCATGGGCTGGAGATATTTCTCAATTTACTGGTTATGATATTTTACTGTTGCAGCTGACATCAGTGCACACATGCATGGTTTCCCAAGAAAAATGCTGGTGAACATTTGTGATTCTTGACTCTGTTTTATGTGGCATTAAGGGTTGATCATTCAGTTTTGTCTGAAAGGAATATCTATACATAATGAGTTTCTGTCAAATTGAGCTTTATCTTCTAATTTCCGTGCATTCTTTTTTCTGTTGTAATTTATTGAGCAACATTTTCACAAGTGTCCTTCAGGGAACGCTCTCATGAATCTGTGCAGATATTTCCACAGACAGTCAAAACAGTCTCTTCCTCAAGGCTGTCGACAACTTCTAGAAGAAATCTGTCATGACAAGGTTGAGAGTGTAGGAGGAACAATAACTAAGCAAACAGCAACAGAGCAGCAAGTGTCTTTTTCTTTTTCTTACTGTTATGCTGCAATTTAAAACACGGATACAAATATGTGATTAAATCTACTTTTTGAAGTTAAGTGATATAAAAATGATTCATAGCTCATATTTCCCTTTTTATGTTATAGAATAATGAAAGTGTGGAGTTTGGAGATACTTGCTGAGATATGTTGAGCTTGTGAGCATCTCTAAAACTGTAATCTGAAACTTCTTTGTCTAAAATTTCTAATCAACCAGAGAAATAGATTCAACATCGACAAACCATAAACTGATTTTAAAGGATATGTAAATTATACCATTTCATCATTCACAATTACACAAGATACCACCTACCTGCCCGAGGGAATAGAAGTAAGGCGTCAGCTCTGGGGAGAAGTTACACAAGTGCAGCCTTGTCTGCTGGGCGTTATAACACAGTGGCCCTCTGATGTTTCTGTCTTATGAACACACATTGGGAACACTGCTTGAACTTTACCACTCTCTCAATCTGTATCATGTGACTTGTAGAGGGCTGAGCCAGGGGTCCAGTTTGGGAAACCTCTGCAGGGGTGGGTGCAGGAAGGCGAACGAGGACAGTGAGAAGAAAGGACAGACA
Source organism: Thalassoma bifasciatum (assembly GCA_008086565.1). Taxonomy (NCBI): domain Eukaryota; kingdom Metazoa; phylum Chordata; class Actinopteri; order Labriformes; family Labridae; genus Thalassoma; species Thalassoma bifasciatum. The sequence goes on along the minus strand of RPOG01000243.1, from coordinate 149,794 downwards.
ATGGATGATGGACAGGTAGTTTAGAGAATGTCAGCGAGACAGTACAGAAAACGGGAAAGAGAGAAGATGATGAGTAAACCTCATTTGCTCTGCGGTGATTTTGTATAAGGCTACCACCATGAGTAGTTTATCCAACCAGAAGATGACTCTGGACAGCTTTGGGTTCTTTCTGGGTGGGTGTTTGGTCGAGGTCAGTCCAGCTTTTGTTTGGCTCAAATTCCAGCCCCAACGAATGACCCCTGTGGAGCTCTGGCTTCATGGCGTTTCATTCCTCTGCTCTGTGCTCTGACTGGCACTAAGTGTTCCCTCCATGAACAAAACAACATCTCTGTTCAAACTCATGACATTCAAGCATATTAATCCTGATTTGGTGAATTAAAATGTTTTCAGCCTTCTGGATGAGTGAATGAGTTTTGGTGACTGTTGTGTAACAGTTTGATTCCTCCAATAATGTTTACAGCTAAATCTTTGTTCTTCCCTACCTCTAAACATATTTCTGAGCAACTTTGACTGGTTTGAACTGACAAGAGTTATTACTCATGGCTTTTCATGTTGTCAAATTAGACTTTTTTGAATTCAGTTTGGTAGTGAGATTCTGGCAAATTATCGCTGAGATCAACTGCAGGGAACACAAAAGATGGATTAATGGCTACAGAAACCATTAGCAGAAATATTAGTCTCAAGATAACAATGACCCTGCAAATAACTAAATTAATATTAGCAAGATTCCACAACTGGCTGCAGTAACTAGTAGTGTTTCTAGTTACTTTTAAAGGCAGTAAAAGCAGATCAGTTACAGAAATTTCAGTGCCCTCATTTTCATACCATATCATCAAAAAGCCTACAGCTGAATGAGATTAATCAAAAAATTCTCTCATGAAACTACATCATGCTAGCACAGCAGCAAACCAGGAGAAAATAATATCCAACACAGTGAATAAAAGCACATAATCATTCAGGTGTGAGTTTCCTGGCAGTGAAGGTACAGGGCAATTCTCTAAGAAGCACCAAACAAAGCAAGAGTCTACTTTTAAGCTAGCTGTGTGACACCCAGGCACAAAAACACCAGAGTCCCATTTTTGTTTCATTCCAGCTAACCTTTCAATAACTGAAAAATTGGTTCAAAAAGTGATTTGAAAACCAGCCTCGAAGGTAAAGTGCTCCTTATTTTATGGATTATTTTGTTGTCTCCATGTTTTTTATTAACCCATAAGAGACAGTTACTTAATGCTGATCACAAGTTTTGATGAATTTGTTAATTGTGTGCAACATGATTGCACTAGGAATCTAAAATAGGATTCACATCAAAGCATAATGATTTAAATCATGGAAAATATGTTTGCCTTTCAGCTCTAATCCAGTTGATGTCTCACTGAATGACCTCTTTATCTAATAATGTGTGAGTGAAGGACTCTGATGTCCAGTCACAGGACGCAGTTATTTGATAAAACCTGAACAGTGTGCAGGCTGCTCCAGTGACCTGCAGTCAGTGTGAATATTTATGTAGAAGTACAATACTCTGCTTTCTTTCTCAGAATTGCCAGGCTCTGTGTTTAAACTAATATGTCTGTGTTTGAGGTACTGCATGTACAGTGAAGAGTCTGAAAGAGCCACTTGTTTAACATCAACAGGAGGGGAACTTGATCTAGATATTCACAGAGGGAAGTTCTGCCTGTGAGAATTTATCTTTAAATGTGAGACCAAACAGACACCACGTTACACTGACCTTTCTCCTTATTTTTCCTCGATCTACTCTCGCAGTGACCTGTTACACAAAATTTAAACTGACATTCAGGTGTTTAGGGCTGCACAGTGGAAAGCACTGCTGCCTCACAGCAAGAACGTCACAAATTTGAATCCCAGTCTGAGCAAGGTGGGCCTTTCTGTGGGGAGTTTACGTGTTCTCCCGTGCATGTCTCATCAGGTTAATTGGTGACTCTAAATTGCCCATAGGTGTGATTGTGTGCACGGGAGGTTGTCCATCTGTGTGTGTCAGCCCTGTGTGTGTCCGTCGACCAGTACAGAGAGCACTTTGCCTCTTGCCTGAAGACACTCGGGCAAGGCTTCAACCAATTACAACCCTGAACAGGGTAAAAAGTAGAAAATGTTTGGATGGATTCAGGTGTTTTCAGAATGTGGGGTGAAAAATATAAATCAATGGAGTCAGTTTCTTGAGGTTCAGTGCTTTTTCCTCCGACACCTTTCAATGTAGACTGTAGGAGCTGACTTTAAACAACCAACTTCCTGAATAAGCGAAGGTGAGATACTCTTCCACTGAGTCACAGCTGACGAAGTTGTGTCTGGGTCTTCCCATGACCTCAAGTATGGCAGATTCAGTGTCCTTCGTCAATGGCACACCAGATAATGCCGGTCATTGGAGAGCAGAGCCTGCCCCTTCTCATTGGTTCTTTTGTCAAAAGTGTTCTTTTGATGTTTATTAATCAGTTATCAAAATGCAGGGTGAAGAAATAAACACTACAGCACACATTTGAAGTCTTGTGAACATGGCAACTTTGTTTTTTGTTTTTAATTTTTTTTATTTTTGGCATGCTTTTTTTGTTTTTAAATTGAGAAAATTGTGTTAAACAAGTATCTAGGCTGTGTCTTGTTAAACTGACATTCAACCCTTTCTCTCAGGATACATAACAAACACAAGCACGTGAACCTGAACCTGATCTGACTGAATGCTGGTGGTGCTAACTTTGTTAATGTTAGCCACACTCAGCAAACACTGCTGACTCTGTTTTGTGTTAAGGTGGCAATAAATCACATGAATCTGTTGAACACAAGAACGTGAAATAGGCTGTAGCGAATTGGATACTAAATTATTTATTTACTCACAACTTGTTCCCTGTGTCCAGAAAACCCCCCAGAGAAATCAAATAAGCTAACCAGACAAACCAAGTGAGCAGACTGTGCACTGAAAAGTCTGTCTTCAATTTTCTACTAATTTTCTCTTAAAAATTTCCCCATAAAAAATTGATACATAACATCATATTGATTTTTTTTCTCTTTTATTACAAAATGATTCATCTTTTAGTACAATTGGACAAAATTATTAGTGACATTCATCTACAGGTTTGCTAAATTAGACATCAGAAAGAGTGCTGGGTATAGAAACATTTACAGTACAGAAAGATCAGGGTGCATAGCAAGAGAAGTGAAATCCAGCCATTGTATTTTTAGAGCAAAACAATTGTACTGTATCTAAAACGTCACATAGAGGCCAAGAAGAAAAAAAAGTAGGTACCACGTAGAAATTTTTTCAACTTTAAAAATCTTTTTTGACAACTGCATAGACCGTATGCAACATAAGCTACTGTCTCACTCTCAGGTAGATCTGGTACAAATGTTCAGGTACAAAAATGGTTATTTAACAATAACATTAAGAAGTGTACAATGAAACAGAGAAGGAGCCAGGCACAGGGCGACACTAAAGCCTGTACAGCAGACTGGTGGTGGAGTTGCAGGTGCTTCTCCCTGAAAAAAATGTACTCCAGTATTTTTTGCTGAAAGTATGCATATTTGTACCATCGGGATCATGAGACAACCTTGTAAAGATTATATGAATATGTGTCTTTAGATGCATTTAAAAGTACGACAATGGAATAAAAACCTCAGTAAGAATTACAGAGTGAAGTGGAGGTCAGAGGACAAAAACCCCAAATTGAAATATAGAGAACTTACAATATACTGCTTTTGGTTAAAGTGGCTGAAAATGAAAAAGGGACATAAAAAGCAGATTTACTGAAAGGTCACAAAATACAAACAACAGTGTGTAATCATGTTATTTCTTTTTCTGTATCTTAAAACAACTGAGAAATCCTCCTCTCAGCAAAAGATTATATCTACAGTGGACGAACACAGCAAAGTGCATTTTTTAATGGACGGAACGTGCTGAACAAAACATTCTTAGGAAGTACAGTGTTATAGAGAAAAAAAATCTACATTTTCACAGTAATGTTCCATAGAAATACATAAATCCACAGACAACCCATCCTGAGAAATAATCTCTACAAATCAACAACAACTTTGTCACTCTCCAGTGCATTGCTTATTCAAAATCTCCAGTGTTTAAAACATCCTGACAGCAAAAAACGATGATAAAAAAATACACACAAATTTGAAAACACAGACTCATAAAAGGAACAAGACAAAAACAGTGTGGCCCTGCCAACAAAATCCACTTCATGGACTGAAATAAAAACAAAAAACTATCACAAAGCTGAAGGACAGCAGACTGTAACCTTCACATACTTATGGTTTTGGTATGTTTGTTATTTTTGGATGGTATTCAGACAGTCAGACAGCATGACACCTTATAACACAATGAAGTGTTGTTTATGTATTTTCTAATCCTCAAGCTCCTGTACTGTCTTAATTTCACTTTAAAACCAAATAAAAGAAATAAAAGCTGGAAATAACAATATCTGATTCAAGCAGGCTCTTGTCTCTCATGCAAAAAAAGCAACCATGCAGAATTGATTCTATCTTAACAATCTGATACTTCTGTATGAGATGCAGCAAGAAACAAAAAGAAATCTCGTCTTGTATATGCACAGAAAGACGTTCCCTTAGTCCACACAAACAGAGAGGACTTAATTCACACTTTTTTTCAAGGCAAAAAGATCCTCCAGTGCCATCTTGGATTACTTTTGCTGTGCATTTCTTCTGATGTCTTCTCTCTATAGCGTTGCTATTTTGGCCCTCTGTCACATCATTTCTTCTGTTCGCTCTGTTTCAGGGCCCCAAGGCTGTTAGGGGTCAGCACTGCAGCATGTACTCGTGGTGCTCAGGGGCAGAGGTAATCATGTGGGTAACCTTTCAGCTTCTTCTGACAGTGGCCCAAGAAAGAAAACAGAGAAGACAGGCAGTTATTTACATTTTTGTCTTTACATTGAAAACTGTAATTCTGCAGGATGCATTATGTAAGAAGGATGATTGGCTAACCTGATGGTGAGGGAGAGTTGTCCCCTGCTGTTGTACCAAATTGTAAATCAGAGCCCAAAGCAGCGATGGAGCTCCTGGGACGGATGCAGCGGTCACCTGAGAAACTTCTGCGGAGCAACGCCTAAAGTATGAAATGTTTGATTAATGGGAGTAACAAGACTCACTGAAATATATTTGTGTTATGAAGCACTTCCAAGAGGGACAACAGCATATTTACAGCTAGCATGGTATAATTTTAATCATAGTGTAAAGGATGTGATTATGCTTTTTTCAGAAAATAAATTAAGGTTGAAATTTTTCAGCTAAAGCAGTGAAAAATATGTCATGAAATAAAAGCATCAATAAAATATGCCCTAATGCTTTGAATACAAGACTTTTTTTTGCCCTGGAAATCCCCTTTGAGAAAATGAGGTGGTTTTATTTTAGGGACTAGGCTATGAACAGCTGCTCTACCTTCTCTGTCCTCTCCCTCTCTCTGTCTCTTTCTGTCTCTCTTGGCGCTCCACAAAACCTCCCTGCAGTGACAGGTAACACACAATGGCGAGGAGAAAGGGGAGGCGCTAAAAACATTTTTTTTCTTAAATTCTTAAGTTGGTTTCCCATTATTTTTCCTGACTCTGTCTGCTAAGTGTGCTTGTCTCTATGTGTGCGCAAGTGTTTGTGCATCTGTGTGCATCGGGGCGGAACTATGCCGCACAATACAGAGAGCAGAGGAGAAAAGTGCAGGCCTTAGTTTAGCAGAAATGACATCCCATCATGTCAAAAAGATAAACAAAATGAGTTCCATTTAGTCTCTTGGATTAAAAAAAACAAGGTACTGATCTAATCTATAAGAGAGGTAACTTTACTTTACTTCTTCTGTGTTCTGGCACCAGAGGGGGAAACACTGATTCATTTTCTCTACCCACTGTGATGTTGGATGCACTAGATATGGCAGTACGCTCTTCTAAACAACACCCTGCCTTGTTTTAAGTTGTTTTTCATAAAAGTTTTTATTAAAATTTTTAAATCACCTGTCCTTGTGATAGAGAGATCTATGGGGAAAAAGGGCTGATTTCGCAAGGCCCTTAAAGGTTCTCTGGGGTTACAGAGGTGAGTTTGAGGATTTAACATTATGGTCTGAACAATAGTGATGGGTCTTGCCTTGCGTGTCATGGGGCTGGTGGGGGCAGAGGCACTGCTGTAGAGGCTGAGGCTGGAGTTGGACCTGCTGACGGTCAAACCTTTGGAGGAGCTTCCAGCAGGGGACAAATACTTCTCCTTGATTTTCAGGTTGGTTCTGCCTTTCACTGTAGATGACGGAAAAAAGGCAATGACTCAACATCAGGGATGTACTCAAATATTGATAAATGCTGTTAATCCAAAGGTGTGAAGAGTCTTAAGAGATTTTGTAATTATTTTGAGTATGTTAATGACCTCTGCATGGATCGTTCTTAACCAGGAACTCATCCAGAGCAGTCCAACCTCCGCCGACTCTGACCATCAACGTGCTACGAAGAATACGAACCATCCTCAACTGCTGGGAATCTCCAAACTACAACACACGGTCAGAAATCAAATTAAAAAAGAAAAAAATGTTAACTGCATCCAGAAATTATAAACTGCATTTTTTACATATAAAATAATTGCAACACAGGGAACAGAACTAAACATGATTTATCACAAACTGGACAAAACTCACCCTGTATCTATTGGCACTTATTTGCTCCACTTGAAACCTCTTGGGACAGTTACACTGTGACACCTGCCGACTCACCTGAGGAGGCAAAATAAAACACTCAATGAGTGTCACAGTTAAATGACCACCTTCAAATAATCGTATAATTTTGGTAAGTCATACCTCCTCATTGATTTGATCTGCATCCAGTGTTCTTCTGTACGGATCTCTGCTTGGGTGAAGCGCACTCACAAACTCGTAGTAGTCAATAAAGCCGTCGCTGTTCAGGTCAAAGATGTTTGCCACCGCGTTCATTTCCAAGGAATTTGTAGGAAACTCTGTAGGAGATAGTTGTGAACCAAGGAGATTAAGGAGATTTCAAGAAGTATGCATTGGTTGGGTTTAATGTTTCAATTTTTAATCTTTGAATTTATATAATGAGGTCCTTGGTGCCCTGAAATTTAAGAAATAGTGGTGGGATTGTGACAGGTTATTCTTACTGGAGGCGAGGACATAATCGACAAACTCCTTCTGGCTGATGCGTCCATCCTGGTCTCGATCGATGCTGCGGAATACGTCCAGGATCCGTGACTTCAAATGACTGATCCACTGGATGTAACGCTTTCGCCAAATATTGAAGTCAAAGTTTGCAAATTCTTCCATCTGTGCAAACATAAAACAATACATCTTTATAAATTATATCATAATATGAATGGAAAAGAATCTAAAGGGCTTTCCAAGCATGATGGCTCAAATTGTGACATTTTAAAGAACAATAACCTCTTTGAGCATTTGCTGGTGTTGCTCCAGTCGGCTTTGTCTTGACACAGCCAGAAGCCAGAGTTTCTGCCACTGACTGACCAGCTGACTGAGCTCTGGGGTCTGGGGGTCAAGGTGATCCAGGGGAATGGGTACGACAGGCGGAAGCTTCTGAGCGCTCCTCCTCTCTGGATGGAGAAACAGCAGCATGGAGATGAGGATTATCTTCATGAACTAGTTTTACACAAGACTTGTGACATTTTCATGAGGCTGTTAATATTTAAATTAATTGATTTTCACGTTGATAGAATCATTCATGGCGACTTACTAGTGAGAGGTCGTTTGCTGGGGGAAACTTGATGTTTAGGAATGCTTTTGTGTCTGCAGGACTTGGTGGCCTGTTCAACCTCTGGAAACTTTTTATTCAACTCCTCCATGAATACCTGCACAGATAAATGACCAGTGAAAATACAGTACATATATGATGTGTCTTAACTCTCTGGTGGTGTTGATTATTTTTTGCCAATAAATGTTTTCCACACAAAACTTGCTCATCAAATACTCCTGTTACCATCCATCACAAGGCAATCTTGAGTTGGTTCGTGATGAAAATGGTTCAGATTTTCTCTAAGTGACAAAGCTTCCACATTGGAGTCAATAAACAATAAATAATTAGAAAAGGTAGTCAATAAAAAAAAAAGACAGTCATAAAGAAAAATAGGACTTTGTTTTTTTAATACCCTACATTTGTCTAAAGATTGATTTATCAAGCATGTGTACACAAGCTCACAAAGTGTGAGCAAACACAGGGATACAGGTTTATGTTACTTGCACTGCAGCATAATTTGGGATGCTTTTGCTCTTTTGCATGCTCTTTCAAACTCATTTCATCTCAAAAGTTTAGTGTGAATCAGGTCTAAAGTTTTGTGGGAAGGAAAAAGGAAAATAAAGTCATACAATGTGCTGTTGGATCAGTTCTTGGTGCTGCTCCATTGTGTCAGGCATGGGTTCCTGGTCTCTAAGGCTCAGGGACTCCTCTGCTGATGAGATCCAGTCTAGAAGCCTCTGGACCTCCTCTTTCTCAGTCTCAATGGCAGCTAAGCTTGTCTGGATCTTCTGGCCTTGCTGCTGAGCCCAAGTCTGAACCTGAGTCAGAAAACAAAGAATGATTAACAAGATCTACATTCAGAGTCTGACCGCATAACGTCAACGACTGCATCAAAGTTAGAGATCTCTAAGAAACTATTTTTTTTTTGGTTTCCTAAATAAAGAAATCTGTATTTCCTAATAAAGAAAAAAAACTTGCTGGTACTGAAACAACACTTACCTCTTCATAGCGAGTCTTGGTGACACTGATCCAAGACTTCAAGGTAATTACTGAATCTGGGTGACAGGAGGCCAGGATCTCCTCACCCAGACACTGGATGTTTTGTAAGTCCACCGCCTGAGCCTGTAAGGCACTCATGGATTCCTTTGAAGGAGCAGAAAAAAAGATTTGACATTTCAAATAGTGAAAGAAGAGGTTTTACTCATTCACAACTCTTAACCACAGATTTTTCTTCAGACACTTCTCTCAGGGTGGAAAACCCAAATGCTGTTGAAATAAAGAGTTGCTGTGTTCATTTTCTTCTTTATTGATTGCTTCTTAAAAGCAGTTACAGCAAAATTAAAAGGGAGGTACACCTTATTTTGATGTCAACAACCTTTTTGATGAACAGCTGGGTACATTTACATGACATCCAACAGAAAACTTGACTTAAACGACAAAGTTAACTCCTGGGAAACACTTTGTTAACTTGATCTGATCACAGTATCAAGCAACATCAGATTAAAATTAGCAGTAAGCCAGCTCTTTGCCATCAATTATTCATTAAGTACATTATACATTAACTTTGACTGCATGTAAAGGTTACAAAACGTTGTCAGTTCTTGATTTGTTGCTAGTTTTGCTTTCCTTTTATTTCAGTGTCGATTCACTTTTTAGTTGTTAATTAAACAAGTCCCTGTGTTATTGTGGACTCCTAACATGCAGATGTTTACACTGTTCATTAATGTGGTGGAACAATGAGACTTTGTCTTATCATTTGTCCTTTGTCAGGTTGAATGAGTTCAAGTTGGAGTGTCCATGAAATCCCACCCTACTTTACTACCCTGGAGTCAAATGCTGAATCCTTATCCTAATGAATTTGTTGTTCTGAAGGAGACCCTGACCTTTGACCTTTCTAGGAGCAGAAAATAGATGAAATAGGTTTTTCCCCATTGGGGGAGTGACACGGTATCATGTTAAACTGACCTTGTGTTGTTTGCGGAAGGCTAACAAGCCTTCTTCCTCCTCTGGTATGACCCCATACTTCAGTATTCTCTCTGCCTCAGTGAGACGCTCCATGAAGGAGTGGACAAGGCCATCAAACTTCCCGGCCTGATGAGAACAAAGACAGAGGAAAAGATAGAAGCAGAGAAATGATTGGTCTTACTTTTACACTTAAGCTAATGGTCAAATATCAGACACTGAGCTGCCGTCCATTCCTGATTTGTTATGAGGCTGTAAATACCACTGCTGTTAACGGCTCAAATAAATGCAAGCTCAATTCTGTTAATGTGCAATACAGTGTTAATACAGTTCATTCCGTGAGAGCAAAAAGTATATATAGCAGATTATGTTGTTATTTCTTTCTTTCTTTTTCCTTTTTTCTCTAAAGAAGTACCTGCTGAAGTGCAGCCTCCAGCCTGTCCTGTTTGCTGACTGACAGTTTGCACACTGCCTCCCAGCGGCCCTCCAACTCATCCATCTGCTCCTGGAGCCAGTGAGCATCAGCTGTGCTGCTTCTGGTCAAATCTCTCACTGAGCGCTTCAGGGTCCTGATGCATCCAGCCCTCTTCCCCAGCTCTTTTTGGAATGCCTGCAAAGAAAAAGAAAAAAAAGAAGACATTTTGGCAATCTTACAACAAGACAGTATGGTTGAAAAAAATAGAGCTAGGGTTTATTTTTTCAAAGTTAGGGAAACTAATTTGATGACAAGAAATCAGTCTTTTTCCACAGAGCTCTACATGTTTAAGGAGAAGCATGATGGGTACTTTACCTTGTGTTTGTCTATCAGGTTGTGCACCATGTCTTTGTCTCCACCAACAGGAACGTCCTCAGCGAGCTGGGGCTCTGCTCTGTACAACCAGTCGTTCAGAGCCTGCAGAGCGTCTGTGAATCTACCTGAGAACAGCAGAGCCTCCTCCAGCTTGTGTTGTCTGAGGACATTATATAAGAATAAGATGTCAATGTTCAAATACCAATAATTCTTTACCATAATCTAATTTTCAGTCTGCTGTTGTCAGCTCCATACCTCTCCATAGACTTGCCACTGATGGTGTCCCATGTGTCTTTGAGTTCAGCCAGCAGGTTTTCCAGATGCTGTCGATCACGGCTGCTTTGAGCCCTCTCATGAAGGCTGCGTCCACTCTTTGATGTTGCGTCATACATCGGCCTTTTTAACCTCAGTAGTTTCTGGAACTCCTGATAAAAAATTTAGCATTCAGTTTATGCACTCATAAGATATTACATTACCGAGATGCATCCCTAACAGCACCTACTGCACCTTTTGCTCTGTCAGCTGTTGTTTAATCTCCTCGTGGGTCACTGCAATCTCTTTATGCGTGTCCAACGTCTGTTCTACCTCTGTCATCCAGTCCACTAGCAGGCGCCATGATTCATTAAACTGAAGTGAGACAAATACATACAGATTTTAAACATCTGAGCCACCTCTTTGGTAGATGAACAGGTGCAAAAAACAGAGATTTGATGTGCTAGTTTACCTGTTTGGCATTCTTTTTGACTTCCTCCAGCATCCTCCCTCTTTCTGAAGCACGTTGCTGTAACTTTTTGTAGCGATCCTGGACGGTCATGATCAGGTTATGGATGACATCACAGTCTTCCTTCCTGCTCAGCTCTGTCAGTCTACAGGCCGTACCCTCCACTATGGTCTTCTTCTCACCATAACAATTCACCTCATTCACCAGCGTCTATGAAGATAAATGTGTTTCATGTCACCAGAGATGAATATTTTTAAATACAACTCTCTCTAAATGTAACTCTTGATATGAAACAGATGCACAGTTGGTTAAGAAGACATACTCTGTGGTCCTGCAGCTGAATACAGATTGTGTCCAGAACAAAGCTGGGAGCAGGGAGAAGCCCGATAGACTCTTCACACTTGCTCATTTTAGTGAGTAGCTCCTGCACGTTACTGTGAAACTCCTTCGCCAGACTCAGTCCTTCTATGAGCTTCGCCTGTGAAATGTAAGAATAACCATAATTAATCTTCTGCTAAATGAGAAACAAAAGGAGACACAAAACAACAGGATGGAGACTTAAAGACCTTCCGCTCCTGGACTTTGCTGTAAACAGACGCCCATTTCTGTTCAAGTATGGATAGGCTGTGTTCAGTGCTTGATCCACGCATAACGTCACTGCTTTCCAGCATCCTGTGGATGGCATTCTTCACATCTGTGTAGGAGTGCTGCTTTGACTCCATCTCAGTGCACAACTCCTTTCATGAGAGAGAAAGAGGAAGACAGACATATTCATTTTTTTAATCAGGCAACAAGTCATAAAATTGTTGCACTGCAAAAAGGGGAGGCTTAAAAAAATAAAAGAACATCTAATTTTATGAAATAAATAAGTGGGCCAAGAGAGGTGTTAAAACATGAAAAACACTATTTTTTATGATACAGTACTTGAAAACAAATTTAAGCAAACAATTACAATTTATTATTTTTTTTTGGTAATTTTAATTTTTGCAGGTACTGTCTTAGTAATGTAAAAATTATAAAGAAAAATTACTCAGTGTAAGAGATAAATGATTCAGGTATTTTTCTGTTGCACAGAAAGCATATTTGTGCCAAAATCTGTAATTTTTGTAATTCACTGCCAACAAAAATGGGCCTCAGGAGGTGTACCTGTATCAGAGGATGCAATTTGATTTATTTGTTTTTCCTTTCACATTGTTTTTACATGTTTTTTTGTGAAAGTGCGAGCCATTCAATGAGTCAAAAAAATTTTTAAGTTTTTTTTTTGAAAGACTTTTTGTGAGAGAACTAATTTGGCTTCTTTCAACTGTTTTTTTTCCTGAGTTTTAATTAAAAGATTAAAAGATTTATAAAAAAAAAAAAAAAAAAAAAGCATTTAAACTTTTAAAAAGAAGTTTGTTCATCTTCTACCTAAGTCTAAGAATTTTAATCTTGGCTAGTGCCAAATAATTTGTATAAGTTATATTTTGAGAGTTTTACCAGGTGGGCATTAAGCCTCTCTGTTGCAGAGTCAGGCATACTCCATATGGTTTTACAGGACAGTCTCAGGTCGGTGTTTTCCAGCCACTGAAGAAGATCCTGAATCTCCATTGTAACATCTTGAACCTGCAATAAATGCAAAACAAAAGAGTAATGCTGTTAAAAGTCACCAGTTGGTTTCTGGGCTCCTATGAAAATGTCAGTGCAGTCAGCTTTAATATAACCACAAGAGGGCGCCATCATACACAACAATGAAACATTACATATGAGCTGGTACTGAAGAATACTTGAAAGCCCAACATTGACCCTCTGTCTTTTTTGACTTTGGATATAAATGTACCAGAGTAATAATTGTGTTTTGGTCCTCACCTGACTCAGTCTGTTCTCTAACTCCAGCTGCCTGCGTTCAGTCTCACAGCGGACAAACTCCCAGCTTTCATTGAGTTGCTCGAGCAGAGACTGCAGGCCATGCGGGCTGTCCCCAGACCCGACCTCCAGCAGACCCCTGCCCGCCGTGTTCAGTGACTCCATCGTGCGGACGTGGGACATGACATCGTTACGCAGCACCTTGGAGATAGAGGAAGTGTTTGAGGTTAAAGAGTTTCCAACTCTTCAGATTTGTCACCAAGGATTTGTTTGAAGGTGTTAGAACAGTGTTTAAGTTATGTTTGGCAGGTTTAGATTAAATCCACTACAGATGGATGATACTTGAAGCATGTATTGTTTGGGAAGTCTACATCAACAGGAGCAATGCACTGGGTAGAGACACTGTAGACACAATGTTTAAAGCTTTCTGATGGCAGAGGTTATGCTTTCAAGGCCATGAATCCAGTGGTAGATGTCAGATAAACCCAAGGTCTTGGAGAGATGTGAGAAGTCTGAGTGCTATTTCACTAATACAGAGCAGCGGTATGACAAATCATTATTTTGTAACATCAGTCACTATCGTTATAGTTATAGTTATAGTTATAGTTATAATTATAGTTAAAGCTACCACTTACCTTGTGTTTTGCCAGCTCTATTTCACAAGCCTGAAGGTCGATGCTGATTGGCTGGCTGCCCTGCAGTTGTTCGGCAGTCCTGGACAACCATGTGTGCAGTTCATCCAAAGTGTTTTGGAACTGACCCAAACCTAGAAGAGCACACTCCAGCTGATGCTGAGGATGGCACAGGAAAAGCACACGTGTATTTTTAGATTTTTTCAGACTTGGAGGGTTTTTTTCAGCTGGATGCATTTCACACAGGACTTTGGGACACGTGGCAATATTTTTCATAGAACTGACATTTTTATATTGTGATGAGACAAAGTAAAATCTGGGTGTGTATTGTTACCTGTCTGTTGACAGTCTCAGACTCCAAGCAATCCCAGCGCTGTCTGAAATCGCACAGTGGTGAGACAGAACCAGGACGCTCTGAGCCTGGAGACAGCCGGCACACGAAGCGATGGTTCTGACTCTCTATCTCAATCTTTTTCTGGTAAAGTTCTCGTTTGAATTCCTAAGAGTTAGAAGAAGAAAAAAAACCATTTATTTGGCACATCATTGACATCTTCACACCACATTCATACACAGCCAGCAGAGGGTGCTATTGTAAGAGGAGGAGGCTTATTTCATTCACACTGCTAATGGTGTCACTGGGGGCATTTGGGATTCAGTGTCTCATCCAGGACACTTTGGGATGTGACAGTGGGGGTTGAGATCAAACCACTGTGACACTCTGACAGTTTATGTTGACTCACTTGACAAGAAAAAAGTTTTAGTATTTACAGCAGAAGAGAGCAGTGCAATGCTAAGTCAATTGTAACACAGCATCCTTTTGGAGTAGTATCTGGGGTGAAATGAAGATAACCAACTTGACACTGAGCAACAGCTGCCCCTGTATTAGATACTGTATTGATCCGAATAAAAGACGATAGTAGACATAAGACTATTTGATGACAGAATCTTGTTCTATCACAAAGAACATTTTCTTTCTTTGAAAACTGTACAAAAACAGATAAAAAGAAATATAAAACCAGGCGGGCTGTTTTTTATAGCATGGCGCCATATCATAGTGCAGCTCATATCACAATGGAGAAAACTGTTTGATAACTTAGGAGACTGTTCTGTGTAAGAGTGCAATATCTTGTGCACTCACTGTCACAGTGGATGGGGAAAATGAATCAGTGGGTTACCACTGCAATAGATCAGGTCTTAACCTTTTTTTTTATATATATATATTTTTTTAAATAATGGGAAAATAACACAAGGAATCCAAAAAAAAATATTAGAAGCTTTTGAAGCAACCCCCTCCCCTTCCTCTCTGCTGTTTTATGTTACCTGTCACTGTAGGGAGGTTTGGTGGAGTGACGCAAGAAAGAAAGAAAGAAAGAAAGAAAGAAAGAAAGAAAGAAAAAACAAAGCTGTTCCTTGAAAATAAGATGAATCCACTGTTTGAAGGGGATTTCTTGGAGAAAAACATTGTCTTATGTTCAGAACTATGCAGTACATCTCTGTATTCAACAGCTGATGACGACACATTTTGAGAGTAATAGAGCATTTGAACTCACCTTGAGATCACATAGCTGCTCTTTGACAGACTCCAGGTCAGGTCCCACCAAAAACTCTTCTGTGGACCTCAGCTCAGCTGATTTTAACCATTCAAAAAGACCCTGTTTGCAAAATCGAATACATGTATAAAACAGTGTGTATCAAAGCTTTATAAACTATGCACCCAACTCAACCCTTATTCCAGTTAATCCAAAATGTCTCTGTGTCTTATCGTTAATGTTTTTCCAAATGACAAATCTGTGTCCCTATTGGTATATGCAGCTGGATTCATTCACAGTTTGCTTTAATACTGTCTCACACAGCTTGCTCCGTTAAGCTCATTTGCCTTTGGAAGGGGGCCACACTGTCCGTCAGCCACACATAAAAAGCTGCAGGGAGTAAGAGTCTGAACTTTGCTACCACAACAGAATAAAAGACTAGCTCTGTCTTTGGCAGGAGGCCACACCGCTGCTTGAGTCAGGCAGTGGCAGCCAAAGGGCCGTGTTGAATTTTCCATGATGCTAACCCAGGACTGTTAGCAATATTTGTATTTGAGTATCCATACATAATCCAAGTATGATGTATACAAAGATACAAACCTGCATGGTGTCCTGATAGTGTAGTGCCATCTGCAAAGATTCCTCCAGCTTTTTGTGACATTCATTCCACAGCTTGCTCAGGTTGTTCCAAGTGCAATAAAGCTTTGAAACAAAAGACAAAGTTATAATCTGTACAACAAACCATCACGAGTTCAAGAGGACATAGTTGAAATGTGTTTCTCACCTCATCCAGGCTCTTTGTGACATCTGGTTTATCTGTATCCCCACATGCTGACATCAGATCCATTCCCAGAACACCGAGTGTGTCAAGATCTCCCTGTAAACTGTCAATATCCTCCCTGAGAGTCTACAAAAAGCAGAAGGTGAGAGGTTATTTAGACCTTTATATGACAACAGGCTGTTCTTATCAGTGATTTCAGGGCTTCTAAACAAACCTGCATGGTTTCTAGGCTCTGCCGAATGGTTTCAGAGTCTCTGCGACTGGCGTTGAGATCCAGAACTGCCTGCTGAGCATCGCTGAGAGCAGCGGTGACATCGCTGACATCGCTCCAGAACTTCAAGGCCAGATCCAAAAGTTTCAGCAGCCAAACTTCCCTCTCCTGGGCCTGAGTGTGTGTCTCACTCCACAGCTGGGACAGGCTGGAGACTCGCTCCTGGATTGCTAAGATGAAGATAATTTACAGAGGTATAACTTCAGTATTTCCAACAGTTCATGTCAGACTTAACTATTGCTCCGTATGTAAGAAGACAGAGTGAACAACAAGTTACCTGTGCCAACAGACCCATCGCCAGCTGCCTGTGTGTTAGCCAAAAGCTCATCTGCCTGTGTCTTGACGCTGCTGAGACCCAGATCGAGCTTGGATAGCTCAGCTAGTGTGTGTTTGTTGTCCTGCAGCTGCTCCTGGATCCTTGGGGTGAGGCCTTGAAGGGAACTAGGACTTTGTAAGCGATTGCGCAGGCGATCGAGACTCTCTCTGATCAGCGTCATTCTCTCATTCAGCTGCAAAATGAAAAGATTTGAAGTTGTGAGTTCAACAGTGAAAGTGAAGTTTAGACCCAAAAATGTAAATTGTTTAATTCATCTTAATGTTGTTACCTGTGTAAATCTTGGTAAGGACTCTTCGAGCAGATTAGCTGTCTCTCTGACTCGGTCTCTAATGGCTCTGTGCTGCTCCTCAGCCTCTGAAGCCATTCGACAGAATTCATCCCCTTGAACTTGGTTAAGTTCTGACAAACGTTTAGCTAGGGCGCATAAGCGTGCAATCAGGGGTCTGTGCTCTGCAATAGACTCTCTTAGACCCTGTAGAGGGGAGAGAAAAAGAGAGGCAGCAAATTTTATTTTTGCTGGATTATAAAATGTAAAGGTGTAGTGCAACTTGTTTAAGACACAAACCCATTGAGGAGCTATTCAACACTGGTGCTAAAAATGAGAGACATTAGAGCACTGTCTTTGAAAAAAACACATTGTTTACTCAGAGGAGTAGCTCAAACTGTGAATCATGAAAAGGCCTCTTTGTGAAACTGGACAAAAAAGAAAACAGAGAAAGCAGTGGCACACTAATGTGGGGAAGCAGGTTTCTTCTACCTGTAAAAGGTCTTGTTGTTCACGAAATGCTTCGTAGCTAATTGTGCTGAGGGAGAGCTGGCCAATTAGGGATTGAGTTTCTTGAAGCCAGGGTGAAACCTCAGCAAAGCCCTCTGAGAACTGAAGAAGAAGCGACTGAGCATGCTCAAGCTGCAGGACCACATGGGAATTTGTGGCTGAGGTGGTGTTGCATTGCTCTTGTAAGGCCTCCATTGGTGTCTGCACAGAGAGGTGACAGTGATGCACAGAAAAAACATCACATTTTTTTTCTCCAAAGTATTATCATTTAGTGTGTAAGAAGAATTGTTGCATTAAATGAAGTGTTGAGTATACCCGTAAATCGCCTGTTTCACCTTCATCACTATACGTCAATAAAATTTCAGCAATCTTTGCCATCTTCTCGATGTTAAACCTGTGTTGGAGAATTTCCACTGCTAAAATCTGGAAAGAGATAAAAAGAACCAAATTAAGCAATTTAACTTACATCATTTAAATTAGTTTCTATTATCCTATTTCTCATATACTGAGAATTTTTTTTTAATTCATTCCTTTTAAAGTCATTCTTTCAAAGTATCCTCACCTTCTGCTCATAAAGTTGTTCAGCTATGAACTCTGGATTCAGTTTGATGGTTTTCAGCTTCTCTAGATTCAGCGCTGTGTCTCTGAACCAAGCCATCTCCTTTACCACTGCCTGTTCCAACTGAGAGAAACACACGTGTGTAAGGATAACAGCATTTCAGAAAACATGACACAATTTTATCTAAAAGTGCATATTCACACAGGTCCTCAAACAATCAGATTGAAGATTATTTTCTGAAGGCATCATTTCATCATTATTTCATTTTTTTTTACTCCCTGCTATGTAACTTGGGTCAGCTAAAAGATCAGTTGTTCTAGCCTGTAAGCTTTGGAAGAGAGAAAAGTGGTCCTGAACTGACAGTGACTTTTATAGTGGGCACAAAAGAACACCTAAATGAATGAAGCACAGATATTTGAGACTCAACAGACCAAGGGAGAAAGAGGAGAAACTTCAGTGCAAGTAGCAGAGCATGCTGATCTAAAGTTTACAGGCGCTTCAGGTGTATAAACCGTAAGCTCATGCCAGAAAATGAAAAAAGTGCTGCTGCTACTGCTGCATCCAAATTCCATGTTTTACTTTTTGTCAGACGTTCTTCTGTTTTCATTGTTATTGCAAAACACCCATGGTCGACTAATCTGTAAACCTTATCAAAATGTCCTGCATGACCTGTTTAAGCAGAAGACTGAGCTGAAATAACTACACCCTCAGCCAAACCTGTTCTACATAACTTTCCACATTAACTGCTTCAACAAATGTCGGACTGAGGTCAAAATTCACAATATGTCAATTGACTCGTACATAGTGTAACTATAATGTAATTCCCCATACAGCCCACTTGAATTTCCCACTAACCCTCATGTGAGCTTGTGGTATAATTGGATTTTTTCATCCGTGCATCCTTTGGGTTTTGTTGGGACACAAAACAGCCTTACAGGGATTTATGATCACCATACATGGATATCAAAGATGTTAAAATTAGCTCAACTGTGTGGTAGAGCTGACCCAGTTTGCAGTAGTTGATAGTTTAGCCTTCGGGCCAGTTGTTCGTCAAGGTGACCTTTAGTTCTTGTGGGTAATGCATGTGTGACAAGTAATCCCAAAAAAAGAACCTTCCCTTAAAAGTATGTACAGAATACTGGAATGAAATAGGTCATGCGATCAACTTTCTAATAAGTCAATTATGCCATGAGTTTTTCTACTAAATTCAATGTCTACTAGCTCATGCACCCATTTCTCTTTATGAAAGCAGAGAAAGAAAAGAAAAAAATTGAAACAGCTGAAGATAAAGCTGAACAAGCTACTTTTGATTGAAGTCAGCACTTGATGCTAAACCTCTTGCTGGAATTAAGAATCGAGTTACAATGTGTTTTGTTGTTTGTTATGATAGGATGTGACAATGACAACCTTGGCTATATTGGAGTATCAAAGCTTGAATTAAAACAAGCCATTTTTGATCACTCTCTCCAGAATTACTGATAAATAGTGATATGTTTATTTTAGGTTTTCCTGCAGCTGGTGTACACACAGTCAAGCAGATTTCACTTTGTACCTATCCCAAAGTGCTAATCCTTCAGTGACGGGGTTTAGCCATTTTCCAGGCACTTCTCTGAATAGGTTAACTGTAGTGAGTGTAACTGTAGCGAGTGTAACTGTAGCGAGTGTAACTGTAGCGAGTGTAACTGTAATGAGTGTTAAAGCCGTTACCCTCTGTCTCTCAGCAGCACACAGCACTGAATCTCCAGAATGTGTCTGTGCTCCTGCTGCCCCGAGGAGCTCTCTCTCTATGCGACCGAGCCACAGGTGGAGGTCCTCTTGGCTGGACGTACAGCGGCTGGAGGCCTCCAGGGCCTGCTCCAGTCTCTGCAGAACATCCAGGCTGCTCAGACTCAACACAGAGCAACGGATACGCAGAGCATCCATTTTTTCCTGCACCTGCTGAGCTTCCTCCTCTGAAATGAAAACACAGTCCCCAGACACATAGCAGACCAGTTATATGGTGAGACCAGAACATTTTGTACAGTTTCTAACAAAATGAGAGTAATACTGCAGTAGGATTGACAGGATGTGTATATTCACTAACAGTTTAAGTATCTAAGCCATCCTATGGATTATTAAATTAAAGAAATCTGTTGATTTCAAATTGCTCTTTGCTTTTTAACGTGATGAAACTCCTCAAAGGAAGAAGTAATTATTTGTATTTGACGTTAATAGATGCACCAGAACAGATAATTCAAAACGGCAAAGGTCATCTCTACCTATGAGCAGTTTTAAAACAACATATTGATTCTATTAATATCAGCCTGACTGAGTAGTAAATCTTACCTGAAATCACTTCCATAAGGTCATGCGCTGACTTTTGTATTTTCCCCAACTCTGCAGTTTTGACCTGAATCTCTTCAACAACAGCCTTGTAGAATATGCAAGCAAACAAAAATATTATTTTTTAGTCAGAAAGCACATTAGTGTTTGCGTAACTGTACATGCATTTGAATCATGCATGATGCATTTCCAACCTTGGCCCTGTCTGTTGCCTCTGAGAGATGCAGCATCACTCTCTCTGCGTTTCGTAGTTCGGCCAGAGTCTGCTCCACAGATATGAGCCATTGTTGCAAACCGTCCACTCCTTCCTGGAAAAGTTGGGCTCTGGGCAGAATGAGTTCCAGACTAGCTCTCCTAAGAAGAAGAACAAAACATAGACATATTGGTAATTTACTTTTTATTTTAGTGCAATAAGCCTGGAGAAATGAACGCATGGCTCTTCTAGTGAAAGTATCTGACCTTTGCTCTGCCTCCAGCTGTAAGGCCTCCCACTTCTGTTGGAGGGCAGAGAGCTTAACCTTGGCCTGCTCCCCTTCCTCTCCTGGGTGGGCCTCCACCAGTCGAGGACCCTCCAGCATCATACAGTCCATACTACGCCGCCGGTCTGTTAGGAGACGCTGCAAAAGCTGTGGAAGAACACATATTCTTTGCTTCAAATCTTGATGGTGGCATCAACAATATCTAGGTAACTCTCTTCTTTAGAAACAGAAAAGTTTGGGGAAAAAAATATATCCATGCGTGCAGTGGTTTTACTTAAGAAGAATGCAAGGGAGCACTTTCCAGGTCCACAAATGTCATCAGAATTTAATAAGTAGACAAGCTTTTTTTAAATTAATTGTCATCAAATTATCCCCAAATTTCATGACAACTGGGTGGAAATTAGCACATAACTTCTTTGAAATAACATCCAAATTGAACTGTAAGCAACTCACAATCAGTGAGAAACTGTTTAGTACAGTTTCTATGGAATTTCCTTGAAATTTCAAGGTTAGCAGGTTTATATTAGTGACTTATTTATCGCTATTTATGGACTTAACTTAATAATACTCAAAATATATTCAACGAATCAGCAGCTATTTGTCACCTGTTTTTCTAGAAATAGATAAATATTTACAAAGTAATTGTGGGACACGTCTTCGTACATTTTGTGGTGAATTGTAATTTGATTTAAAAAGACCTTGAAATTCAGCAAAAATTTCAAAGAAATTGAACAAAACAGTTACTTGCAGTTACTAAAACTGTGATTTGCTTAAAATTAAATTCAGACAGTATTTTTAAGAAGTTACATGCTAATTTTCACCCAATTATAATGAAACTGGGGGAAAAGTCCATCTTATTATCTAGTTTTGATTAAATTTGCGGACCTGTAAAGTAAAGTGTTTCTCAATATAATTTCTTCCGGGAAGTTTTGACATTTGACCACAGCCCTATTGGTGTATTTTTTCCTGCAGTTCCAACACTGTGGAAAGGCAATGTCTCATGTGACCAGCCTACATTGTGATGAGCTAGCCAGGTTTCACCTCATTCAGAGGAACCTACAATGAGTGTGATTACAGCTGAAAGGTGAGATTGTTCCCTTTTTTCGTACCCCCAGGAAATGTTCACAATGACTCACTGGAGTTCATTGTGGCTCTAAACACCACCCATCCACAGCAGAAAAAAAGTGAATTTAAAGTCTGAAGGGAGCGGTTGAACATTTTCTATGACCTGTAGCACTTTTCTGTAGGTGAACCATACGGGTGTATTCCCCTGGGAAAGGACATGGAAGAGTTTTTTTGAGGGAGGAATGAAGTGATGTGATTTCAGTGATAACAGACCTTTTGTTCCTGAAGCTGTGCCTTCACCACTTTGACCTCTGAAGATGGAGGTTTTTGATTTGCAGTGAGCTCCTCAATCTCACTGACCCATGTGAGCAAAGCTTCTAGGTTTTGGAGAAATGTCTCAGGATCTGTTGATGCATCTCTCAGCGCCAAGGCAGATCTCGTTCCCTTGAGAAGGACCAAAGTGAGGTATTAGCTGAAGTGCTGTGTGTGAGAATGAATGTTTTGAAAGTGGAACCTGATCAGGTTTACTCTGCACACATAATAATAGAGAGGTTAAAGGTTAAACATACCCTCCATCTATCCAGGCTAGAGTCCTGGTCAGAGCTTGACTGCCCATCACTTTGGAGCTGCAAAATAATAACAGACCAGTTTCAAACCATTGAATGACCATTTCAAAGGGACCCACTCTGAGATCATGGAGTCAAACAGATGAAAGGTGAGAATGAAAGGGTTAGATGAGAAAAGTAAAAATGATAGGAGCACAGATGGGCCTAAAGGTGTCTGAAAGTAGGTGTTTTTATAAACCTCAGCAAGTTCCTCGGCGACACCATTCAGGACTCTAACAGTTCTGGTGACAATGGGGTCACCTCCTTTATCACCAGGTGGATATTCAGTAACTTCCACAATCTCAGTGACGATTGTCTCCGTCACCTCCGTCACTTCTGTAACCTCTCGTGAAGACAAAGTCTTCCAGGACCAGGGGCTTCCTTCTCTGGAGTCTCTCCTCTGGAAACTGGCCCGTCTCTCTGCAGCAGTCCTGTCTGGATGAGCCAGAGGGGATCTGGTATACTCCGGTGGCATTGACCTTCTTGTAAGGGTCCCATTACGGGATGTTTTTATTGGAGAAGGGCTGCTGTGCCATGCATTTTCCAGAGTGCTGGTGCTCCTGATTGTGGAGGCAGGGGAGCTGCGTAGGGGTTTTTCTGAAATAGGTGTATGAGTTTCCTCCTCTCTCTTGAGATCAAGTTCCTCCAACTCGTTGTCACACTCCAAATCCTCTTCTTTGATTGAATCCTCCTTTGGGGCATCTTTGATGGACACTTCTTGTTTGGCATCTCCATGATTTTCTGGAAGCTGCCACTCTCTTCTTCGTTGGTAGCACTCCTTTAAGAAAGCTTCATCTGACCTCACATGCTTGGACTTCTGGCCCAGGCAGCTGGGTCTGCTGATGAGGTTACCCATAATCCTTCAGCCCAGGGGCTAGTGAGGTAACAGGTGAGGTAAGGCCCCTTGGCCATGCATGCAGGAGATCCTTCAGCTACCTAAAATAAGACAAGGGGGCTCTGGGTCATCATGCAGTGAATAAGTGCTCATTGTTTACATCAACCAAACATAAACTATTGCTCTCTGTCTTTAAAAGCACAAATTTTCTGCTTCAGAAATAAAAAAAAAAAATCATTGGTTGCACTACTTATCTTTTTAGATAACTCATGTATGACAAAATGTGACCAGTTCCCCTTTTCTTGTTGAATCTGTGTGCCAATATTGCCCTTCTTGGCAAAAAAGACAAAAGGGAACTACAGCAGAGACACTTGGCCTAGATAGTCCCCATCCCTTTGTTTGCCTTAAACCAGATAAACACATGCTCCCCATGTATCACACATCACCAACCAAAATATTCTGGGCTTAGAAATCGATGTGACAGGCTTGTCGAGGATCCCACTTGTTGAGCCTGGCACAGACTGCTAATGGCAAACAGCCAGCTTTCTCTCTAGCTCAGCCTGGACCAGCCCTGGGAAACCCGCTAAGGTCCTGATCAAATATGACAGCCATAAAAACGCAAACATCCACCTCATTTCTCTCCGGTGACAATAAGAAGAGGGGGTTGGAACACAGGGTGGCATGGCGAAAGTCGGGGGGAAGGGTGAAGAAAACACACAGTATCCAACTGAGCACTTAAGTGTGCAACTAATATGTATAACAACACAAACAATGCCTGGCCAAAAAAAAAAAAAAGTTGCCACCAAAATAAAGGTCACACACTAATATTTTGTTGGACCACCTTTAGCTTTGAAGCTTAGACAGGCAACCAGAGACTTATACAGTAGGCACTAGGCATGATGGGTGCATCACTTCACCTGCCTCTCATCTTACCCTGATGCACCCATCACTCTGGAACAGGATAAATCTGGACTCATCAGACCACATGACCTTCTTCCATTCCCCCAGAGTCCAATCTCTATGCCCCCAAGCAAACAGAAGCCTTTTTTCTGGGTTACCTTTTTCTGGGTGCTCTGTGGTTTTCTTCCCGTGGCATTGTGCATTGTGTGTGGAAATGCCTTACTTTCACTATTAAACATACTCGAGTTCTACTGCTATTTTTCTTCTATAAATGATGGACAGTCACAACTATTCAGGATTTTTTTCCGACCACATTTTTCCTGGTAGATGATGGTTCCTCACCACCCTCCCAGTTTTTAATAATGTGTTGGACAGTTCTTAACCCAATTTTTATAATTTCTGCAGTCTCCTTAGATGTTTCTTCTGTTTGATACATGCCACTGATTTGACCCTTCTTAAACAGACTAACATCTTTTCCATGACCACAGGATGAGTCTTTCTCCATGGTTGTTTAAGAAATGAGAAGTTACTCATTGCATCAGCTGGGGTTAAATAACTTGTTGCCAGCTAAAAAATAATTGCTCATGCAGTAATTATCCAACAGGAGGCTTTTATTGCTTAGTTAAATCCAGGTGGCAACTTTTTTTTGGCCAAACAGTGTATAATAATGATCACCAAATAGAGCTAGTAGGGTTCTCAATAGTACATTACTGGAAAGACTAGTGACAGTTTCAAACCATGTCTGCTTCCTCTTCTGCTCAGTGCCTTCACTGCTTTGACAGGAGGGTTAAAGGTGAATGTAATTATCTTGGTCTAGGGGAGCTGAGGTGAGCCCATCAGGAGATCACAGGGAGGGTCCCTGTTACAGCCGGGTCCTCCCTCTACGGGGGGATTGGACCACTCCATTCAGAATTACACAGGTCACCTCAGGTCAAGCTTAGTGACTAAAAATCTGTTGGGGGCCAATATGGGTCGACAAGGGGTAAATTGGACTTTTGGTTCTCCAAACCATGAGGGGGGATTTTTTTGGCTTGAAAAATCAGAAGGGTTGGATTGTAAGTGCTGTTTGGGTAAAATCACATGCTGCAGTAAAGCTGTTGGCAGACAGGATTATGCTGAATATGCAGCTCTTTATCCACCCAGAGGTTAGACACAAAGAAAGTCTGCAGCCTATGAGAACAAACTGTCAATATCCATGTCACTTTCAAAATAATCAAACCTCATTAGTGTGTCTCCCAAGTATAGAAGTAATTATAATTACCATATATCACAGCTCTTAACTAAATGGGAGTGTAGAAAATGACCCAGTTTTATGTGAGGCCTCCATGTGCATTAGGCTAGTAATTACCAACATCATGCATGTCTCTGCTGAGCAGATGATGCAGTCAAGAGATCCACAGGGGAGCACACAGTCTGATCAGAGAGTGGTGCCCAGACAAAGCCTCAGCCTCTGGATCAATGATTACCCAGTTAGCTCAGATCACTGCCCAGCGGTCTCCTGAGGAGGACAGAGAGAGTGCCTGTGGCCGTGTTCACATGGGTTAACAATTCAAAAGAGAGGGTGTGTCGTGTCTGGTTACTGCTCAGCATGTGTGGTTGTTTCAGAAATTACCCCATCTCACTGCAGCGTACAGTACGCTACAATATGCTGAGTGCGCTCATTAGAGAGCACATGATGCACTACCAGGGGGACGTTATTAGACACAAACATGCAAATATATTGCCATGTTAAAACTATGAAACATGGCCGCCCAGGCACTAATGTACAACCCACTTTTTTTTAACCAAGAATTAATCACATGAAAGAGTATTAAAATCCCATGACCTACATTCTTCAACAATCAAAGCACACTAGGAAAGCCCTCTTGAAATGCCAGAAGCCTGCGTTTGATATGCACCTCTCTCTTTCTGATATAATGGTACTAGAGGGGGAACCAGAGTACCACTCCACCATTTAACTCATATTGCCGATGACCTAACCATCCCATCACTTAACCTGTTTTGAAACGGCCCTTAATTCAACCCAGCCCTTTCTCTGCTTTCACCAGTGATTTATGGGACATGACTACAGTCCATTTCCTGATGAATTTGATTACAACCATGGTAAAGGGGTTTCACTATGGCAACAATAAAATGTGCAAAAACCCTTAATTTATTGTCCTGAAAATGGCATATACATCACTTTCACTCTTACCAAATCTTAAATATGAGATGTGTTTGCTTGAAGTGTTTGGACACTTATTGAATCAAAAATTTCAAAATCTTCAGGAACGACATACTGTACACTTTATTTTATAGATTGTACCAATGAACCATTAAACCATTAAACAATTACATCCATTAAAATGAGCTAAGAAGTCCAGAGTGTAAGTGTTGCATGTTTGTATGATGAAATAGGGCTGTAATAATCAGAGGAACAATAATCATCACAACAACAGTAGAGACCCATCATGTGATGTCACTGCTGTGTGTCTGCTTCTGTTCAGGGAGGTCCTGAAGTAGCAATCATGGTAGTGGTCCCTAATCAGAGGTGGCAGCTGTGCACTCACCCATGAGACTCATAACATCTTTGGGTGGATATTGTACAAGGTCACACGAACATCTCAAAAGACAGCTCTCTAAAAGTGTGACAACAAAAGCTATTTCATGGAACCAACTACCAGCACAAATCTACCACATGACTAAACAAATATAAGAAATACAAATGTGTAAAATCATCCCATTAAATGAGACTGCTCTTGAGGAACTAACTGTTGAATAGAATAAAATATACTTACATCTGAGTGATCCATCCACACTAATGTTGGATCTATTGGAGTACTTATTTTCCCTGATTTGTCAGTTTTTACCCTTGTGAGGAATAAGTGAAGAAAAATCCTCAACTCACATCTAATTCTCTGTCACATGGATCCCTAAACCACTGACCAACTCTCTGGTTCAGTCGTCACTAACTGGCAGTTTTGGCGGTTTGAAGCTCACGAGAACCACACTTACCCCTGAAGCACAGTTGAGCCAAACAGCATGAGTAAAGGAATCCAGCCAGTCCTCAATCACCATTCAAAAAAACAGGGGGAGCGAAAGAGAGAGAGGGGGGTATTCCAGCTTTGTTTGAGCATCCTTTGAACGGCCTCCCGGCACCAACATCCCAAACTGAAGACTACTAACACACTCACACAAACACAAGCATACTTTATACAACACACACTCAATCAAGTCCACTCATTCACAGATGCTCACATACAAACACACTTCCCCAAACACACTCACACATGCCCTGATAACTCATGCTTTTCCGTTGCCCACAGTCACAGGCAAACAATGTCCTCCCTTCCCCTCTCCTCTCGGTGCACCCCTCCCCTCCTCTCTCCTCCCCTCACTTCACTTCTCCTCCCACCAGCTCTGCTCCTCTCCCTTTCTTCTTTGTTGTGGGAGCTGTGATAGAGGAATTCCTTCCTTGTTAACGCCACCGATGGGATAGTGCGCCCAGATGGAGACAATGTATTCCAACGGCTCAGTTGAACTCCCACAGTTCCCGGCCAAGAGCAGTTTGCACATGGAGGTCAGATTGTGCCAGTTCCATATACCGACAAGGCGGCGGCAGCATTCTGCTCAGGTTGCTTCTGTACCCAGCAGCTAGGCGGCAAAGTGCCCCCTTTACCTTCCCCAGGATTTTTTCTCTCTCTCTCTCTTCCCTCTTCTTATCCAACAAAGCCCCTCCTTTGGGTCCGACTGTGGCTCACAAACTCCATGCTGCTTCTGCTTGAAAAATGGGATGGGTGGGGGGCAAAAAAAGGAGAGTTTTCTAAAGACCCCTGGGCCGCCCCTTGGAACATTCACATGTTAAGTGACAGCTGCCTCAGCCCTTTCCCTCTCTCAACGGCGAAGGAGAGAAGTGCAGGCTACAAAAGAAGAGACCCACACCCACCCTGCTACCATCCCACTCACACATTCACCCCCAACCCCCTAGCAGTCCCCCCCTTCCCTATTCAGAGCCGGTGCAGCAGTCTCCACAGCAGCAACAAAGACGACTAATTACTGTAAAACATCTCAGATTACTTTTCAACTCACTTCCAGTCATTGCAAACTCTGTCTCAAAAACAAAGAGGCAGGAGGAAACACACATACATACGAATAAAAGAAATGGGATGATAATGCAGAGTCTTTTCTCTGCTTTTGGCAGTGTAATGCAAAGGAAGGACCCCTATGGTGGTGCTCTATCATTCCCCTATTCGGGAAGTCACAATATTTGCCTTAGAAATTCAGAACACCAAACATACTGTATGCAAACTCCTTTTTTTCTGAAGCTTTTGCCTTACATTTAAATCTGTTCAATCACCTAATGTGATGAACTTCAAGTATGAGTGAAGAGATAAGCACATGCACAGGTGCAGTGACACCCAACAAAAGCAGGTGACTTTCATACAGCGAGAGTTTACGCCTCAAATCCTGCTCCCTTTATTCTTTTCTTTCTGTTTTTGTCCAGCCAACCAAATGATCAAGCAATGGTTTGATCCGCTGAATACGTGCAAGCATGTTCAGCACACACCCACACACTCTCTCTCACGTTGTCGGGCCTGTAAACACACACATGCATGCACATACCACACACTTGGCCTCCATCCTAATTTCCAAGGTCATTTGTTTCAGCTTTTTGCTCAGTTACAGGAGAAAACATCACTAGAAAAAAAAACAACTACATAATTGGTTTTATACATTATATTTTGAAAGAAAAGATATTTTTGCAGTTATGAATTCTGTCTGCCATCACCTTCAGGGAACAAGAGCCTCTGTGTGTGGGAGGAATGTGTCTCTCTGTGTGTTTCATTGTGTATGTACATATATCACCTCATAAAATAACACATAATCAATATTCCTCGCTTGAGCAAAGTGCCTTCAGTGGTACATGTGAGTGGGATGTCTTTAAGGATGTCAATACAAACTGAGTTTATTCTGTATGAAGTGCGTGCAAAGCTCTGATTTATTCAGTGTGGACCAGCAGGTCATTATGTCACTCCATCAACAAAGACTGAAATTTCTGCCCATATTCTGCCAAAGCTCCTTCAAGGCTCTTTGCCTTTGAGGGGTCTGTGAGGACTATACTTCTGCTGCTGAGTGCATTGAACCTTTTTGCCAGAATTTTTTTTTTTTTCCTGAGTTCAGACTCCATTTCCCATAAACACTATCTGTCATGAGGATAGGAGGGTTTCCAAGGTGTGCACAGTTTTAGGAACAGTAAATGGAGGACAATTCTTACTTTTTACATTACTTTTCTTTTCCTCTTTGCAGGATGCAAACAGACATTTGTTAATAATTCCATGGCGCTATTGTTTGAAATGTGACACAAACAAACTCTGAACTCAGTTTGTGCTGTAGTTTAGTAACCTGCTATATTTAGAGTTACTCACAGCCGAGTGCTCCGAGACATGTCTGTAATGTGTAAATCTTTTTCAGCAGAGAAAAACACATTACTCTCTTCTCTCTGCTAAACTTCATTAGCTGGTGTAAGCCAATAACCGCCTTTTCACTAATAATCTTATTTTAAACAGCCAAATATGACAATGAGATTATTCCAAGAGTACCCATGAAGTTCTTACTGGGCCTTCAGGTTATAAAACATGTAACAATTAATATTCTTACCATATTTGTCAAAAATCTGACAAGAATTTTTAATTTTTTACGTTAAAACTTGTAATAATGCTAACAGACTGTTCTTGGGCACAGTGGAGAAACTTTTTTTCAAAAAATATTTTCAAATATACAGTAAAGCTGATTGGACAATCCTAAACCGACTGGTATTGGTTCATAAGAAAAAGACAAATCAAAATATGGTCAGATAAAGAAGGAAATTAATAAATTGTTTGGTTCGAGACTCTTAAAGAACCAGTGTATATGAACGGAAATATCAAGAGATATCCAGCCACAATGTTATGGATTATTCTCTTGTTTACTTCTGGAAATGCTGCAGCAATGGTAGCCTTTGAGGCCAAGAAGCTCTCGTAATAAATGATCATTGCCAATTACCAATGAATTTGTTTGGCATGAAAAATTCTTCCATGCAAAGTTGAATGTTTTTCAAATGCATGTGGAGTGTGTGGTGCGCGCCCTACAAAAACACCTCTTGTAGACCACAGATGCTTTTTCAGTGGAAACATGGCGATGCAAGGTGGCTGTCTCTGTTGAAAGGGCCTAACAGATATAAGATGCTTATTCCAAAGCAGAAATAAATTTTGCCAAGTTATTATAACATAGCCTAGTAAACATGTGAATATGATTTTCTTTATCCATAAAACTGTGCCTTTGAGTTAATATTTTTTATGGCAATGCCTGTCAAACCATGTGAGCCATGTTAGTGACACAATTGATAGTTGTTTTGAGATTATGCTGAAACAAGTGCTGTGGGACTAGACACTGTCATTGTTAAAAAAAGAAAGAAAGAAAGAAAGAAAAAAAGTGTATTTGGGAAACTACCTGCCATTTGAGACAACAGGAAGCACCTTCATTTTTTTCTGAACTTAGATATTTCTTCTTCATGAAAAAACTTTCTCCTCCCCCTTAAAGTTTTTGAAAGTGGTTTTTCAGTCATGTTTGTCCACTCAGCTGTTCTCTCGATGGCATTGCAACTCCAGTGACTGAGCACTAAAGCTGCTTGTGGTGGTAAAAATAGGTGGTTAATTCTTCCTTATTCACCACATCACTGCTGATTTTGGACCCCCCCCATACACACACACACACATACATCATCATCCTCCAGTTGTAATTTATGCAAATGGTGATGGAATAAAAGGGAAGAAAACAATGGTGAGAAGGAGTGAATTGAATAAAACAACCCCTGCAGGGTCAAGTTATTTAACCCCTGAGTACTCCAGCGCTGACGCAAGAGGTCCCTCTCTCAGAAGATGTCTTAAATGTCACAGTCTTGGGGACAAACACAGGTTTAAAAATGTAAAAGGAAGGGGGTAATACATTTTGATCAGTTTTAAACACAGCTTAGATGTTTAGCAGTAAAAGATTCACACTCACTGATAGCTGTTTCTGTGGGTCACTCAGAGAGCTTACGTCTTTAGCTGTTTAATGAGCAAGTAAGGCCCACATGCCCCGTCCCCCCTTTCTTCATCTGAATGGAGCTGGCAGTGATGACACACCACTTTGCCAGGAAGACATTGTTGTAAAACCATGACACCTGATCCTGGCTTTCAGCATCCTTTACTCCGTCTGTACTAATTAAATGATTTTGCCAAAGATCTCTCCTCTCCGTTTCACAGCTAGGTGCACACAGAGCATGCACAGAGTACTTAAAAAGACGAGCGGCTGGCACGTTGAGCCATGCGGTGATGCAATAAGCTGCTACTGGCTGCAAGAAAGGGAGCTCATTTTTCTGCCTGCAGCCTTCATTATCCTGCTAACGTACAGTGATAAAGGAGTAGGGTTGTTGGCGGATAGAATTAAATGAGTTTTCAAATTAATGTGATTCAGAATTAGAGCCCATAAGAGCTGAAAGTGATCACAGATCCCTCATATCAAAGGGACAGAGAAAAAAAAAGATTAATTTGACGGGCTGGTTTTCCCCCTCCTCTGCTATCTCAACCTCTCTGCTGCCTTCAAATTAAATAAGACCTCAATGGCTCCTCTACAGAGCATGGTAATTAGTCCTCTTCATGAGACATGAAAAAAAGAAGGGGTCCCTTGAAAGGGTCAAACCAGAAGCACCATTCACCATGCACACTGTCATTTATCACCAACAGAAACTGCTTCCAAGAAGACTGGATGAAAGGCTGATGTGCTTCCCTACTGAGGTGCTCGGGCCCCGCTGGGCTCCTCGGACACTGGAAATGTTCAACAACAATCGAGAAGGAGATGAAGATTTAGCCACTTGAGCAAGGGGGCGTAGACACACAATCTCCTCTGTGTTTTATTTCAACAGGAAACATAAGTCCAGATTTTCTTTGGAGGAATAGAAGGCAATAAAGAGGCCCTGGATCGCCGCTGACTCTGACAAAGCGTGTGAATCAAAACCGTCCTATCGAAGGGGTCTAAAGAACTAAAAGTGTGAAATCAATTCAACACACTAAGTAGGACATAAGAAAATGATACCTAAAATTCAATCAAACTTGACCTGGCATAATAAAAGCATTTTCTGCCATCCAGGTAAACCTCATACAGCATTTGTCTAATCGGTTATTCACAGCAAGAAAAAAAAATGCCACCCCTCCTCTTTTCCCCCTTAAAGGTTGTGACAGTTTCAGACTGTGAGGATGCTGTTTGCTGGCTGTCAGAAACAGAGAGCAGAGGATAATAGGCAGTGATCTCTCACCCCTCTTCCTGGGTCTGTTTGTAAGGCATGTGTACACGGCTTATTTGGGATGCAGCATCTGCCACAGGCTCAGGGAAACCAGAGACCTTTAAGACACAGAGCGCCTTTATCCAGAGGAGTCACATCAGCAGGGGGGAGTCAGGGAGAGAGAAAGGACAACTTTTAACCTTGGGATAACTGTCAAAGTGAAGAGATGTCCGTTTGACATGTCAGTGGTGTGATTTTGTAAAACTATGGGCAGAGAAACAAAAAAGCTTTCTACAGAAAAACTCGGACAAATTTTGCCTGAAATAATAACTTTTTTTTTTTTTTTTTTGATAACGATAGCCAGTCGTGATGGATCGTATTCAGTCAATAAAATGATTTCTTTTTTTGTACAAGGCACTTATGAGCTGCTTCGTATGTTCACTCAATGTCTCATTTTTGTCATGTTAATCAACAGCTGGTACCAAGAGGCCTAATTCATTGTATCTTCTTTTGAAGAGTTTCTGGTTAATGTGAGAAGTGCAACATGCGTGACATGTAAAAGAAGTCTTAAGGAAATGAAGGGGACATATTTTAACATCCATTCATCCAGGAAGCACCCAGAGCAGTCAGTGTGAAGGTGAAGTTAGCCTTCTTAGCCTGTTGCTTTCTTTATTGCTATCAGGCCGACAGCAACATTAGTATTTTAAAGTGACTGGGGCAGATTGCAGTGACTTCCTTCAGCTGGAAGACTTGCTGTATTTAATTAAAAATGAAAGTGAGAGTACATCAGCTCTCTTCTAACATCCCTTTTGTTTTGTGTTGTGTTTTCTCAGATTGAGTCTTAATGTTTTGAGGGGACCAGAAATTTGAACATGTTTAATTCAAAGGCATCTGGACTATTCCATCAGCTAATAAGTATTGTGTGATGCTATCATGAGCAAAAAGAGAGAAATACCATATCCATGTTTTCAAGGGTTCATTTTAAGTTACTTCTAAGTGAGCAAACCTTTTCAAAAGCTGATGAACTGATCCTTAAGCTTTAGGTCTTTCATGATGTTTGTCATATTTAAACTCTCCTGGGCCATAAGCTACGAATTCACGAGCTGAATCATATTTGCATTTGAAGAGCTTATTATCAATGCTTGACAACCTCCAATTTGAGGCTTATGTGTATCCTGTGTTCATGGGAAAAACAGTGTAAGATGTGTCAGTGCATGCCTGGTGTTAAGAAGCAGGTGTGTCTCTCTCCTGTGTATTAGGGGCCTGTATGCAAGGGGCTGCTGGGGGATGCCCTCATTCATGCTGCTAACTAACGAGTCCCTCAGGCCCAGACTGAAACCAGCAGTGCAACAGACTAACAGCATTACCATGACAAAGGTTGGTGCTCGGATGCAGTGCGATAAAGGCATGGTGGAAATAAAAAGGCATGTCCAGTTCACACATTCTCACTGGGGTCAGACTGAAGCTCTCCAAAGTGTCCAGGCTTTAGTGATGTGACAAGACATGCCTGTGCATTTCACTCATGAGTCCCAGGAGATGTGCAAACAAAACGTAACGCGCTACAAAAGAATTGTCAACTTGAGGGAATGTCATACTGAAAAATGTTTTCTGGTGATGGGAATCAGTGAGCCTCTTCAAAGGTCACACGGGTTC
This sequence comes from Thalassoma bifasciatum, assembly GCA_008086565.1. NCBI lineage: Eukaryota > Metazoa > Chordata > Actinopteri > Labriformes > Labridae > Thalassoma > Thalassoma bifasciatum. The sequence continues at coordinate 115,764 of RPOG01000243.1, read as the reverse complement.
ACAATGAGATCGTATTTCCTCCCTTGGCTTTCTTGAACCACACAATCAATTAATGGCTCAAACATTCAGTCAGAACAATGGGACACAATCACTTGAATGGACCATATAACTCAATCAACCAAAACCAATTTTTACTTTGACAATAAAAACATCAGACACTCCTGATCCTTTGTGAGATTGATTTATGACTCAGTGAAGAAGGTGCAGTTGGCCATCACTAAGAATATTCAAATGAATGATTAGCTCATAATGTTGCTGCACTTCAGACCTTGCTTGATAATATTTTGGGCTAAATCGGCTCTCAGTTGGTTATGTTAAAAAATAAGGCAATAAAAATCTTTTTTGTGTCATCTGAAAATTGAATAAATTCTTTTCAGTATCATTGCAAAATAAAACCCATGACATGGCAGTTTCAATGTTCTGTTAGTTATTATGCAGGTAGCTCATCCAATCAGCAACAACAAATACAAGATGTTATTGGGTCAGCCCAGTTACACTTAGTGGGAAGAACCCAATATCAACAGGTTTTATGGTCTGCCAGACTAATTGAAAAATAGTAAAGGTTCATTTGCAATGCAGGTTTTAAGGTTAGCTCACTGACAAACCTCAGCTCAGACCAGCACCAAAGTGTCTGACTGCAGCTGAATGTGACAAACCTTAAAACAAATATTGGTATAAATGGCTGTACAACAAAATCTACAGTCTGTGTTCAATAAATGCCTCAATAGAAAGATCAGAGTCCTCTTACCATAAAGATCCAACTCTTTTTTTCTCTGTCCCCTTGCCTCTTCCTCCCATCTGAGTCTGAAGTCTTTTCAGTATGTGCGCTCATGTGTGTATGGGGCCTCCAGTGCAAAGCACTTCTGTGGCCTGGCTGCCGGGCCAAGCACAATGGAGCCTGATCCCCCATCCCCTCTGTCCCCCTGTGGCCTAAAGAAGTCTCTCTGCAGGAGTGGAGCAGGACCACCTCAGTATCCTCCAAGCTTGCACAACTTGAGAAGCCTGTATTTTCTTTTTGGTTAGTTTTGCTCTGCTTGGGTGACTTAAGTGCTAGTCTATGAGAAGCCATGACTCATTAATTTCCTCTTTCTTGATTTTTTTTTTTTTGGTGCCCCTGCCGCTGTATGCTCTGAAGACTACTTTTAACATCAAAGCTATCAGCAATACTCTACATTTGAGGAGTAATAGACTTACAGGACAGGCCAAAAGTTTGGGAACACCTCATTCAATTTGCGTTTTCTTCATTTTCATGACTATTTACTGGACTGATTGACCTTCATTTCTTAGAGTAATGATGGCCACTCGTATTTCTTTTGTTAGCTGATTGGTTCTTGCCATAATATGAATTTTACAGTTGTCCAATAGAGCTGTCGGCTGTGTATTAACCTGACTTCTGCACAACACAACTGATGGTCCCAACCCCATTGATAAAGCAAGAAATTCCACATATTAACCCTGATAAGGCACAGCTGTGAAGTGAAAACCATTTCAGGTGACGACCTCTTGAAAATTGCAGAGAGTGGGAAAAGCAGTAATCAGAGTAAAGGGTGGCTATTTTGAAGAAACTAGAATATTAAACATGTTTTCAGTTATTTCACTTTTTCTTTTGTTAAGTACATAACTCCATGTGTTCATTCATAGTTTTGATGCCTTCAGTGAGAATCTACAATGTAAATAGTCATGAAAATAAAGAAAACACTTTGAAGGTGTGTCCAAACTCTTGGCCTGTACTGTGCGTGCAAAAACATATTATAACATAGGAAAGTAAAAAAAAAATTATGATGCAGAAAAACGAGGGAAAAAAAGTTTAAATACGAACTAATAACACAAATAACATAACTTCCCGTCTTCCTCCAAAGATCAAGTCCAGTTATTACACATTTTAGTTTTGCTTATCCTGATAGCAAGAAGAAATAAAAACTACACAGCATACAAATACTCAGCTTTTAAGAGGATACTAAGCCTGAAATGTTAGAGTGATAACTCTGCAAACAAAACTTGACTAGCGGCAGCATGTTAGCATCATTTTGCAAGCCCGAGGCTGAAAGTGCAGTAGTCTGTAAGTAGAGCCAGCAGCTCTACAGCAGAGTCCTGTTCTTCAGTGATGATTCAGTGTTGCTAAAAGAAACATCAGTGTGATGAAAACATAGAGCCATGAACATATCTTTTCAATCTTCAGACTAACAGGAGCCGACGCACTTGCACAATGAGATGGATAGACTTGGAGATAGAGAGAAATCACGTGGTAGATAAATATGTAGCTAGTATGCATTTGAACATAAAATAAAGCGATGAATGAACACTGTTGAATTCCACATTGATCTTCTAACAGGGAACAATGGAGAGAATGGTTGACAGACAGCAAAACTTAGAGAGAGTGAACTCAACAAACCCGAGGGTCCAGAGGAAGTAGCCTCATCTCCATGGTCTTCAGCCACTGCCTCAGTGCCCTGATCTGACCTCTGAACTCACACTGCCATTGACCTAAGTCTTCCTCATCCCTCCTGAAACAGACAAAAATATGTTACATTACAAATCTTTGTCATATATTCCTTTATAAAATAATAAAGAATGGGGATAAAATTTTGCCTCCGAACCCACTGGGTTATTAATGACTTATGAGTGTGTTGAAATGTATTTGTGAATCATCCAGTGCTTCTAACAGTAAACGCCCATCATAGTGTTATTTCTTGTCACTGAGATAACCAGTACAATCTCTGACTCAACAGGAAGAAGAAGAAGACTGGTAGGACAAACACAATGATGGAACTGTGACCTGAACGGCAGCAGGAAGAGGTTACACAAAGCTGTCAGCAGACATTATTCTTATCAAAAGATAAGCCAACAAGGCCTTTGCAAAATATCTCATTAGGAAGGCATATGCTCCTTCTCTCTCTGCTGGGCTGGAACCCCATTCTTCTCATTTCAGCATGTTTCTTTCAGATGTGGTCACTTCTCTATTCACTGTGTCTTTTATTGTCAGCAAATGCAGACGTACTGGTCTACAAAACAGATACAGTTGATCAGCTGTCTTCAAAAACTGACTGTTGGTATTGGTGGCTGCTTACGGGAAAGCAGGTCAAGCTTTGGTGCCCAAACTTGCCTCACTTATAAATTGTCAAATTCAAAAGAAACTGTGCATCTTGTCATTGCCCTTGCTGCTTGGCACAACAATTACAAGAGTGTTCAAGAAACTAATGATATTTCTATTGGCATGTTGTAAAAGTGGGAGCATGCACTTGATACTAGCCCAGGCTGTAACTCCAGTCCATGTCTGCTGACCCACTAATGCTGTACTACCTGGATGTAAATGCAGAATGAGAGACAACATCTTGCAGCTTGATGGGGAAATGTTGTTCAGGCTGTTACTGTTAACTTTCACTGAAGCACTACATACCGGGCATGTAGCACCATAAAATGTAATAACTCCACATTGTGTTTTAGTGTGATACATTTTGACTTCATTTGTAATAAAACTGGATTTTGTCACACTATACCATATTTTGTAATAAAATTCTAAAACACAATAAGTACCAGTCTTGCAACAGTTTGTAGTAGTCTTTCATATTGCATCAAAATGCACCAAATTCTTACATTTTCTTGATTAAAAAAAGTTTAACACCCACATTTTGTAATTACTAACTGAAAATATGTAAGTTTATGTTACACAATGTGGCAAAGTTCATTACATATTACCTACAAGAATTTTGTTAAAAAATGTGGTAGAGTATCACAAAATAAAAAAGTATTACATGATCACATAATGTGGCATTATTACACAATGTAGTTCTACAAAGACCAAGAATATGGATGTCATACCACAACAAGGACCTCAAACCAATGACACTAACTCTGAGCACCTGTGTGATCTAATGCAGCCCTAAATAACAGCCCATCTTTTACAAAACCTCTACATTTTTTTTTCCAGTTGATATACTTTGAAAGATGATAGCTGTGCTACAGATGTGATCTTGATGTTAAGGCTGATTAAAGCACAATATTTGATGAAGAATTTGTCTTTACACTGGCAGAAAGTTGATGCACTTCCTGTTTCTTAAAGGCTGATTGATAAACCTGTGCCTAAAAGTTCCATTACTGAGTGAAAAGGATAGCATTTTCCAGCACTAGAATCATAACATACCCATGTCTATGATCCTGTGATGTAGGTGTTGGTGATCCAGATACAGCACTTCCTTTATCCTGAAAATGATGGACGGAAATGATGGAGAAAGAAAAACAAAGCAGTGTAAAACTATGGGGTATTGCTGACTGTCGTGGCCCTTGAAGCTGCTCCACAAACACTTTAATCTGTGAACTCGGTTGTGATGATGTGACTGTTTAGCCTCTCCTCCTGTGTTCTTACCTCCCTGCCTCCAGCTTCTGATGGAGTTAGAGCTGGTAGGGAAAGGCTCAGATCAGAGTAGTCAAGGGAGCTGAGTGAAGAATTCTGGGAAGTGGGTGCCCCATTGCTCCTGTTGGCAGGCTCCTCCATCAAAACAAGCGGCTAATGTTGGCATATAAAGCCAAAAATTACTAATGGCACAAGAGGTTAATCATCATGTATGCAACTCATTTGCAATAGACTGGTGATTTTTAATGGTGTTCTTGTATTAGTATTTTTTTTTTAATTAACATGATCAGAACAAAGTACTTGATAGGTAGTGCTTTAAGGTCAACAGCTTACCATTGCTTCACCCAGTGTTCACTTTTCTGATAAATGGATTATCATAACAGCTTGATCTCAGCAGGTTTAGGACCATTGTTGTTACTTATGCTGAGTAGTTTTACCTGACTGTCAGGCTTTTTTTGGGAGGAGGGTAGGTCAGGCTAACATTGCCCTCAAGTGGTCAACTACAATTGTTACCTGTGCTGAGTCCTACAACACATGGCACTTCTAGTTTGAGTCAATCTCATTTACTTATACAACTTTGAATTGTTCACTGAATGTATGTAACAAACATTGTCACTTAATAAGATATAAATCCCTTTTTTTGGCTCTAGTCTGAACAAAGCAAAGCAAAACAGTCTATCAAACTTAGGGTGACCACATTCTGAAAACTGAAAAAAAAAGAGGACCGCCTGGTAAGATACTCAAAGACTACTAAATAGCTTCATCACCCATACATTTATTCAAAACAACTTTTTGAAAAGGAAATCATCTAAAGTATAAACAAAGATAATGTATTCCCCAGTAAAAAATAAAAAAATAAAAAAACTGTCTTTTTTGAGATTTTTTTTGCCCAGTTGAGTCACAATTTTGAGATACAAAGTCAAATTCATTAGATAAAAGGTCAAAACGTTGACTTTTTTCACAATTTTTGTTGTTAATTTTTAAAATTTTGGCTTTAACTCAAAATTTTGGCCCGCTAAATCATAATTTCTGCCTTTTTCCCTCAGAAGTTTTACTTTTTTTTTTTTTTTTCAAATTTTGACTTAATTTGGGTTCAAAATTCTCAAAAAGCCAAGTTTTCACTTTAATTATATAACTGGCAGAAATGGGCCTCCGTATTACCATATATAATTTTTTTTATAAATTTAATATTCATTGGATTACACATCAAGTCATTTGAAATGGGCATATCAAGGATGCTACTTCTGATTGTGGAGTTAATCTTGTGGGTTTTTTTGCATTTATTGATCATAAGGCCAAAGTGAGGGAGTAGAGACTTGCAGCTAAGAGTCATGGCTGGGGGTCAAAAAAGCCTTTAGCCTCTACATATTGGCACTTTGCGCCAACCACTACCCGAGAATTTTTTCATTCTAAATGACTTAAAAATTAAAAAATTAATAGAGTTGGATTTGTCAGTATCACATGAATGACAAGAGGGTCTCTCCAGAGCATATTTATTTACAACATAGTGTTATTTTCAGAAAGTACATCAAAATCCACTCACCACATCATTCAAAGCAAAATCTGCCTCACAAGCTAAGCTAAATGACCAGTTAGTTCATGAACTTCTATATTTGACGAAGCTCAAAATCAGTACAGTGACAATTGCTGTTGTCTTTGCTATCTTACACTAATGTTTTTCCCAAATATCCTTTATAAATGTGGTTACACATGCAAGGCAAATAAAAAAAAACTTGATGGAAAAAAGTAAAAAGATTTACAGAGGTAAAACACTTTAGAGATACATGACAGAAATACTTGCAGTGGAAAAATAACAGCAAAATAAAGCTTGATTTGCAAAGGAAATATGTGGCAAAATGTCAACTAAAATGAACTAATACATGTGATACATACATTCATGCAATGTGGTTCTTTCTCTTATATTGAAAACCAAATGTATCTTGTTGCTACTTTGGTTGGACTGAATTTATAGAGGATACAAAAATATCAGTTAATTTAGACTCAAATTAATGAAGAAGCTGTTCTGCTATTTTAATCTCAATTAAATGACGAAATAAATGAGGAAATACAGAATTTTTTTTGCTTAGGGAGTGTTCTCTAAAAAGTAAGGATATCACAGAATAAAAGCAAATGAAGCGTTCAAGTAATAAATATATGAAAAAAGTCATGAATGAAGAGTGTCTCTAAAAAGCATCCCAAGATGATGTCAGGTTGACTCAGCCTCAGCTTTCTTCGAATGTGGTGTGCAATGGAAGAAAGGACATGGCAGATCTAGAAACAAAAGAAAACATCTATGAATTGAAATGAGAAATTAAATAAGAAATAAAAAGAGAATAAATCAAGTCACGCAGCCAAGTAAATAAAATTTGATGAAACAAAAATATTCATGCGCAGCAAATAAAATCATGATAAGACACCCAAAAAGACATATTTCTTTAATGTACCTTTGCAACTGGAGGTAGATAACATGGACTCGCTAAACCATCCAAATTGAAAGGATCGTTTGCTCCAGGCAGCTGCTGATGTGGATGTTTCATATGTTGGACTCTGAGGGACTGAGGCAGCTGTGGAAACAACAGAATACAGAACTTTGAATAAGCAATAATACAAAACTTTTTATAGATACAAGTCTTCAGTTGTGTTTGAGATGGAGAGAATGACATGAATAAATGGATTACTTTATGAGATGTGATAATCAACAGAATAAACAAAAGGAAAACAATAAAAACAAATTCAACTTACAAGAACCAAAATAACAGGAGGCAGGTCTGTAAGGGGATCAGGTTCAATTCTGACATCATCTTGGGATTTACCAGGGACACTTGGTGGATGGTGAATATAAAGAATCCAAAACTTGGAGTGTGTAAAACAATGGTGTAATGAAGTCAACATATGTAGAAGTCCATAGAATGAAATTTGCAGTAAGTACAAGGTGATGAAAGATATGAAACTGGATCCAGGACAATTGCTTAAATTTTAATCCTGGCACTTTTTCAGTGTTATGTTCTTTAGTGTCTCCTTTTTTTAAGTGTCTGATCTGGTATGATATGTAGTAAGGAAACATTCAAAATAAAAGCTTGAACAAAATCTGTCCATACTCGATACAAAAAAATCTAAAATTCAAAGGCATCTGTTTTTTGAACTCTTTAAAACATTTAACTGAGTTGACACAGTTTCTCATAAAATAGGACTTTCATAAAAAATAAACAATTTAAAAGGAAACAAGTTATTTGGGAAAAAATATTGCTGTTTGACATACATATAGTATATATTAGTTTCAGAAAGCACAAGTGTACAACTTTTTCCACAAATGTGAAATAAAAACTATAAGGTCACTTTAAAAAACAGTACAGATTTCATGCTTTGGAAAATATAATCTCGTAGATCAAGCCAAAGGAAATTAATATCCTGTATATATCTAGCAATGCTTGTTATGTCTCCATAAATGAGGCACGTGTTTAGACATCAGTTAAATTGGATAAAAATTCAATAAGCTATGTAATTCTGTGTGACCACTTGCAGGGTAGAAAAAATAAATTATATCTGTCTGTTAATGTAACTATTTCTTCTTGTGTGTATCACTATGTTTGGATCTAAGTAAAAAAGTTGTTAGGAACAGAACCAGCTAACTAGAATCTGCGGTTGTAGCCACTTGAAGAGCTGTAGGAAGATGATGCAAAGGTCATGCTGAAGCCAGCATCAATGCTGCCCCTCCTGGAGCCTGTTCGAGATCCAGTTCTTGAGCCAGTCCGGGAGCCATAGGCAGATCCAGGACCACTTGCGTTGTAGGGACTGTAGAGACCTTTACTGGATGTGGAGGAGGCCTCAAGAAGCCTCAGGCCTGTTCCCTCTTCAATCATGCTCTTGTCCATGGCATCTTTGAAGGATATCTTGAGTTTGGTTTTTGGACATGTGATGTATTTAGAGTAGGAGGTGACATCTCTTAGTTTCTGGGCAGTACGAGCATCAATAGTGCCCTTCTTAATTGATTCATCTAGCGACACTCTGTTTTCAACATCAGGCTCGATGAGTCCACCGGTCAGATACTGGACCTCAAGGAAACGTTGCCCTGCTTCATAGTATAACCAGCCCTTCTTGAGGGCCTGGGATGCAGACATCTTGACTTTTGTTTTTGGGTCTTCAAATCCATTAAAGGCTTTTTGAGCCAGGTTGAGGCGGTCCACCATGATTTTATCCACCAGACCTTTTTCTGTGGCATCAGCAACTGAGAATTTTTCCCCAGTTGAGGGGTCAATGATACCTCCTGTGCAGGCTTGGGCTTCCAACAGCCTTTGGCCTGAGATGTTGTCAACCAGGTTCCTGTGTATGGCCTCAGTAATAGACACTTTCTCCAGTGTGTCTATGTCCAAGATCCCAGCGACTGGGCAAGTCACCTCTGATGGATCATTCCACACGATGGCAGGTGCTTTAATAGAGGGGATGGGGCTCATTGGAGAGGAGTAAGTGGAACCAGTGGTGGAACCGAAGGAGGATGAGCGCGAGCGGAAGCCTCCTGTGTTTCCAGACAGCATGTCAGCAAATTCTGTAATGGCCAGGTTTCCAGCTCTGTATGTGTCAAGAGCCTTCTGGTCAATAAGCCCACGGGCAATAGCATCATCAACATCATACTGTCTCCCTGACCGCCTGTCGATGATGATGGATTTGACAGTGCCATCAGAAGAGGTCATTGTGATCTCCTCCCATTCACATTCTTGCTCAGCAAGCTCCAGGTAGGTCTGATGATCGATGAGTCCTTTCCTGTAGGCCTCGTAAACAGTCATTTCTTTTCCAGTCTCTGGGTCGACGATGACAACTCTGCGTTTACGAACTGATGATTTGGAGGAAGTCTTTCTTTCCCGTTTCTTTTCTTTCAGTAGCAGGAGTACCAGGCCAGTGTCAGGATCAGTGATGCATCTATCCATGAGCCCCAGGTAGGTCAGATTTTCTTCTGTGTTGGGATCAAAGAAACCTTTGGTGTCATCAGATGGATCTGTCAGGATCTCGTTCATTTCCTCATCAAAGAAGCCACGGCTGTAGGCCACCTCAACTGGCAGACGATGACTTTCCTCAGGATCGATGATACCACCTGTGGCAATCTGTGCCTCCAAGAGTCGGATGCCATGGTCTTTCAGGATGAGCCCCTTCTTCATGGCCTGGAACAGGGAGATTGTTTGGCCTGTGTAAGGATCTCTGTACCCTGTCACTGCACGCTCAGCAGAGAGGAGCTTGTCTTTGAATTCAGGTCCTACAATTCCCATTTTCACTGCCTCATTGACAGTCAGTTTGAGGTTTTTGATTGGATCAATGACATACCCCGTGGCTGCCTGAGCTTCAAGAAGTTCAAACGCTGTGCCTGGCCTGATCATGTTCTTTTTCATGGCCTGATAAATAGACAGACGTTCCTTTGAAGGCTCCAAGAAAACGCCAGCAATACAGCTTGTGCCCTGAAGGTAACATGACAGTTTATCACGAACCTCATCCACTGTGACTTCTCCTTTCAACAGTGAATCAGCAGTATCCTGGTCAATAATTTGTGATTCGAGCAGCTGCTCAATTGTGATCCATTTCCTCAGACCCCTGAACATCAGCCTCTTGTCTCCGAGGGAGAGTAGGCGCAATCCACCGTCCAGCTTGCATCTCTTGAGCAGCTCTGCATAAGATACTTTCTCTTTTGAGTCAGGGTCAACAAATCCCTTGACTTCATCAGTCAGCTTCTCATTGGTTTCCTTGTTAATATAGCCTTTCTGCATGGCAATGTCCATTGGCAGGTGGACCTGTAATTCGGGATCAATAATGCCACCTGTGGCTGTCTGTGCCTCCAACATTTTCAGAGCATAATCCTCTGGAACAAGATCTTTTTTCATTGCCTGGTAAAGAGATATGACTTTCCCACTGTATGGGTCTTTGTATCCAGTGACTGCTCTCTCAGCTGAAAGAAGCCTATCATGGATCTCAGGGCCGACAACACCTTTACGAACAGCTTCGTCAACAGTGAGGGTTTCATTCTTGAGAGGATCAACAATGAATCCTGTTGCAGCTTGTGCTTCCAGCAGGTTAAGGGCAACTTCTGGTTCAAGGAAATTACTCTTCATTGCTTGGTATATGCTGATCTTGGGGCTTGTTTCAGTTGAGACGCCAGCAACACAGCCTGTACCATAGAGATAATGCTTCACACTGGTCAGCTCCATTATGTCACGGATGTTTCTCTTGCCCTCTTTAAGGAGGTTGTATGTCTCCAAGTCAATGATACGTGCATTGTAGAGCTCCTCAATGGTTATCCTTCTCCTTATGGTTTCACATGCTGGTGGACCACTTACTCTTGACTCAATGATCTCAATGATAATGATTATCATTCTCTCTTTGGTGATTTTACCAGAGCGGTATTCATCCATGAGTCTCTGCCTCTCCCGCTCTGGAAGCAAATCAGAGTTCATGACATCCCAGAGGTTCTTTGATTGGTCTGCAAGACCCTCAATTGGGATGGGAATTTCGGTGTTGGACAGATTCTTCTCTGTTTGTTCCATCGTGTACAAGTGAGTTGTCTCAACAACAGTTGGAGACCGAGGTTTTAAGACTGGAAGGATGTTCAGGCCTGTCTCTGGATCTCTTTGGCACTTGTCTTTGAGTTGTCTGTATGTGACGTTCTCATCAGTCTCTGGATCGGAGAAAGCTTTGTAATCAGCTGGTGGATCAGACAGGGTTTCAGCAATGTCTTTGGAGAAAATCTTCTTCTTGTACGCCACATCAGTTGGGACACGATGGCTGTTTACAGGGTCGATGATTCCTCCGCTAACCATCTGTGCTTCCAGCAGGGGCATGGCATGCTCTTTCAAGATGAGATCTTTTTGCATTGCTTCACAGAGGGAGATTTTATTGCCGGTGAAGGGGTCTTTATAGCCAGTCACAGCCTTTTCTGCTGAGAGGAGTTTTTCATGTAGTTCTGGGCCAACAAGGCCTGACCTCACTGCCTCGTCCACTGACACACACTGATTCTTGACAGGATCTACCATGAAACCAGTGGCTGCCTGGGCCTCAAGAAGGGTAAGACCTGTGTTGTGTCTGAGGTGCTTCTTCTTCATAGCTTGGTAGATGCTAACTGTCTCTTTTGTGGGCTCATAGTAGATGCCAGCTATACTATCAGAGCCTTGCAAGTATTTGTTGACATTGGGATTCTCGCTGACTTTTTTCGGTGTTGTTTTGCCTTTTTGGAGAAGCTCAAATGTAGGTTTGTCAATGATTTTGGAGTCATATAGAGAGCTTGCAGGGACAGGTGATCTGAGCCCCTTGAAGCTGGACTGTTCTTGTTTCTTGGCCTCATTCTCATTTACAACTGTGATGACTATCTTGAATAGTTTTTCAATTGTAATCTTTCCTGATCTGAACTGGTTAAGCAGGTCAAGCTTTTGAGCCTCAGTGAGATACTCAGAGTGCAGAATTTCCCAGATGGTCATCTTTCTGCCCTTAAATGGTCCAGAGTCGGGCTCCACAGATGCCTGAGACAAAGCATCTTTAGTCTGGGCTTCAGTGAGTGCTGGCTCCTCCTTTGAATTAATGGCGTCATCAGAGAGAGGTAGAAGTGGGAGACCAGTTTTCTTGTCTTTGACACACCTCTTGAAAAGCTCTGAATAAGTGACGTTTTCTTTTGTGTTGGGGTCATAGAAGCATTTTGTTTCATCCGTCGGGTTAGCCAGGAGCTGTTTCATTTCATCGTCAAAATAGTTTCTCTTGCATGCAACATCATGAGGAATGCGAAGACTCTTGACAGGATCAATGATACCACCAGTGGTTGTTTGGGCATCAAGCAGGCGTATTCCTTGTTCTTTTGGTATAAGATCTTTTTTCATGGCCTGGAACAGAGATACGGTTTTTCCTGTATAAGGATCCTTGTAGCCTGTAACAGCACGCTCTGCAGAGAGGAGTTTCTCATGCAGTTCAGGACCAACAACACTGGCTTTAACAGCTTCATCAACAGTATACTTCTGATTATTAGCAGGGTCAATCATATAGCCGGTTCCTGCTTGGGCTTCAAGCATATTCAAGGCTGGTCCTGCTCTCATGATGTCTTTCTTCATTGCTTGGTAGAATGACATTGTCTCCTTGGATGAGTCAATAACTACACCTGCGATGCCATTTGTGCCCTTCAGTGCCTTGTGGACAGGCTCCATTTGTGACACCTCTTTGACTGTCTTATTGCCCTTGTGCAGCTTATTGTACAGGTCTTTATCAATGATTTTGGACTCCAGAAGCTCAGTGGCAGGGACAGGTGCTCTCAGACCATCAAAGGTAATTTCATTCTTCTTCTCTTTATCTTCGGCCACAGTAATCACAATCTTTATGATTTTCTCAATTGTGATTTTGCCTGTCTTGTATTGACGTAGGAGGTCTTTCTTTTGGTCTTCAGTGAAGTACTCAGAGTTGATAATTTCCCAAATGGTGACATTCTTTCCCTGGAACCTTCCAAATGGCACAGACACAGTAGTTTTGCTGAACAAATCCTTGGTTTCTTCATCTGTGTACATGCTTGAGCACTGAGCGGCTTTGTCTGTGATTGGCAAGAGTGGCAGATTGGTGTCGGGGTCAGTTGAGCATCTTGCCATTAGCTCAGAATAGGTTAGAAGTTCCTGAGTGCTGGGATCAAAATATCCCTTTGTATCATCAGTGGGATTCTCCATAATCTTGTTCATTTCAGTGTCATAGATTCCCTCATCATAGGCTTTGTCGTTGGGTACACGATGACTGTTGATGGGGTCTACAATGCCACCAGTTGCAAGCTGAGCCTCGAGGATCCTGATGGCATGGTCATGCTCGATCAATCCCTTTTTCATTGCTTGACAGGCAGAGATTTTTCCCCCAGTGTATGGATCTTTGTACCCAGTAACTGCTCTCTCAGCTAAAAGCATTTTGTCATGCAATTCAGGGCCGATAACACCTTCTTTGACAGCCTCGTTGACAGTGAGTTTCTGATTCTTGATGGGGTCTATGATGTAACCTGTTGCTGCCTGTGCTTCTAGCAGAACCATGGCTGTGCCTGGAGTAATCTTCTTTTCCTTGGATGCTTGGTATATCGACATCTTTTGTTTGGATGGTGTCAAAACACCAGCAATGCAATTTTTTCCTTTAAGAGTTCTCTTTAGATTTTCACCCTCACCAAGCTGCTGTACAGTTGTTTTGCCATTTTTCAGCTTGTCAAAGTCCTTCTTGGGTAGAAGACCAAGATTGTGAAGTCTACTGGCAGGTACCTTTTCACGGATGCCATCAAAAGATAAGGGATCTGGTTTCTTCTCCGTACCATCTGCCACATCACCTAGATTTTGACCATTGGGAACTGAACGTGTAAGCTGAACATTTGAAACTGTGACTTGGGGAATGAATGGCATGTTTGTATCTTTCTTTGCATCCTCAAGCTGTTTCAGCTGCTCACGTAGTTTCTGGTTCTCTTCTTCAAGTTTCTTTTCCTGCTCGAGTCTCTTCCTCTCCAACTCTTGCATTTGTCTTTGCTTGTTGAGCATCTCTTCTTCAGCCTCTTTTTGTTTGTTGAGAGCTGCATCCATGGTGGCCTGGAGTTTCTCCTTCTCCTCCTCCATCTGCTGTCTCTGGCGTTCTTGTTCTTCTTTGAGAGTTTTGCCCTTCCTGAGTTCCTCTTCATACTTGCTCTCCAGCTTCTTTTTCTCATTTTCAATTTGTTTCTCCTTCTCCAACAGCTTCTCCTTTTCTGATTGGAATGTCTGCTTGAGGGCTTTCTTCTCCATCTCCATCTGTTTCTGCTGTGCATCAGCAATCTGGTAGGAAAAGCAGCACAAACACAAGTTAATTAAGGAATTAGATGAAATGTTTCATTTGTGTCACAATACTAGGTTTTGTTCTAAAATGCTTAAATTTAACTTAATTTTGAATATTTATAAATCATACAATGCACTATGCTTACGCATGTCGATATATACATAATTCCTTGTGAATGTGATGGTAATTGTCTATTTTACAAGGCAATTATAATTTAAAAACATAATTCTGCTGCTATAAAAATCCACAGTGTTGCTCTAAAAGTTGAAGTGGAGTGAAATAATTGCCATTATCTATGAAATCTGTGGTGTTGATACTGGATTAATATGCCTTTTAGTTGTGCAAATCAGAGAAGACTACTGGCCCTGCCGACCAATATAATAAAATATTACACAATGCTTGAAAATGTTTATGCCTATCCCTTCACTTGCTTGTTTGTTTGTTTGTTTGTTTTTTTACCTTTGATTAACTGTGCTATTTTGCTTTGTCCCAAATCTTTAAGACAACAGAGACTTTTTTTCCCTCCTTATCTTTGTTATCAAAGGGCGAAGAATGACACTTTGGAGCAAACTTCTGTGGAAAACTGAAAGAAACTGCAATGGCCCTGAAAATTTTTGTTTAAAATGATGCAAACTTAACCAGAAAAACTAAACCTCTCCTGGAACTGACACCGCTACAATGCTGCCCTAGTGTCCAAAGATGAACACAAACAAACATCCACTCCATAGTTTAACTCTGGAGACATTTTCAGGGATGGTTCAAGCTGATATCCTGTCCAAGTGGAGTTTTTACAGTGCCATGGCACTGCTTCAAGTGTTAAACTTTCATTTTCATAAAAATGTCTATTTACCCCGGACAACTCTGCACTATATTCGAGGAGACAACGCAACCAAAGAAAAACACTGTTTGGTTCTTGAATTTCTTGAAGTTTTGGGCACTGCAGTATTAATGCTAATTTTTATTCCTCCAGCCTTTAGTTACTGTCTGATGAAACTTAAGATTGTTTACATCATGAAGGTCATTTTAATGCTTTGGACAGAAAACTACCATCACCCTGTGACCTATGGTATTTAATATAGACTGATAATTTCCTGAGGCAGCAGAAGTTATTCCAGGACTATTTTCTTTTTTCATGTGTTGGTTAAAACCTAGCCAACTTTACCCCAGGTTTTGCTGGGCAGCTGTAAACCCTGAAATTTACTCGCATCCTCTTTTATCCCCTCTCTTTGTTCACTGTCAGTGTTCTGACAGTCCTTAAAAGAGCTGCTAAAAATCTTCAGGTTACTCAAAGTGCATGATATTACAAGCAGTCACAGTCCGCCATACGTCTCTTACTCTAAAACTGATGATTTTAGCCCAGCCGCCTTAGTTAGCAGGGTAAAACCAACACTCTTACTTCGGTCACAGCTCCTGTGACTTGTAGAAGCTAATGGTACCGCACATCTATCGCGACTACATAGCTAACACCAACAACACCTGTGTAGCTTTGGTAAATCTATCGGTCCATTAGAAAGATCTCTACATTATGTGTAGCCAAACCTCACCAAAAGTTTGTGTTTTTGTGGTAGTAAAGGCTGAGCACTTGGAAATGTTGAGTTTGAACTTATCTACAGCATCTGGGCCATTGCAGCTTTCACTCTATTGCCATTGTAGAAAACTATTACTACTATAGCTATCACATTTTTATGCATACAAATCGGTGTATGTTGTATAATGCTCAGTAGGGGTGTGACAATACTCCAGATGATACCAAATCCAAATACTGTGTTCAAAGCAAAAAGATTAGAGTATTTAAGTACTGCACAAGTGTCACTATCGTATAATTTTGATTATGGTATAAAAGCCAAAGAGGTGTTTAATTTTTATTACAGCAGTATAACATTTTATGGACCATCAGCGTCTCTCAGTGAGGGATGAGGTTTGAGGCAGAATTCGTAACACACGTTAAAATTTTCAGCCATAACTATCAGAACAAATGCCCTCAGCTCTGCCATTCAAAGAAAAAAAAACAACATTGAAAACTTTACTTTTCTTCTCCTTTCTTCTGGCAGTTTCTGTTGTGCCTTATCTGTGCTGAACTGACTATGACTACACCACCACCACACCTGTGTATTGACACCATCACACTCTGACAAGGGCCAGAAGTGACATGGAAGTGGCTGCCTCTTAGTTCAAAATGAAGGGAAATACCCACTATCCACTGATATTGTGAGACAGCTTATTGGCTTAACGAAAATATTGAAAGTTTGTTGTCTTTATATCGTCACACCCCTAATGCTCAGCATGAGTGGGATAATAGCCAAAAATCTGTCTGGTATATATAAATGAATTAAGTCTTAAAACTAACATATCCGTAAAGTTTAAATAAGGGAAACTACACTGATCAAATAAACTTTGTACTGAGGGAAATCCTGCCATCAACAGTCCCAAGTACACACACAGTAGTGAGCACACTAAAAGGTGTGGGATGTGGTTGGTGTCAAGAAAGAGGAAAGGGGAGTTCACATGCCTTTTGTGTCATTTTGTGTACACAAGTGCATCTCATGCTAGTCAGAGGGTGGATACATACAACAGTTCTTACTTTGATATGAATGGTCTTTATATATGGAGGAAGTTTGATCTCTTTAAAGTTTGGCTCAATGGTTTGCTTGATGATCTACAGTAAGAGTGATTTGAGGAGTCGCCCTGATCTCTTAATGTCTTTTTAAGCTTCTGCACAATGTTAACTTTTGTTCTACAGTCAATCTAAAACTCAAAATTGATCTACTTCTGTGTTGGCAAATTCCTTTTAAACACACTTAATGTCGAGTCTTAGATACATAGCCGTAATCTTTGGTGGTTCTTTCCTGCTTCTGGCCCCAGTGTGATAAAGTGTAATTTAAGTTTTGGAGGGAAATGCAATTTTAAATCATTCCCGATTAAAATGATGAGTTATTGATTTGTTTTTGACCTGAGTTATAATGAGGTTTTAAACTGTAAGAAAAATGATGCATGTCTGAAAAATGGAGAAACATTCCAGGATATGAAAGAACATTCCGGATGCGATCTGCATGAGCACAGTGCACTGTAAAAGATAAATCTGATTCAGATTGAAACATTGACAATCAAAGATGTGGATTCATGATTAGTACGATCAGATAAGGAGACAGAGGAAATTTAAGAAAGAAGGGGGTTAGTTCTCAGATAGGTTGAACAATGACATAAGCTGCTCTGTTATGCCATTTTTGACACAATACCTCTTTAGACTTATTTTGTAGATCTTCAGCCTCCTTTTTCAGTCTAGCCTTCTCCTTTTCTAGGGCATCAATAGATTTACGTAAGGTATCAGCCTCTTTGCTGGTTTGTTGCCTTTCGGCGTCCAGTTTTTCAAATTCAGCCATTCTTTCTTTGGTGTCCATGTTGGTCTCATAAAGACGGGAAGCGATGGTATCGGCTTGGTTCTTGAACTTTTCGGCTTCCTTTGCAGCTTTGGCCTGGGCTTCGCTGAGCTGAGAAACTTGAAGTTTGAGTCTTTCAGCCTCGGCTGTGATCTCTATTTGCCTTTGCCTCTCCGCATCCAGCAGCTTCTGGTACTCCTCTGTTTCCTCCTCCAGACGCTGCTGCATCCGTTGTTTGTCCTCCAGCAGCTTCTGGGCCTGCTCCTGAGCCATGTCTTTCTGCTTTTGGAGCATCCCGGCCTCGGCTTTGAGTTTCGATGCTTCTTGCATGGCCTGCATTTTCTCTTTCAGCATTTTTTCTGCGAGGGCCTTTTGCTCATTCAGGTCGTCTTCAGCTATCTCTCGCAGGCGTGCGGCCTCCTGGGCCTCCATACTAAGTCGAGCTGCCTGTTCTGCCAGCTCCTTCATGTAATCTGCCTTCTCAGCCAGGATTTTCTGAGTGTTGTCCTGGTCTTTCTTGATGAGGCGTCGGTTTTCCTCCTCCATTTTGTTTTTCAGTTTGAGCAGCTCCTCCATCTGCACCCGTACTTTGAACAGCTCCTCTTCAACCTGGGCCCTTTGTTTGACAGAGTCATCCACTTCATCCTTCAAGCGCTGCAGCTCTTCATCCAGGATCGCTTTCTGTTTATCGGTGTCATCAAGCTTGAGTTTAACCTTGGTGAGCTCTTGCTCCACTGCGAACTTCTGTTTTAAGGTTTGCTCTGCCAGTTTTTTGTGCTTTGCCATTTCAGCATCTGCTTGTTCCTTTTGCTTGAGTGCTGCGGCTTCTGATTGTGCTCGTTTGGCAGCTTCAAATTCAGCCTCCTTCCTCAGCCTCACGGCATCCTCCTGGGCTTGGGCTTGGTTTGATGCTTCTTGCTCGGCAGCCACCTTTTGTCGCTCTGCTTCCTCTGCTTGTTGACGCAAGAGAGCGGCCTCTCTCTCAGCCTTCTCTTTAGCATTCTCAGCCTGTTTAGCAAGCTTCTTGGCTTTTTCATACTCCTCTTTGAGCTTTTTCTGCTCCTGGGTGTCTGCCTCCTGCTGAGCAAGGATGCTCTGGACCTTCTCCTCGGCTGCGGTGCATCTCAGCGCTGCTTGATTGGCTGCAACAATGTAATTATTTGCTTCTTCATCAGCCTCGTCTTTCTGCTTCTTGGCCTCTTCTGCCTTCTTTTTCAGACGGTCCACTTCGTCTTGGGCTGCCTTGTGCTGTCTGGCTGCCATCTCCTCTGCAGCTTGGATCTTCTTGAGCTTCTCCTCTGCTTCTCTCCTCCTCTTCTCCTCCTCAAGAGCAAGCTTCCTCAGTTTCTCCGCATCTTCTTCCGCTCGAAGTTTGCTCTGCTGAGTTTCCTCTGCAATGTTCTTCAGTTTGTTCAGTTCCAGCTCAAGGTCAAGTTTTCCAATTGAGGCTTTTTCATACTGGAGCTTGAGAATAGTAATCTCTTCCTCAGTAACTCGTTGCTGTTTGAGTGTCTCGTCCATCATCGCTTTGTGTCTTTCCAGTTCAGACTCAGAGTGTTTTTTCAGGAGGAGGATTTGTTCGTCAATGTCTCGCTTGTGCTGGTTGGCTTGGTCCTCCAGAGCCTTCCTCTGGTAGGCCTCTTCCTCAGCTTGCCTGCGTAGTCTTTCGTTTTCTGCCTCCTTCTCCTTCAGGGCTATTTCGGCTTCTGTTTTCAAACGAGTGGCTTCGCTGATGGCGGCGAGTTTCTCCTTCAGGATCCTCTCGGCTTCTGCTCTCTGACGAGCTGCCTCTTCCTCAGCGATCTGTCTCTGCTGCTTGGCTTCTTCTCTATCAGCCCTGAGCTTACTCGCTTCCTCCGCAAGAAGCCTCATCTTTGTAGCTTTATCGTCAAGAAGTTTTCTGCTCTTCTCCGAGTTGGACTCTGCATCCTTTTCTGCCTTCAACTTATTCTGAACGAGTAATTCCATTTCACTCCTGACTTTGGCCAGTTCATCCTCCAGCAGTTTCTTGTCTTGTTGAGCCTGCATGACTTCATTCTTTAGACGATAAAGTTCATCTTCAAGGAGGGTCCTCTGCTGCTCTGCGTTGTCAAACTCTGCCCGGAGACGAATCAGCTCCTGCTCTGCGACGAGCTTCTGCTTAGCTGTGCTCTCGGCGACCTTCCTCTGCCTCTCGAGCTCACTCTCAGCCATTTCTTTCTGCTTCAGGGCGGAGTCTTCAGCTTTGGCTCTCTTCTTTGCTTCACGCTCAGCCTCCTCCTTTTGCTTCTCAGCTTCTTCTTGAGCGAGGCTCTTGTTATGGGCTTCTTGCTCTGCTTGCTGTTTCAACCTGAGAGCCTCATCAGCTTTTTGCCTCCATTTATCGAGCTCTTTTTCAGCCTCTTCTCTGGCAAGTTTTGCTTCCTCCTGTTGCTTCTTGAGACGTTCTGCATCTTCTTGCAGCTGGTTGACCGTGCCCTGCTTCAGCTGGAGTGATTTTTCCAACTTGGTGGTCTTTTCTTCAAGTGACAGGTGCTCGCTCTTGAGTGCATTCTGGGCCGCAGTCGTGGCTGCTTCTTGAGCACGAATGATTTGTGTCTCTTTGTCAATTTCTGCTTGCTGCAACCGCCTTTTGGCCTCTTCTGCCTGCGTTCTCAATTTAGCAAGATCTTCTAGAGCTTTGTCCTTTTGCCTAGCAGCATCCCTCGCAGCCTCAGATTTCTGCTTGAGTGCCTCCTCAGCCTCGCGTTTCTTCTGTGTCTCATCATCGACTTGTCTGCGGAGCTTCTCGGCGTCATCCTGTGCAGTCTTTCTTAACTTTTCGGCCTCAGATGCTCTTTCACGGAGCTGATTGAGCTCAGATTCTGCGGTGGACTTCTGTCTGAGAGTTGTCTCAAGTTGGACTCGGATGGTGTTGATTTCAGACTCAATCTTGGTCTTGCTTTGAAGTGCGTCATCCACCTGTTGACCTTTGTCCTTGATTTGCTGCTCCGACAGGTTTTTGAGCTCATCGAGTTCAAGCTGTATTTTTCGCTTTTGTTTTTCTGCGTCTACAGCGGCGGTCTCTCTCTTGTTCACCTCTTCCTGCATTCTGAGCTTCAGCTCTTGAGCTTCTTTCTCAGCTTTGGCAATGGCCTTTGCGTGAGCTTCAGCTAACTGCTTCTGTTTGTCTAACTCAGCCTGCATCTTGGCCATTTTTTTCTGCTCTTCCTCTTTGAGTTTCTCTGCAGCTTTCTGCATTAGTGGAAGCAAATGGTAAAGAAAGAATTATAATCAAGCATGACATGTTAAAGGCAACACATTACATTAACGTGCTCAAAGTAGTGCGGTTCGACACTGGAACTACCGTGGCAATCACAGCGTCAACACACTGAAATATGAGCAGCTTAATGTATTGTATTACCAAGGCTATGTTAATGTTAAAGTTAAAAGATCAAAGTCAAAGTCAATCAAATGCAAATTAGATGCACATTCATTAAAGTGATGTTAAATTCACGATGCAGTTAAAATAATTCATGACAAAGACAATTCAGAGAAAAAATGATTTGGGGGAAAATGTAATGATTAATGTAGGGAAACAAAAAATCACTTCACAACACAGCAAAGAAATCATATGGCATGCAACTGTAGCTGTAGCAACATTTGAAAACTGCACTGAAACTGTGATTCTATTATTACTTAGCTTTAACTCATCAGTTGGAGTGTAAATATAAAAAAATAAATGCTTTCTTAATTTTTGTGTTAAATTAATGAATAATTTTAATGGATATAAATCTTCATTGTCATATTTGTGAGACAGGTACTTTTTCATGTATGCAAATGAGCATATCCCACACTTATTTATCTTCAAAACACTTAAGAAAAACACATCCTTCTGTCAAGCAGGCATAACTTTGAGGTTGCATTGTTTCAAAAGCCATTTGTTTCAATAACTTTGCAGACTATCTCTGTGCTAATGTAGGAAAATTTGTTAAAATGTTTTTTTTTTTTTTTTTACTAATTGAAGAGTAAATGCTAGATGTTATGTTAGAGTGTTATTTGCACAACTCACTTATGCTAACTTAATCCCATGCACTGGGGGTTCTTTATATCACTATTCACCACAAATGAGATGGAAAAGAATGGAAAAGTAAAAAAAACAAGAGTAACAGATTCAGATGATGTTGCTCAAGGTTAAGAAACCAGTCAGTCCTCCAGCAAGTATAAGAACACCGCAGGTTAGTGATAGATATTTCACTACACGGAAAAACTAAGAATGACATAGAGTCAAAAGCAGTTTGGAAAGTTAGTGAGGACAGTATGAAATAAATAAATACAGAACATGGCATGAAAGCAAATAAAATAAAATAAAAGGAGTGGAAGAGACAAACATGTTAGAAGAGTGGATACTTGTGAACATTTACCTCTTTAATGCTCAAACAAGTTAAGCATTCATCATGGCAAAGCACTGGCAAGCAGTTAAGAGAAGCAAGAAACAAAACAAAACGTTAGGGTTAGAGAAAAAAAAGTAAAACCTTCAACCTGTGTTAATTTGGGGAAAAGGAGAGCTGAAGACCACGAGCGAACCATAGAAACTCAGATTTTAATCTTGTTGTCAGAAATAAAGTGGCCAGAGAGATAAGAAAGGATAGGATAACAGCAGTGAAAGAAAGAACCCCAGAAAGACTCTAAATCTGCACACACAAACCAGACACCATGAATGGAGATAGGGAAACAAACTGATGTGGATTAATAGTCTAGTTTGAGGGGAAACTGAGAATTAAGCTCTGAATACTAAGTTCATGTACACACTCTCAAACTTCATGCGGCGTATGTCCCTGTCACTCTTTTCACTTTTTTGTCTTGTATGACTTCTATTTGAGGGACATAACCAAATCTCCTCTTGCTAACAGATGAGCCACAGCATGCCAATGTTTCATGTGTAACCTGTGCAAAGAAACTTTTGTTGTCCGTACATTAATGTCATTGAAGTGTATGAGTGTGATTGTGTGTAACACACAGAGAAACGTGGGTGCATGCGTGTGTTCTGATGTTCGGCGAGATTGAGTTTGTTTTTTGTTTCAGGGTTATTATTTAGTTTGTTGGTTAGCATCATGTTAGAGGTTTGTTTGTTTGGGATCCTCAGACAGTTGTCACGCACCTCCTCGTCGTCCAGGCGGCGCTGTGTGTCATTGATGAACTTGATGTACTGACTAGTCAGAGTCGTCAGCTCACTGTACTTGGTCTTCAGAGTTACATACTGATTCAGGGAGAAACAAACAGCACTTCAAATGTTAGTTTTAACAGCTTGAAATTAGTTATAGTTTTGTATTATTCAAATTTCGATAACAAACTGTATCCTGAAAAGGCTCTGAGAAAAAAACACCTCCTGGATGATGTTGTCAGATGCAGAGTCTAGTTTGGTTTTCTTCAATGGAGAAGCGTGAGGCTCCACCTGGGCGTTGTAGGCCACCAACTGGAGCTCATAGTCCTACATAGAAAAAGTACATTATTCATATATCACTTAGAAGTTCTCCAAACTGCAGGTCATACACTTTTTAATTAAACTGGAGTTGTTCCAGACTCACCTTGATGGAATCAATGTACGCTTTTGCATATTTCTGACATTCATCAACTTTGTCCTTGTTGCTCTCAATCTCCTCGTGCAGTTTCTGTCATGAAAAAGTAAAAGTTAAGACCCTTACTCACCAATATTTTTTAAACAGCAACACTGATAATATCTGGCAGAACAAATCTTACCTTCTCCTTGGCGAGCTGCTCCTTCAGAGTTTTGGTGTCACCGATGGTCACGGCTTGGATCTTCTCCTGCCTTTGCTTGGCATCTACAATCCAGCGCATCAGCCAATCGTAGCTGTCACGATAGTAGCCGAGCTGGCGGCCCAGCTGCTCCAGCTCTCTCTGGCGAAGGTCAATCTGTGTGAACATGGCCTTCCAGCGATCCTGGAGATTGGACTGCAGCTGGCGGTAGTGGTCCAGCTCAGCATCGCGCTCACTGTGCACACGCGACATCTTATTGCTGACTGTGGAGGCTTTCTTCAGCTCCTCGTCCAGAGAGTCAAATACTGGCTGTTCAGCCTCTGCCTCAGCCCGCATTTTCTGCAGATTATACACAAACAAAAATTAATTGGCAGGTCGAATAAAGTAAAAATACAACGCTTAGTTCGGAGTTTATTACTTTCAAAGCAACCCTACTTATATTCAGTCCCTTTAGACAGTGCAGTGGCCTGAAATGTCAAGTAAATGATATTAAAAAAAATGACTGATGTGTTTTTCAACTAGGTATTATTCTTAAGATAAGAAAAAGTTAAGAACACCGCACACGAAAAGTAAAACCACTGTATTCAGCGCTTTCACTTTCTGGAATTATAAATCAAGATCTTGTGAAATGTAAAATATAAAACAACCTGAGCTAATATATCTTAAACCGACATTCACATTACTTTGAAGCACAATTACTGTTTTTTGACTTCCCTCAAATTTTAAGTTGAATTTATTGGATAAAAAGTCAAAGTTTCAATTTTTATCTCAAAACACTGACTTTTTCCCCCCATAGTTTTGACTTTATTTTCTACAAGTTGAGACTTTACCTCAAAATTTTGACTTTTTAATCTAATAATTTTGACTTTTAATCTCAAATTTTGACTTTTTTATTTCATGATTTTGAATTTTGTCCCATGATTTTGATTTTTTTCTCAAAACTTTGGTTACAAAACCTCAAATCTTGAAGCCATTGAAGAAATGAGGAGAAGTCGAAATATCTATGTGGTAACTTCCTGTTTGCCGAGAGTATGAAACCCAACAAGCTAGAAATAATAAGAAACAAACTAAGATTATTATTATTTTTTTGCCTTGATATGCAGTGAATGTACTCCAAAAAGGTTTGACAGTCATTGAGTGGGCACTGAAAGCATCACAGGTTAGCTACCATTGCTAAGACATTAACTCTGGGAAGAAAAACAACGAAGAAAAAGGTCCTCGGAGTTGACAGAAATTTGTGACGTAAAAATGGTGTCATGGCCCAAATACAATTGGGACCACTGCTTTTAGAGGTTGGTTTCTTACGAATGTTACCTCTGAACCCAGAAACAGAAAGGTATCATTTACCTTAAGCTTTGCTCTGTAAGACTCCACTTCTTTGACATCACTCGGCACAGTGTGGACCTCGCGTAAACAGTCCTCATACTGCTTGAGAACTCCCTCAGCACCCTGTGAGTTACGAATCACCATTTCCACAGTCTTCAGCCTGGAGCAAAAGAACAAGTAGTAAATAAAGCAGGAGAGACTCACATTTCCTGTTATCTCAAAGGGTAAGTGTGTGGAAACTCACTTATCCAGATAAACAGAGGAAAGCATGTGGGCATGATCCATCTTCTGCACGGTGACGTCAAGCTCAGAGCGCAGGACGGGAGATGAGGCAGACTGCTGCTGAGAGGCCAAGACTTCTTCAGTCTTTGCAGAAACCTTGTTGAGGTCTTTCTTCAGGCCATCGAGCTCAACTTGGACTTTCTGTAAGACAGGAGAGGATGACAAGAGTCAACAACACGTGACAAAGGTTTAAACTTTACAAAAGCCAAAAACATAACAAACATGTCGGGAAAGAATCACTAAACCAAAAAATAAACCCCAAACAGCCTTTTTATGAGAAACAGGTTTGACAAATGTGCTACAAGGCAGCTTTAAATTTTTAACAAGCCTTCTGCAAAAAGACTGGCCAGAGGCAACACACGAAAAAAAGACAGTATGAGATCATCAGGGAGCTCTTCAACTGTGGTAAGAAGGTAGCCAGCAGGCCTTCAATTCCAGCAACTCTCTTTCATGTGTGCGAAAACTCAAGATCTGCAATCAAATTAAATTCTCTGCAGTATTTTCACACTTCACGCTATGACAATAATTACACCACACCCAGTTAGTTCCTTTTCAAACTTAATCAACCTTACCATTTCATTGATTCTGCAAGAAAAAAATAAATAAAACAGTGTGCAGCCCTTTCTTTCTATGACAGAATTACTTGACGATCAGATGAAATTCAATCATTGTGTTTCAGTATCAGCTGCTCTTTCAAAGTCTTGTTCTCTGTTACTTGAGTTGTTTTACCTCGTGCTTCACAGGTCGCTCAAAACATTTCTAAAGTGGATTGAGTTAAAACTGTCAGGCTATAACACTAAATGAAAAAGCAGTACCACGAGGGTCATTACAGGCTAACAGGGCAGACACACGCACACAAACACACAATGACTACATTGTATTTCGTGTTCTACCATACCTTCCCTCCTGAAAGGATATCAACTTGTTCTTTCTACCTTTTTGTTACTAATAAACTTACAACGAGGCAATAAAAGCCACATTAATCAAACCTTAAGCTAGTTTTGCAACAAGCACAGTGCCACCGAGGGCAGTCTGATAATAAATGTCCCACATGCATATGATTTGTTTCAGTACAGTACCTTCTGCTCTGTCGTCTTCTGAATGCACTCTTTCAGAGGTTCCTTCTCCACCGGTCTGCGGATGCGAGCCACAGTCCCAGTTTCACAGTCCTCGATGCGCAGGCGAAGGTCCTTGAGCTCAGAGATGTAGTTCTTGCACAGAGTTTCATTCTGTTGACCTGTTGAAAAATTTGTTAAACATTTCCAATTAACTTTTTTATTTTTCCAATACATGAGATGTGACCAACTACAATCCCACATCTTGAGGAAGATACTGCTCTTTTTTGCAGTGTGGCGAGCAAGGCTCATGATTTTGTATTTTTGAGGTGCATTTAATGAAGTACATGTCTTTTTCCTTTTCCTTGGATGGCTCTTTTTGTAAATTCAATCACATATACGCAGGGCACAATCACACATGCATATTTTTGAGTGTTGTGTCATAAACACACAGCGCGGTATGCTCTACAGTAACAGCAAACACTCTGAAGTATTCCCTCAGGAAGTGGTTACTGCTTCATTGGGTAGTACAGCTGAGTAATAAAAGCACGACAGACTAAAACAGGAAAAAAAAATATTTGTGCAAAGCTGCTGAACCAAAACGACATGCCGTCACTCAGACTTCTACTCTAGCTGTACTCATCCAAGGCCTAAAGCGTGTACACACTTCAGCTTGGTGAGCTTTAGCTTTGACGGCCTTGGCTTGACTTACCTTTGAGACTAACAACCATTACACCTGAAAGGTGAATGAGAGTTATATTCTGAAGTGAAGCAACAGCAATCTAATTTTTATTCCCCTTTGATGTAGTGCATATATCATCATGAGCTGGTATCTACGCATAAGAGAAGGGAAGTATTACCTTTCTCCATGGAGCGGACCAGGCTGTCAAAGTGCTGGGTAGACTTGGTGTAGTCCTCTTCAATCTGCATGCGGTCGTCAGGGCCGAAGAGCTGTGAGTCCTGACTGTCACGCATGTAGTCCTGGTAGTGGAGCTCTAGGTTCCTCATGAGCAGCCTGTATTCTTCTGGTTTCATGATCTTCAACTGGAAAGGATGGAAAAAATGTTAGAGCATCTCAGTGGGTTTTCTTTTTCATACTCTGGAGAATCTTTTTCTGTGATTCAGGATCAAATTTGTATTAGATAATTGTGTGGACAATATTATACCCAGAATCTTTTAAGTCAAAAAAGAAAACGAGATTTACGCTGGAAAAAATTCCGCTTTTTGTGGACGATAAATTATATATGTTAGAATTATTGCTATTTTTTAATGTAACAGGATTTTTCCATGTTAAAAGTCATAACACTCACTGTGGTGATGTTCCAGGTACGGATCTGTGCCATGTCTCTCATCAGGTATTGCCATGACAACAGGCTCTTCATGTCTATGTGGAGCCTCTGCCACAACGACACCATCTGCTGATGACCTGAATCCAGGCTGGAGGAGGAGGAGAGGGACACAGATAGTGCAGGATTTTAGAAACAGAGAACACCTTGACTTTACCAAGTTTTATCATTTTAATCCAAATCTATCTGGTGTGTCAAAAATCTACCAATCAACCAGCCAAACGTCACCTGAACGATTACGCATTCCCGAAAAGAAAGGCATACAAATCCATATGAAAGTATCATAAAGTTGTGCTGACCTCTAAATATATAAATCAAACACGGGCATGACACATGAATCAAGGATTAAATAAATTCCTGATCTTTAACCATTTTTATTTCTCTTGAATAAAAAAAAGTAAGACCTTGCTCAGTTGCACCAGGTTTTGTATGTCAGATTCTTGTGTTTCTTTGTGTTTCTCACCTGTTCACACTGTCCACAGCCTCTTTGTTCACAGGAGGTACCAGGAAGCAGACAGAGGGCACCACAGCCTCGTTTCCAGAGCGGTTCAGGACCTTCCACTTGAAGGGCTGAGAGTTGTTGAGGAGCGCACACTCGTCTCCTTTGTGGACAGTGATCTAAAACATGTGAGATCAACACACGTGTTAAATAAGTGACTATTCTGATATAAATGTAAATTATAACATCAGTGAGTGCCTGACCTCTTGCTGCTTGAAGTCACAGACAGCCTGGATCGGCATTTTGCCCTTAACAGAAGTGGTTGGGTTACGAGGTTTCAGCTGGATGATGGATTTGGCTCTCTTGTTCAGGCCAGTCACAAGTGTCTTATACTCATTTAGCTGCTCTTTCTCCTCCTGTGGGAGAAAATATAACAGATGCACAAGATGAGAATCAAATATTCACATCAAGTGAAACCTTATTCCGTTTTAAAATTTATATAAGGGCTAATCTGGCATCATTTTAGGCGCTAAGATAGATCAGTGTCAGCAGCCATTACTCACCACAGCATCCTGCAGCAGATCCTCCAGGCGGGTGGCTGTAGTGGAGCGATCACAGCTGTATTTCTTTTTCATGTTCTCTTGCATCTTCCTCATCTTGTCCTGAGCATCTTTCACGTCAGAAAAGAACTGCAAGAGAAGAACAGCAAAGAAGACACTTAAATTCAGCTTTTGAAAAAAAAAGATGTTTACAAAGGGGATATCAAAAGAATTTGGAAGAAATTTGGCAGGAGCTCCCTTCTTTACCTGGTAGTAGGCTGTGTTTTCTTTAAGATGGGCTTCGATGCAACAGCACAGCTGAAGGATCCAGCTCCACTGAGTCTGCAGAGCAGCTGTGAAGGCCTAGACCAGACAAAGATAGTTAGAGACATGATGAAAATAAACTAGTGGCATCACACAGCAACCTGTAAATGGTCCATAAATTAGCTTTGGGTCTTAAGAGTTATTACCTCGACTGTCTTCTTGCCAGGATGTCCATCTTTCACAAGTCTGTCTCCCGAAGCCTGGATGTCATTCACTTTCTTCTCCCTCAGCTCCAGCTCTCTCATGAGACCCTGTATGAACAAATTAAAACACTTAATGACAATGTTTGGAGGGGAATCACATGCAGTAATTCAATTTCTTCACATGACGAAAGCAGCACCACTTGAAAAAAGTGACTTTTTAAAAGCATAAAGCATGTGACGCTGCAGTCTGA
This sequence comes from Thalassoma bifasciatum, assembly GCA_008086565.1. Lineage (NCBI taxonomy): Eukaryota > Metazoa > Chordata > Actinopteri > Labriformes > Labridae > Thalassoma > Thalassoma bifasciatum. Next base: position 86,815 of record RPOG01000243.1, on the reverse strand, counting down.
GAGTTTTTCTACATACCGAGTAGTTGTCCTTTTTAGCTGTCATGTTGGTGTTCCTGTCACTCCAATCAAAGTTGACCTCCTCCTCCTCTTTGTCATTTAACCACATCAATTCTTTTGTTGAAGCGCTGACAAAAGCATGGAGTGACTCCAGGTTTCTCAGGCGAGACTTCGAAGAGTTCTGAATGAAAACAACAACAACAAGGATTTTAAAAATGAGGCATGTTAAAACCTGCAACCCAAAGAGTTGTTGTACAATTCCAAGCCAAAAATGTAAATAGGAATAAAAGAAAAAGGAGAACAACACTTCTGAATGTGAAATTATTTACCAGCAGTTTGCCATAGTGAAGGTCCAGTTTGCCCAGGTACTCTCTGTAAGCGTCTTTGCTGGCAGGGGACAGTCCACTCTGAAGAGTGCAAACATGCAGCAGATGTTACTTTCTTTAAATCAACAACACTATATCTTACAAAGTATAATCCTGTTAGGTGATTTTGTTATGAGTACCTCATCAGCCCTGGCCCGTTCAATCTTAGATTTGAAGTCCTCCACAGTCTGGTGCAGACCTCTGTGGCTGCCCAGCTGTGACTCCACAGCCGGCAGATCAGAGCCCCACTCGGCCTTATCGATGCGTTGCTGGTTCTCCTCCACCCAGGCCAGAAGATCTTGGACATAGCGAAGGGTGACATCTGTCTTGGCTGGTGGAGCGCTCTTGGGCGGGGAAACAACGGTTGTAGACACGATTGACTTGAGACGAAGGTTGTAATCCCCACGCAGGTTCACCAGACGCTCATGAAGGCGGTAAACCCTGTGATGATGAGAAACACAGTCTCCCTTTATCTCTTCTTCTACTGCTTTGTTGTTTAGATCTGTGTGTCTGAACAGTTTTGAAAGAGGGACTGTTGTATCAAATAAAGGCTGCAACAAACACAACACCCACCTGCGGTACATCTCCTCAGCCTGAGGGTGGCGCCCATCTTTGAGTACTTGCACATCATTGAAGAGCAGGCGGATCATGTTGTCAGCTCTGTTCAGCTCTCTGTCCACTTCTGCTGTGTGCTGAGGTTGTTTCCCTGCATCCATCAGACGGATATCCTAAAAGGATGAAATAATATAGAATTATTGATCTCCGTTTCATTCTTTATTTAACTTTCTGTTTCTGCATGTTTGGCAGCGAACTTAAGAGTTTTCATTTTTTCTTGTTTATCTGTTTCAAAAATGTACAAAGGTACTAAACTTAAACCTTTAAGTAATTCATGTTTCTACTGCTACTCTAAAATATTTTCTAAGAGTTTTTAGAAATTAACTGAGTACTCAAAAAGTTATGGGGAAGGATCTCAAAAGAGGAAAAACAACAAGAAAATACAAAAAAAGTAGGAATTTTGTCAAAACAAGCCTGAAAAATATCACCTTGCATCATTTTTTGAACTGCATCATCTCTAGACTCAGAGCAGTCCCCTGAAAACATCAAAGTATAATAATTTAATCATCTACAAACAGGCTCACCGTCTGAAGGAGGTTCTCCAGGAGGCTGATTTGGTCATCACTCGTCCTTGTCTCCATTTGGACTTTAGTGACGATCCTCTGCAGCCTCTCGAGTCTGGATACGATGAAGAAATTAACGTAGTACATGAGAAAAGTAAAAAACCATAAAGTTTCTTTGACCCTGTCCCGAAATTTCCCCAGTATCATCTTTCCCCAAATCATTTTGACGATCAGACTCTGAAGCTAACAACTTACTGATATCTTTTATGCAGCAAATACTCCAATTTATGTGGGTCGCTCACAAATGCCATCTTCCAGCTGTTTTATAACTAACACAGCTCTAGCTACAAAAAAAAAACAAAAAAAAAAACTTGGCTCTCCGCTCTTCTCACTAGCTCATTATGCCTGAGGAAATCTGCCATGTAGCTGCTTAAAATGCCACACAAATCCCTCTGTTTTTTCTGACAAAGACATCCAGTCTCCAAGATGAGTCATCCCGCATCTCACAACCATGAGCGAGACTATCAGATCGCACGATGATCGGACTTTCTCGTGACATTAAACCATCCCATTTCCCAGGAATGACGCAATTCTTAATACGAGGAAGATGGCTCATTCTTGTTCATCAGAACTAATTATGTATCCAAAAAAAGAGAAACAAGCCAGTTTCACAGAAAGAAACAAGAAAAAAAATCTTTCATCAACTTTTGTATATATTCTACCACAGCTGAAAACAAATCTGCATCACCATCATCAAGCTAGAATCACCATAAACCCTCAAATTTTGAGACAGAGACAAACATCATGGCTTAATCAACATAACTCTTAGCACATAGGTCACCTAAAACGCTAGAGACTTAACCTTGAGGCTTAAAGGAAGCTATCAGTTATAGTTGGGGGCATTTGACATTTCTTTAACATCTCTCTCCTGTAGTTGTCATTTTTGGTAGTTTGACCCTGGAGTCTTTGTTTTAGGGTGCTTTAATGGTTGTTGAAACTTGTCCTGTCCTCTACACTGCTAACAGTTAACTTAAAGATAGAACCAAAAAAAGGGGACGTGAGTTTACATTGGAGCACAGGGTGTGGTGTAGGTTTACAAACTGTATTTTTGGCAGATTTTTTTCCATCTTTTTTGTGTTGCATGATGGGATGACCAATGATCACTGGTGGCTAGTTTAACAATCTCAATACTCCTTTATATCAAGTATTTCATTTTCTGTTTTGAAACTGACTATAGTAAAATTTTCCCATCTTGTTTCCCATAACACCTCTGTTCTTACCTCTCAAACTCTATCCTCAGCAGTCGCTCTCTTTCCAAGATGGCCACATGAAGCCGGCCCCATTCCTTTTCCACATCGATGGGATGGTATCCTGGAGGAACCTTCACCTGACCAGAACGCACGGCGCTCTATGGGCGAAAGGGTGGACAATATATCAGTCATCAGTCAATGAAACAGAACAGAGTATGATACAAAATAAAAGACAATCAGGGTCGGCTTGCCTCAAAGGACTGGTAGATGTGCTTGGACCGGTTCTTGTCAGTCTCTTTCACTGGCAGCTCTGTCTCTTTGAACTTCAGGAACTGGCGCCAAAGGAGCTGAAGAGAAAATGGGAGCAATATACTATTATTTTCTTTTCTCTGTTTTCTAATTTGAAGGTGAGAGCCTTTCAAGAAAGAGACAGCAAAACCCTGACTTCACTGGTGTTTTTAGTAACTTATGCAACAGGAACAGCTAAATGAATCTGAATTCCTAGTTTCCAAAATAAGATAAGTGCATTAAGGTGACACATAAACCCGTGGTTAATAGTTTATATATAGTGGACTGCCACCACTCTCTGCAGGATCAAGAATTGATTTAGTTAGAGAAGCTGCCTCACTTCAATCTGGAGACATGTTTCTGCCTGTGTTCCCAGACAACAGAAGAACACCTAAACCTGTCATTTTGCTGATACAGCTTTTGTGTCTACTTGTCTTCAAAGAAAATTGAGAAAAGTAGCCCTTCTGAGAATTGGATTTTGCACTATTTGCCTGGCTGCATTTTCTCAGCCCAAACACTGCCCCACCTACAGCACTACAATACATGCAGTTGTTCTTGCAAAAACCCAATCACCATGGAAACCTGCAGACTTACAATATGAATGTGTAATTAAAAGTTCTCTTCAAAAGGTTTAGGATAATACTGGTTACTTTTCATGTTGATTCCTGCTAAATGAGGCACTGAAAATGATACACCAAAACTCTAAATTCTAGCTGTGTCATCAGATTATAATCACCATATGATCTTACCTCAATCTCCTCATAGCTGCCAGGGAACTTCCTCTCCTCGAAGATCAGGACATGGTGGCGGATCCACTGGAGCAGGAGGGTCACCAGCTCGTAGTACTCCTGCCAGTGCAGCTCAAGCTCCTGGAGAAAGAAAGTTAGAGACTCAACTCAGAGGAGCCCCTCTACTTCTGCAGCTCTGTTTTCATTCACACACCACCCTAAACTCAATTAAGTAGCAACAATCCAGGTCCTGTGGGAATGCACAGGGAGGCAGATTGCAGGGAAAGGGTTGATGGCGGGGGCAGTTGGGCAGGGTGAGGCAGACACAGAAACACAAATGTGTGTCATTTTTCATGATGTAGGGTGTGTTTGTAAAAACAAACAAACAGGGTAAGTATTAACCTTTTGATTAGCAAAGATCAGTGCCAGGTAAGTATCAGCTTGATAACTAATAGTCTTTAGAGTAAGTTTGTATTGTCGTAGTGTTTCAGGCAGACAGATGCAGCGCAAAAATCCTCCCCGCTCTTTGGCCTCTGCATTATAAACACCACAGGTTGCAAACTTATGACAACACTTGGTCTCACAAGACTTCTATTTTTCTTAGAACTTCTCAAAGGATTGGACAGTTACAAAAATGTATTTATAAGTAGAGTCACAAGTCTCTTCTATTCTGCCCGAATATGAACAGGTCAACAACCATATTCAGTCAAGTCAAACACTATCACTGCCCTAAAACTTTGATTTTTGTCAGTTTATAAAATTCTGTTTTAAGGAACACCTGGTCTGATAAGATAACAAAAGCTTCTGTGATCAAAGTGTGATGTGGAGGTTTTTTTCTATCCTGTCCTGTATTTGCCTGTGAAGAAAACTACAAGGAGAGATCATGTCCTACATTTTTAAAAAGACCCCATTAAATCTTATTTTTAGCTGTTTACAACTTGTCATCGATGCCTTTCAGCAAGTTTAAGAAGTTTTTTGCACAAAAATCACAAATCAGCTTCTGCAGATTGCATGCATCATCTCAATTTCTAGGTTTGTGGTCTCTGAAGTATTGTGAAAGAGTGTGGATGCAATGATAATGAGGGGCCAAGCGATAACAATAATCATAATAATAATAATGATAATACTTGGCTGCCTGACTCTTGTTTTAAAGAGGAGGGTACAGACCAGTAAGACAGAGGTAAAAACAGCAAACTAAAATTAGACTATAACTTTCAAGATAAAATAAAATAAGATAAAATAAAAGGTTATTTATGTCCAAATACAAACATATGGGTAAATTTAGGCCAAATAGAATAAGTGGTATCAGATCAAGCCTCCTCAAAAGCAAAACTCCCCGGTTAGATTCAAATATTCTGATAGTGTGTCTGGCCAGTGGATTAAAATGGAAGTGCTCACATTTACCCCGCTGCCATCAGCTACATCCATACGAGGCATGACATCATACAGAGATGACACGTAAGTGATGATGGACTTCTCGTCAGGGTGTGGAACATCAACATCTAAAAGCAAAAAAAACATCCATGTCTAAAGTGCAGGAAAACATAATGAAGAAATTCTCCGTAAAAGAGTTATCACACTGTGGTGTCTCAGATCTCATAGGTCAGTCTTACCCTCAGGGTCCAGGAGGCGTGTCACTCCCAGGTCTCTCTCTGCCACACCAAAGGCCTGTTCCAGGTTCTGCAGGTTGGTCTGTCGGTACACTTTGCCCATGTCAATGAGTCTGGGGCTAGAAGACACAAACAAAACAGGCAATCAGTCACCATAGGTACTTTAAGATGGACAGCTGCTCTCCTGTTGTCTCCAGATGTTGTATACTGGAAATATTCATTAGGGTTAAAAGTATAGCTGACCATGAGCTACACACATTCAAAACTTCCGTTACATGTAGACAGGGTATTTGGCTTTGGCAATAATCAAAAGTAGAGTGAAATCGAGGAAAAGATAAAACAGTGTAGGGGCTTCATTTTCATTGGACGACAAAAGTGTGTATGCCCTTAAGTGCAGAATGAGTCATCAGTCTTTTTTTTCTGCAAATCTCCAAAATATCTGTTTTCATACTTTTATGTGCCATGCAGAACTTCTGATTTGTTTTCATAGTGGATCTTCAGGGCAAGGTTTACATTCATTCACTTAGCTGACTTTGTCTTGCACATACCAAGGTAGTATTTTCTCACAATAATGTTATCAGGCATAACAATTTACAGTACAAAAATAAGTCAATCTTGACAAAAGAACTTGACATGTCTTTTTTTTCCTTTTGTACATAAGAAGCTGTCAGCATAAATTGCAATCTGCTTTACAACCAGGTGAAAATTATTCATGGGTAAAACAAATTGGAGTCAAAATACAAATATATAATGACAATCTGTGCAAATACTTCTTATTTGATTGTATAGGGTGTTTAAAACTTGGCGGATGGGATTAAAACCCAGGGCTAAATGTCATTACCGTTATTAGATATACAGAATTAAAGCAGTCTGTACCTGTCTGCACACTAATTTAGTATGATATTGAAAATACTACAAGCTCTGAATGGACTTTTTGGCCAATGGCTATATACTTTGAAAAGCCCACCTGTTCTTCTTCTGATAAGCAGCTGCCTTTTTCTGTCCTCTGGGTGTTTGAGTTTCTCTGGCACATGTCAGAGCATCTATAGGTGGAATGTAATTTATAGAGCAGCTAACATAATCAAAGCTGACATTTTTTGAGTTGGCAGCCAACCACAGCGCTTAAATGCCAGAATAGACAAAAGTTCAAGTTTTCAGAGTGTAGAAAGCATGATTGAAAGTATTACTGGATCTCATTGATTTGTCACCTTTTACCAGAGCACAAACTGAATCTACTTATTGAAAAGTGTATTGCATAAAGCATCAGCACTCATTGTAACACTAAGGTAAACCCAGCATGTGCAGCAGTAACAGTTGGTGTATTTTCATACAGTTCTCTGATGCAAAGGGTGGAACCGCTCGCGTTTTGCACGTAAACAGGAGGAGACTCCACTTGGCGGACTTCTCGAACTGAGTACTGCCTCACTGGTCTCATGGAGCTGCTCATAGTCCGTGTCTCCCTTCCATGGAAGCTCTGAGACCTCAATCCATGCCCCAGTTCATCACCGCTGGAACGGGTCCCAGAGCTCTGGGAACCTCGCCCCGAGTCCCCGGAGGATGATGTTTCTGATGGTATATCCTCACACAACATGACGACCCGATTGTCCAAATCGCTAATAGATCCTGACCCGCCCCGAGAGAAGCCCAAGCTTCGTTTCCTGGGCTTTGACTTCTTCTTGATACTGAGCATTTTGAAATTAGTGAGTCTCTTTCCAGTGGCTCTGACAGCAGGGTCTTACAGCATTATCTATCCAGGCTTAAAAAATAATTTTGGTGTCTTGAAGGTTCCTTGTGAATCCATCCAAAAAGTTCCCAGATGTCCAGATTCATGTGAAGAGCTGTATCCCTTTGAAAGATGTCGTCGATAAATAGCTTCCTCGTGGCATCACCAAGTCACTGCTCCATTCTGCTTTTCTATGTCTATATTTTCCTCTTTGCTGATTTCAAATTCAGCATTTTAACCTTAAAATATCTACAACTCTGTTGATGAACACACACTGCGCACGAATGCCTGGACAAAGAGTAACAACTTAGCGTTCATGTAGCAGGCACCGAGTGCTACAGCTACACCCACACACCACACCCCTGCCCATTATGAAAAACAGCTCTGATCCAGCCCCAGGTGTCTCAAAAAAAGGAAAAAAGTCCAGGTACATATCCAAGTTTAAGAAAACCTGTCCCTGCAGGCATCTTTCTTGAAGATAATGGTTCTAAAGAACATCTTGCATGGGATCTAAAACTGTCTGGTATTTTATTCTTGATTTGTTTCTGTCTGCCTCTACTGTTTACCTTTTTGTCTTTCTTTGTTAAAACTTATGAAAGGAAACTAACCGAACTGCAGGCTGTATTGACAAATCTCCCTGAGAATTAAACGTCTATCCAATTCCCAGGATACCCCCAAACAAAGTAATCCTCAACCACTAATTCAACTTAAAAGACACAAAACAACTTTAGGGACTTAGTATGTGCTTGTTTTTGACAGCAAGACTTACACGATCTTACTCTAAATGCAATGTTTCCAAAAGTTTAATGAGCTAAGTATATTAAAAGGAGAAATCTTCATCTAAAGGTCATGTGTGTTACTCATGGCAGACGCCTGCCAGTGGTATTTCTAGCCTGAAGGTTTGAAAAGTTCATGGAGAGGTATTAATGTAGATTTTATTAAAGCAGCATGAGACCTGTGCTGTCAGGCGCAGACAGGTAAATAGGTCAAAACTTATTTTTGTAATTTATGAGCAGAGGTAAGTAAGATAGAAAATTTTAAAGGCTGATTAAAAATTAAATAAAGAGCATAACATGATCTAGTAGTGCAACCTTTCAGAGGCTCTTCATGGCTAAATATATGATATCTTTTAGAAAAGAACATATTACCACGATTTCCAGACTATTGGGTGCACCTGCATACAAGCCACACCCACTAAATTTAAAAAATGAAAATAAATTGTACATCTACAGGTCACATTTGTCTAGTGTTCAAGTTGTCACATGGAATATTTACACAGAAAGATTTTTTTTAACTTTTCATTAACTAAATCCTTTTTGTCTGAACAGTGCTGAACACGGCTGGTTACACAGTAGCTCCACTTGGTGCATTACACTTTCATTGTGGCATGGCCATACGCAAATAAAGAAAACAACAACAACAACAACAAGAATGGCAGTAACTTGAAAAAACTAATTCCTCATGTTTTGATACTATTGTCATTCGGAGTCATAATTAATCAGTGATAAATGACCACTCACTAGTGCTTGTGAATGACAGCGTTGAAGAGCTTGCCGTCCCTCCAGCTGGTGCTGAAGTTGTCACAGCGCAGACCCTGGTATCCGTCCGTCATCCTCTGGGACCAGAGCAGCAGCTTCTCCTTGGCTGTCATGTCCTCTGACTGACCATTGATCTGGATATCTGAGATCTGAGGGGATACACGTAAAATATTAGGATGTGCAGAATGTGCAAATTTTCTTTAATAAGGAAATAGTGACAAAATTAGTTATTAGTGGAAACCAAAAGTACCAGAATCAGTGGACACCCATGATTCACCTTTTATACTTTCATACCTTCATCAGTATTCTGCTTGGAATCCAATTTTAATGAGTAGTCTCACATCACATCTTATATTTATAAGTTGTTTTAATTTTCATTGCCTCTGATTTTGCTTTCAGTATTCAGATGGATTTTTTTTCTAGCCTGGAGGGACAGGGAAGTGGCTGTGGGATCAAGTTAACTTTTATTTGGGGAATTAGAAGGTGTGGGTGATGAGTCACTGGCATCAGGTTTTCCATCTCTGTGTGTCTCCTCCTCTCATAACTCTGGCATGCAAGTGCAAAGGTGTTCTTAAATATAACAGTAACTCAGTTTTCCAAGAATTTATTTCCCTGTTATTGCAGAGTTATAATGCATAATAGTCAATGCATAATGGATGTTTTGATAATTTGAATGGAGTTTTTAAAGAGTTTACATAATCTGTGTTTATCAGTAAATGAAGTTAAATTAGGATAATCATAATGTTGGATGCTAGGCTAGATAATGTTTTGAGACAAGGAATTGACTTTTTCTTTTGATCGCTATGACTCATCAGAAACCACAACCAGTCATTATCTTCTCTATTCTCTGACAGTCTAAAGACTCTGGGAACACTTTATCTGCAGGACTCAAAGGCCCCATCGCCAGATTACCTCAGAAGAGCCTCTCTCTCTCTCCACACCAACGTCTCTTTTGTTTCCCATGTTTAGCTTCAGCTTTCTGCAACCCGAGCTTGAATCATGTGATATTAAAGGGTGTGGTGCTGTCTATTGGGCTGGTACCAAGGGATATCTGTCTGTCAGCTCTTGGCATACACATAAAAAGCAGGAAAAGGCCTGGGTATATGGGCTGTGGCCGGGAGTGCAGCATGACAACATGTTCTGCAGTCAGCCGCACACACCCTTCTCTTGGGAGTCAGACGAAGTGACTCATTCTTACACACCCTGACAGTGTTTCAGTTCTTCACACTGCTAATACACGATCACCCCATGCTCTTAATCCTCCATCGAAGTGTTAGTTTGTTTTAACAGCTGTGAATGTGCTTCAGAATCAGGTGGGATGGTTGTGTGATATTCAGAAAATGTTGTTTTGTGGAGGAATTTCAAAGAGAAGAACCCCTTGGGATTGGTTCCAGGCAGATGGGAAACAGCAGCTGATAGGTTCAGATCCCAGAGACAGATGGAGTGGAGAGCAATAAAATTAAAAACAACACTGACAGCGGAGGAGACCTGGAAGTGCAGGATGATGGTCCATATTAACCCCAAAGTGAGCTTGGGGTTTCCATCTGCTATGTCATCGTTCCTGATGTTTACAAGCTTGACCTGTGGAGACAAAACAACAACAGTTACACTGATTAAAAATGTACACACAAAGAGATGACACACTGTGAGACATGTTGTATTCTGGTCAAGATTTTTCAGAGGTTGAGGCATCTTCTACGTGACTTACCTGTCGGTGTTTGAGGAAGTCCAGTGCGATCTGTACATTCTGCAGTTTGTGGAATCTCATGCGGCCTTTCTCTCTTGGCTGAGGAGAAAATAAAGAAATTAGAGGTTGTTCTGTTTCATGACCCCAACAGTCAGAGATGAACCTCTTGTACACTCAAAATAAAAATTAAGAAAACAAAGAAAGAAAATTAAATAAAAAAAATGCAGAAATCAATCAGATGGAGGACAATAAAAAAAATACAAACATGAACTCAGAAAGTGACCCTGCCCTCTTCACAACATGTAAAGCAATCTGACAACCATCTTCAGCAGGAGACTCATCTATCTCTGCTGATCCACACACAGATACAGGGGAGCTTTTTTTTCCTGAATTCGTCAGACGAGATGATTATCACTCTGCTCAAACCACACAGCTTTCTGTAAATCTTCTTGTAGAACAAACTCTGACATGGTCCGAACTCTGATAAACCTTAATCCAATGTTATGAAATGTTCTAATAATGTTCTTTTAAATGTGGCTGTGAGGAGAATCCGTCTTAAGAGGACTGTAGCCTTTAGCTCGTGTTTTAGCCTTTAGCTCATGTTTCAGCCTGTAGCTCATGCTCTATCACTCTCCCGTTTAGCTTTCTTCTGCTCTTCTGTCCCTGTTCTGTCAAACAGTCCAGCTCTCGTTTCCACTATTATTGCTATATAATTCACAAAAATTGTTTTCAGGAGAGAAAAAACTCAGATGTCTCTTCCTGCTGCCAAACTTCGTCAGCCAGCGTGGTATGTCACAGAGACTTTGGTGTGCCATAAATTAATCTGGTCCAATCCGAACAATCCAGTCCCGATCATAAAGCTAGGAATAAGCATTTGAAAATAACCTATTTTTGCGCTTATAACCTCATTTTAGATCGAGGGCTATAATCAGGCATATATCTACAGCTGAGACCTTTTCAAGATCACTTAGAAAGTCCTCACAGTCCCTTCATTGACTTTATTCTGTACATATTCAATGAATTGTTGCATAGATGTTATTGTGTTCAGCATCAAAGTGTTTTAACCATCATAGTGTGACACAGATTTCCTTCTTTCTTTTATTTCCTATTGAGCAAATTGGATTCCTATCCAAAGGCATTTGTCTGGATATGTATTTATATTTGCAGTCATAATGGTTATTAATATAAACATGCCTTCTTGTTTTGTAATGGTGTCCTCTCTTCTTCCGGTACTTTCATTTTAATAATTATCATAACCATAATCACATCAAGAAACTTGGACTGGCTGAGCCAGTCACATGTTTTTTTAATCATTTAAGTCATCTGAGTGCAAATAAAGTCTGTCTCATGATGTAAAATATTTATTTTTTCTCTTCAAATGAAAGCGTCAAATAAAAAAAGGGAAATTCAAGGGATGGGGAAAATGATAACGGAGAGGAGAAAAAGGGCAACAAAATGTTTTACTTGCCATGAAGCTGTGTTTATCATGCACAGCCAGATATTCAAGAGAAGCAGGGATGGATAAAAGGTTAAAAAAAAACAATCTACCACAATCAATGAACCCACTCACCAACCGAACGCTCCTGACCATATCTCTCTCCCTTGGCTAGATTGAGCAAGAGCAGTGCAAAGAGAGGAGTTCAGACATCAACACACACAGAAGTTAGAGGAAGGTAAAGGAGGCAGTCGAGAGAGAAAGGAGGTGTTGGAGCAGTAAAGAAGGAAAACAACAGATTTGATAAGAGAATAGTTCACACACAGGCCAAAGGAGAGTTAATGTGTTGGGGTTATGGAGCTTTTCAGCTGAAAATGAGCCGCAGCCTCAGAGAAGCTTCAGAGCACCAACAAAATGACCTGCTGCTGGTTTCTGAGAGAAGTCTGATCAGTCAGCCATGAGAAGAAAAAAAGTGCAAACAAAACTATCAAAAAGTAAATAAGCCAGCAACCGAGATGGAAACTCAAAAAGCTACCAGAGTCAGTGATTAGGCATTTAAAGAAAGTTCAGCTCAGGTGAAGGTGAAGCCTTTGACTGACACATTAGCTCTGACTGCTCACATTTTGTTGCCACAGGGGTCATGTTACTGATTCTAAAACAGGTGATTAGTCAGGATCAGGTTTGAGCTCAAAGAATGGAGGATGACTGAGTTAAGAACATAACGTTTGTGAGCATTTGATTAACCACGCAGAGTTAAAACGAGCAGACACTCACCAGTTTTTCTCCGGAGAGGACCTCCAGTAGAGAGATCAGGTTATGTCCATCTCGAAGGTCTTCATACAGGTCTGTGACACTACGCTGTGACTGAAAAGTGAAGAAAAGGTACATGTTAAAGGGATTCAATACTCAAGCAATTTAAATCAAATACAATATTTTTTTTTCTGTGAAAGATAAGAGTTGCAATATCCTTTTTACTATCGAATTCAGGCATAAAATAAGCTAACTTCTATGTGTAGTATCATCAGAATTATGCCAACCACTGACTTGATTTTCAAAAAGCCACAGAATGTCAGCACAAGGGTCTTGTGCACACATAGCCAAGTATTTGAAAAAACATTTACTCCCCCAATTAGTTTTTAAAAGCACTTTTGTCCAGACCACGTAATTTACAAAAAAATAAATGCCCAAACGTAACCGGGAAAATGAATCAAAACAACGTGGCTTTTTTTGTCGCAAGGTGTGATGTTTGAGATCCAAAAATTCTGGTTATCGATGCGTTCATGAAACCATGAAAGCTTTCCAAAATCTTCACTTTGGCCAGAATTTTCAGAAAGATGTAGTTTTTAAGCGACGTTAAACTGTGGTTTCATGTGGGTGACAGGAGGAAACTTAGAAAAATATATGCCGTTTCACAAATGTGTGGACAGGGCCTAGTATTTTTCACTGGCCCTGAATTTTCACCCTGAATATTTCATTATAGGCCTGAAATTCCACATTTCATATACTTTATCTAAGCTTCAGCACAGCCAACCTGCAACCTGCATCCAGTTACAGCCACAACAGCAGGATACTCCATTTTAAGGGTTGACAAAACAAATAAGTAAGGCAGACGTCATTGATAAGGTGAAGTTTGGCAATATTTTGGTATAGGATATGGAGTATAGATTGGTAAACAGTTTGTGTCTAGTTGAACTGACATATAACCACTCAAAAAAGCAGCATGTGACCAGCAACTGCACGTTGACGTTAACCTGTGAACAGGTTCAAACAACTAGGAAAAAAACACTTTGCAGCATTCTATACTTTACAGAGGTGCAAAACCACAGAAATATCAGGTATATAGCACTGAAGTCAGACGCAACCAATCACAATGAATAGAGGCTTTTCAGACATTTTTTTTTTCTAACTGTTATGTAAGCACTCCTCAGTAGTGCAGCTCTACACAGGTGAGGAATTCATGGCTGTGAGCAGCAAAGTCTGGATACTGCTCTAAATACGTATTTACAGCTGTCAAAGACAGGAATACAAAACAGATCAGTGGGATTAAAAAAGGTGCACCAGTGACCTCAAAACAACTAAACACAACAACACAGAAATGTTTTCATAACTCTTTTGAAATTCCAAACTGAGGTGTGGTGCGGCTCTAATCTGACAATAAATCAAGAGAGTTGGGTGATGGGAAGAGTGGTGACGGTGCAAGAAAACAGGGATGAACGGGAGGGGAGTCTGAAAACTGAGCGATGGGCCATGCATGAACGGACACACTCAGTAACATGAGCACTTACCTCGGCATAGTGATAATGCTGAGAGGAGAGGGATCAAAGATGGAGGAATGAGAATACATAGATGAGTAATGAGAAGAAAGGACACAAGTTAGAGGGACAGGAGATTATGAAGATGAGAATAAACATGAAAAGGGGAGAGGTTATGAGATGAAATGTAAATGAAGATTATCAAGAAGAAAAAAATAGAAAAGGAGAAAAATTAATGAAACAGAACTGTTTAAAAGTTGTTTTAATCTTGATGTGAGTGAGTCTGCTGAAGGTGAACAAAGCCTCGGCCCTGAATTGGAATGAAAGTAAATTTCCCTGCAAGTCACAACAGTGTCCGTTTTATGTTGGCAAGACTTTCAGCTCAGTAATGTAACCTCATGTGTGCTCGTCCTGACCTGCAGAGACAAGACTGAGGCTCCAAGGTGGATCTGAGTGATTGGGAGAAGACAACACTTCCACCACTTGGGGTCACTATCTACTCATGTAAAAGCACTTATGACTGTTGTGTAACAAATAAAGAAAATGTTCTGTACTACTGTTCTTATTTCTGGAAAATAGTTAAAACTTTTCACAGGGAAACACAAATCTTACAAAGCTAAATCATCCTGACCAAATGCGTAAAGATGTCATCATTCATCTTTGTTTAAACAATAATTCAGTGCTGAGCTGGGAGTCTGTGTGTACTCCTGAGCCATCCATCACCACCCTCAGATTACTTTGCACTAACAGGCGGTGGTCTCTCAGGCTCTGCTCAGACACACTGTCACTGCTGAAAGGCATACCATGTTACAAATTGCCCTCTCAGAGCTGCTTTGTAAACTTTTCCAGGTGAAAATGATTATCACATACGTCTGACAGCCGTTCCTGCTCCCTAACAGAACTGTCGTCTCGTTGACAAACACTTAAGTGTGCTCAGTTCTGCGTCATTTAAACATCACCCAGTAGAGCAGAGGGGTTCCTTCATTCATAGACAGATAATTATTTGGCAGTAAAAGTAGATTTTTGTCTAATAAGGTGTGGCTTCAAGGAATCATCTTTAATGCTTCAGCTGTTCCGATGCATGAGTCTGTCTTATACAGAAACTAAAGAAGAAAAAAAAAATACTGAGAAGAGGAAACCACAGGGTGCCCTATATTTCTTTCATGGCAGCACCCAACCGATTCTCTGTGCCTGTCAGGTTAGTCATAGAGCTATTAAATCAGTTTTACATCACTTTAACCCAAGGGAAGCAGACTTGCAGAGTAAGGAGGAGTTGCTCTTATAAGGCTGTTCATTGTAATGTCCTCTGCTATTGAACAGCTTTCAGAGGCCGGGAAGTCCCTCCTCTTTTGGTTCAATGCTGCTCTTAGATAATGGACATTTTTCACAAAGATATCAATTAAAAGTTTCTGTGTTTCATTATTTAAGGGAATAGATTGGTTGTTTTATTTTCAATTATGAACACTTTTTTTTTCAATTTAATCATTACAGATACAGAGTGTCTGATGTGTTACATATTGCATTTTGTTGCATCACTGAAGTTTAACAAACACAATTCAAGTATGAGTGAAACCATTGAAAAACTCCATATGTGCACATATAAAGCTAACTCTTAAGACAAAATGTTTCTAAGAGTGAAATTTGAGGCACATAATCAGGGAGTGACTGCTTCCCATTACATGATAAAAGGGTAATGAAAAAAATCTGACTGTTTTCATCATGGCCTGTGACTATATGTGAGGACTGAATTATGTTTCTTTAAGTTATGTGCTATTTGTACACAATATATTAACAGAAATGGTATCAGTGTATGTTTGCATATGTTATGTAACTTTCCCTCAATGACAGATTTAAGTTTAGGCAGGTCGTGAGTGTTCTCCTCTCAGTCCCTGTGCTGCACATGTACAACAGTCGACCCTCAGCGTCATGAAGCCATGGGGCAGAAAGTAGATTTAGCCTTTTCAGAGGAAGGTAAATGAGTCCAGATGTTTGTGACTCACCCTCCACACTGAAGGGAAACTACCCTGTATGTTCACATGGTGTAGTAGCTAAATATATTGGCACTGCACATTCATGGAAAGGAAAACATGCTTTTCATGCTCATTTCTCCCTCTCTTGTTCCATTTCTGAAATAAGTTAGATGAAAAAAATGAATGTCCCTGTGTTTTAGAGCGCAAATACGAACAATGTGGAAGCACTTAATGTCATAAAGTTGTAAATGTGCTGCAGCCAATGGGAGTTTCCTTAAGGGGAAGGGATGTTTTACTGCTCTGTTGGAGGGGACTGGTGTTAAAGGGGATAATTTTTCACTCTTAATGAGAAGCTCCAGAGTGAGGAGTGTTGCCTGTTTGACTTCATCCTGACCTGTTTACTGTGCTGAATGTGTGATGCATTGGAGGGCTTTCAGGTCAGGGGCATGAGGTAGGTGAGAGTGGATGGATGCTGATGGGTGTATTACACAGCCTCTCAGCTGGTGACAGAAAAGACTTCTGGTGGGCCTCGCGATTACAGGGGATGCTGGCAGAGCAGTGTGATGAAACAACTCCTGAATTTGTGTGAGTGGAGTGAGGGATGTTAACTGTACAATCCTCCAGGTCTCCTACAGTGCACAGGTGTGGGTGGATCATATTTCAGACCGGGAATCTGATGAGACATCCCCGTAATTGTTACACTTAATGAGCTTGCAATCTGGGTCATTCTGTTCCAGGATTGTTAAGTTTATATTATGTCATAAAACCTGCTGCATGTTGTAACATTATCTCCCTAATATGGACATCATCTCCGATATCTAAATGTCAAACAATAAATCAAAGTTCTTGCCAACACAAACAGAAGTCAAGCCCTTTTTCTGCCTTAATGCATAAAGATGGATGAGTCTCAATTCTTAGCCTTGACATTTGAGTTACATTCATAAACTGAAAAACAAATGAAAGCAGGACCTTAAATGTCAACAGGGCTTTGGAGTTTTAAAGGTAGAAGAGTTTGCCAACCCTGTGTATTTCCTTTACAATTAGAAGCAGCCATATTCAGGCAAGATTGTGACTCCTAAGAAGAGTTAGGTGTGTGCAACCAATTAAAGTCCTTTTTCATAACTGGGTGAGCTCACATAAGTAAGTATTAATGAATGTAACTGTTCATTAATAAGACTACAGGAGGATTACTTTTTGAAGACTAATTGTTGGATTGGCCAACACCTTGTTGCAGAAAAAGCAGAAGCAGGTAAACAAGATCCACTGGTTAGCTCAGAAAATATGGAAGTCGACAAGGGGCTGAAACAAATCAGACTTAAACACACTAATTCAAGCTAACAGGCCATTCACAATGAAGACCAACTCTGTTTTTAATTGGAAAATTTGCGTCAACCTAAGTGCAGAAATCGAAATCCAAGCAAGTGTTTACGTCTTATTTTTAGTAAAAAATGTCTTATTGTACTTGATATGAGTCACATTCATTTGACAAGTCCAGAAGCATGTATTGTTTAAAGATATGAAAAGACAAAAATGGTGTCTGAGTTGTCTGTAACAAGTCAAAAAAATCTACCTACAAGGTAAGACAAATTCTCTCATGAAGTTTCTTGAAATTAGAATATCTTAAAAGAAGAAACTTTTTTCTTGCCTCATTGGCGTTTTTTTTTTTTTATTTAACTCGTCACTAGCAATTCAGACATCATTTCTGTCTTGAAATAACTTGAAACAAGACATTTTTAAGGACCTATCTGGTGAGTGTGGCTCGCATCAAGACAAAAAAGATACTTCTTACTAAAAGTAAGACATAATGACCTTGGCCTTGGATTTCAGTTTTCGCTTTAAGCAAGTTTTAGCTCAAAGATTGTCGGTCATTGCACAGATGTTATAATTGTAGTTCAGTATGTTCACTTGGGTTTACAAGCACACCTATTTAAAGGGAAACCTAAATTTTACAGCATAAATGGACATGTTTACAGCCTGGTGGAAACATCTCATATTTCTGTTTGCTCACATTGTACAGGGGTTAATATTTCATTAGTCTCAAGACACTGGAATTATTAGGTCTGAAGATGTTGGGGTCTTGGCTAACTTGAGTGACAAGTAGGCACGTTTTAGCTGTCAGTATGGAGGGTAAAAGCTCAAATAAACTGTGCTTCTTAACCTTTGTCCACGTTACCCAATAGAAATTTTCAATCAGCATTTTTGTTAATCCAACGAACTTGGATGTATCAAACACTATCTGCAAAACATTGGGTAAGGTACAGGATAGGCTAGGTTAACAAGCAGCATCCTGCAATTCAAAACCCATGCTATTAGTCATGCTTAACTTTCAAACAGTTGAAGGATGTGGCTTATGTAACACTCTATTCCACAAACACTAGTAATGAGACAATGAAGCTAAAACAGCCATCAATTGGGCTTTACTTGCTTTTCAAGATTAAATCAAGCGGTCTTTTTGAGAGTTTTTGGCAACTTATTTTCTCTTTTTTAGCTGCCAGGATTCTCACCATTTTGTAACATCAATTAAAAACTCAACATGGCCCATGTGCCTGGAGGCTCATCACTGAGATGGTTCATTGTGAAGACACCTGTGCCCTACATCAGTAAGTAATGAAAAACAAGGAGTTTTTCTCTTTGATATCAGGGATATCTTAATGATTGCTTTCTTGCGTAATGTTCATGGAAAGTGAAACTCTTTTTTACTCTTGGTTGAGTTCTATTATTCCTTTCATGTGTGTACCTGATTTGTGATGAAATGAATATGAATCACGATGTTGTGGGCATGTGTAAGCATGAATCTGCGAACTAATGCACCTACAAGAGAAAAAAAAGTGAGAGTCAAACACAGGCTCTTACCTTTATTAAATGCTTGTTCACCCATTTTGTGAAGGTCTTCTTCTGTACTCTATCTCGCTCATCTGTAAAACAGAGAAATTACAGTTTAACATCAGGTACTCAGAAAAAAAACATCCAAACTTCAACATCAACATTTTTAAGTTATGAGTTATTTAGCTTGGGTGTCAGTGAACAAAAATAGCATTGAAAAGCTGTATGTGAAACAGAAGCTGTGAACAAAGGAGAAGATCTCCATGACACTCGTCCATGTTGAGCTAACAGATTCATCACTGGGTGGAAAAAAACCTCTCACTGCGCACGCCTGCATGTGAGTCAGACCACATCAGAGCTCATTCATTGTCGGCAGATGCACCCTCATTGTCTCAGAGACATCACATTTGTCAGGCCATGACGCCGTAGCCAGCTTTGCTTTTACAGACAAAAAGATTCCTCCATCAAATGTTCTCGATGAGTG
This sequence comes from Thalassoma bifasciatum, assembly GCA_008086565.1. Taxonomy (NCBI): domain Eukaryota; kingdom Metazoa; phylum Chordata; class Actinopteri; order Labriformes; family Labridae; genus Thalassoma; species Thalassoma bifasciatum. Next base: position 67,547 of record RPOG01000243.1, on the reverse strand, counting down.
AAGACATGCTGCACGATTACCACAAGACTCAGCTGGTATAACTATTAGAGAGCAATTTTTGGACAAGAAACAACAAGATCTCAGTGAGAAACACACCCACTAAAACAACAAACCTACATTCACCCACCCAGGGATGTGTTTTTGGATTCAGGTAGAAAAAAAGAGCCACAAGGTGTGTCTGTAAAAATTTATTATGGCCACATCAGCGTGTTTTCAGCTCTCTGATGTGGACCCACATGATCTCAGGTTTCACAAGATGAAAAGCATCACTGTGAAACTGGAAAACAAAACTCAGACACCCTTAATGTTTTCATTACAGACTTCGATTTGCTAAGGAGCCACTCCTCATTGACCCATACAGTGGTCATCCCATTCAGGTGCCAGAGTGGACTCAGGACACAAACTCAAAGTCCTCTGTCTTATCACTTTCACAGGAGTCATCGAACTGTCTACTGTATGACACACCCTGCAGGGAGAAGCACAGGGCACTGATTCAAAGCTAAACTGACGCCCACAGGCTACATTTGTTTTCTCAGATGGGTGTCAGTGACTACTTCTGCAAACGTGTTATGGTACTGTGCTGCCATGGAAACCTCACACGGAAACCACAGACCCTTAACCTCCTCATTTATCATTTAAACCTAAGCTTTTACTTTGCAATCTTTTGTTACTATTTTTTTTTCTCAGGAGGTCAAGAGTGTCGACCAAGGTGAAAATGTGGTAACCCCTGGGGGGGAAAAGCAGGGATGTTGTTAAAAATATGAAGTAAACAGAGGTTTACGGAGGAGTTGCACCTTGAACCGCCGGGTGCCTGAATCCTGTTCGCACTGATCAGGTTTCAGCTGCTGAAAGTCTTTATGGAGCTGTTTGCTCTTACTAAGTAAAGGATATGTGTGTATGGGGGCTGAGGGGACTTAAGGATCAAATGTCAGCAGAAATGAACAAACAAACATGTAAAGCCTATAAAATAAAAGTGCATGGAAGCTTATTCTAGAGGAAAGCAGAGTACATATGAAAAGTTTGTGCAACCTCATTTCACTTCTTCATAACAACCTCATTGACTAATAACACTGCAGACACGACAGTATTTAACATGCAAAATAGAAATAAACTGATCAAATACAACAACCATTTGGTTCTTCAGCTCCACAATAACCTTTTGCTCATGCATTACATTACATTATTATATGCATTATTATATGCATGCATTACATACATTATTATAACAGGCTTATTTTTAAACCCATCCTACATTATCTATTTTACTCACTGACTCAAGGACTTTCAATTTATCCACCAATGGTAAACAGTTTATCAGGTGTTAAGATCATTACTGTGAGACAAGAGAAACGCAAATAGATAATCACAACTACAGGATCTGTTTTTGCCAATAAAGTCAACGCCCTTTAAGTTACTTAATGGTGGCATCAGGAGGGGAAAAACACATTTTAAAGATATTTCAGTAAAAGTTAAGATTTTGATTCTATTTTTTTATGAAATGGGAGAAAAAAAATGATCAAAAAAGAGGGAAAATAGTAATACATCATGCACCCTGGCCAAAGTACAGGAGAAAGGAAAAAGTCTGTTACTCCAGTGACTCACTCACCCCAACATACACTCACACACACACTCGTGCTGCTCAACAGAAATTGTGAATGGGCTTTGCTGACCAATACAAAGTGAGGAAGCTGCTGATGCATTAGGAAAGGGGTGTATCCTCTTGGAAGTGAGTGTTGAGAAACACCGGACAATACGTCAAACATGAACACTGTCACTTTAAAATAGATCTTTATACTGCTGCAAATTGTGTTGTGAAATACAACTAATGGACAAATTTAAGTAACATAGTTCCACTGAACAATCCTCAAAAGATGCAAACGCTGATAAAACACTTCACTTGTTACCTTTTTACATAAAAAAAGACTTAATTATTGCCCATCAGCAATTGACACAAAGAAAAATGAACAGTTTCAGACTGACTCCTCCAATTCAGCTGGTACCCAAAACTGACATGATACTAGTACCTTTTCTGCCGTCCGTAGCCCTCAGCATCCCCTGGTAGTACCCATCGTCTGAGGGCATCCTCTCTCTGCCTATGCTGTCAGAGGAGAAGTTCCTGTACCTCTGCTGCTGAGAGTTCATTGTCACCGTTTGTCAGCACACACAATTAAAATCCTTGATATCCTTGATGGTTTTCCCCTCCAGTGGTAACTTCTGCTTTTCTCGCTCCTATCTGTCCCTCTGGCCCTCAGCTGGTCCCAAAGTATGCAGCCCTGTGGCCAGCACTTCACAAACCTATGATTTCTCACTCTCTCTTTCCTCCTCAACCTCCTCACTCCCTCATTCAAATCAACTCTGCCCTTCTTTTTCCTCTTCTATTTTTTTTCCTCGTCCTTTTTCTTCCGCTCACTTTATTCCTTTCATTAGAAATGGTGCCTGTGGGCTATGAAGTCTGGGCCTGTCCCTGAGTGATGTGCGAGTGTGTATTTAGTGGCGTTAGTATGCAGAGGACATAGTGGGTAGGGCTCTGAACACACCCCTTCCTCTTACAGCGTGCTGTGTTTCGCTGAGGCAGGGAGGAAGAGGAGAGGCGGGGAAGGGCAAGGTGTGGTAACCTGCATGTGCTATAACCTAATCTCTCCGTTTGCGCAAGACACACAGGCTGAGTCATTAAGAGCCTTAAAATCATAAAAAGACTGCGCTGATAACTTTTAAACTCAATTAAAGCTCTATTTAAAACACCATAAACTAAACTGCATGAGAGGAATTTTCAACAAGAGCCTCTGACGGTGAAACAGTTTCAGTAAAGTTACAGTCAAACCTTCACATATACATTCACATAAACTCACATCTCATGGTTAATCATTGCTTATTCACAGCTTTACTCAGACCTTTCACATTAAAAGTCACTCACTCTGTTCAAAACAGGAGAAGAAAGGGGGAGGAGATCAATTTGGGAAGGGCTTTGATGGCTTCTAGAAAGTGATGAAAGACCACACCCTGAGCATCTCTGATTCACAGAGAGACTTTAGTACCCAGTGTAACTTAATCTAAGTATTAATAGAATTATTTCCGGCTAAGAACGCATAAACTTATTTGATTTGAGAGAATATTTGTGACTCTGTGATGCCCACCTTGTTTTAATCTAAGCATTTGTCCAGATACATGGTACATTATGCTTTTACCTCTTTGCAGGTTTGCTGACACTAGAGCGCTTTCTTTTGCCATCTCTCAGTTGTTTCATACTCTAAACACTAATTTCCTCACTATGGCATTCAATCCTAACACATGAGAAAACACTAAATGTATCACTTCCTGTTAACCAGTGTTTGGTATTGTGGTGCGGGCTGGTAACCTGAAACAGGAAAAACTGTTCGTGATGAGATTGCTGGGTGTTCCTAGTCGCACACTACAAACCTGTCTCAAAAGCTACACCCCTGATATGAAAAGTTGTTTATATAAATCAACTTTATAGAATGAAATAATTCTTTGACGTGAGCAATAAGTAACTTGTCTTGCTAACCATTAAAACTGTAGCAAAAGTGCAGAAGCTGTAGTCCTCAAAAATGGCCAAAGTTTGATTCTAACCTGCAACTTTTTGCAGAGTATCATCCTCCTTGCTTTTGTTGCAGCTCCCTGCACCATCTACTGTCCTCTCTTTAAACAAAGATATGAAAAGCCCCAAAAACAAGCTAAAAGAGAAAAGGATTGGTGGATCTATCTTTGGCAGTAGTCAAATATTCCCATTTGCATTTTTCTAAGAGCTGGGGTAAACAAGTTTAAGAGAGTTGATAACTTTCAATGTACTAGAGCTGGGCAAATAATAACAAATAAGATTAGATTGCTGTATGACCTGCTGCAATATTCTAACAGAGGACAGCAATATTTCTTTACCCTAAAATGTGCTAGAATACCAGACAGTTTGTTGCAGTAGATGTTTTATGTTCTATACCCCTAAACTGAACCTTTCTCGGAGCCACATTGTTGAAAACTACCTCTGCATGACCAACAATCTAGGAGGAGAAAAGTGGCTCGAAAAGTAAGATGTAGAACTAAAATTACCTTTCAAGAATTGAGAGAAAAATTGGGAGACAGTCAGAAAGTATAGCAAAAGAAGGTTCAAAAGTAGCAAAAAGAAAAAAAAGCAGTGCAAAGTGACTAAAATGTGAAAAAAAGAGTCATGATTAGCAAAAAAAGAAAGCATCATGGGTTGCTGTCATTCTGTAATTAATGTCAATGTTCAAAGTTCCAAAAATGTGTTTGTTGAACGACAGGTATGACAGGGAACCTAAATAATGGCATAATAAAGAAAAATTGAAAAAAAAGGAGAAAATAATCATAATCAGATTATTTATGCAATCGTCAAGCCCTATCTACAAGACCAAGTAAATGATATCCAACATAGGCTGTTCAAATTCAGTTTCACTGACTGCAGACTGATGTGTTCCTGGCTGTGTATTTTTTGCGCTCTATCCATGCTTCAAAGTGTATGCAACCTTTGAATCCTTATTCCTGTTTATGAAAAACTTTGGGGCTTTATTATTGTGTATGCATTGCTAGCTGTAGGACAGGGTGGGTCCTGCCTGTGTTAAATCCTGCCCCTCCAGCCCTAAGGTGAGTAGGTATCCCTGACTGACATCACTTCATCAGGCATCCCAAACTACTCTGTTCTTTAAGAGCGCTGGATGCTGAACACAACCTGCATGAACATGAAGGTACTTAATGTGTCAGTGTCAGTGTCTCTGTGTGGGTGTGCAAGTGTGTGTGTGTGTGTTGACTCACTCTGCAGCCACGTTAGCAAATTTGGAGACACACCTTTGTAGTTCCTTACAATGTCTAGGCAAGCTGAGGAATTAGGGAGTGGTATGTGGGTAGGTAATTAAATGAGAAAAAGGAAAGGAATCGTATAAAGTACAGATCTGACAGTAAAACACTGACTGAAATCTACTGGGAAATACTCACAGCCAAGAAATGTGCGTGCACCAGCTCAATTCATTCAGTGCCAAGGTGTCAGGCTTGATTGAACCACAAAATGTTGATAAATATTTAAGTTACTATTCACTGCAGAATACAACAGAAGGATATTGAATCAAACATGAGATCAAAGGTTATCTGAGATGCAGAAGCAGCAGCACATTGTAACGTATATCCCTGTCACGATTGGGCGCTGGAACATGAACTACAGAAACACCTACTTGGACTGCATCTCTTCCCATCCTGGGAAACATAAGCAGGGGACCTGAGTGGGAACAGGCAAGGATGCAGAAAAGTGTGGAACATCTTAGTCATGAGATCTTTCCACCAAAAAGGAGACATATCATTAAGGTCTCAACATGCTTATTACTCTGCTCCCTCATCTGGCTTCATCAAAACCAGATGGAACAGTCAGGCTTTATATACGAGCACCGAGGGAAAGCGCAGGCTGAAAATAGGAGGGAAGAGTATTTTCTCTCCAAATGACAAGTTTGAGGTTTGATACTTTTGCTGTGACAAGGAAGTCACTTTTCCTCTTCTAACACTGATTTTGCATATCTGAGTTGACGTTTTGACTTAGATACAAATGACAGTGTTAGCGCCAGCAACTTGCAAATCTAGGCTTCTTTATACTAGCCTTGGGTGAACTTTTAGATCAAAGATATTATGCAAATTTGGTCTTTAAAAGGTGTGCCAAAATGCAACCCAACAGACGCATAAACTTACCATACAGCATGCTAACTGTGAAAATGGTTTGGTTTATTTACCAATCTGACTGTGCTGTTTCACTTCAGTGCTTGTGGCTGTGATAACTACATTAGCCATTCTGCTACCTTCAATTTTATTCAACTCAAACAACAACCAATAATTTTGGAGATGGTACAAATGTGTAAAACCAGATGCTAAACTTCTACACTTCACTTTCCTCCTTTTTACCAATTCATGACAACTTTACCAACATCTATAGAAAGAGCCAGTTTCAGACACTTTGCTTGATTGCTCAGTCTGAAAAGCTTGGTTCTCTCTGTTTTTAGCACTTTCTGTAACTATCTGCTAACACAGACGACAGCGACACTGTGGTGCCTATGCATCTGTAAGACATATAATACCCACAAACACACGGTTGAGCTTTCAGGCACTCAGGGCTTCAACAACCTATATTTAAGCTCTGGGGAGTCTTTGCCAAACAAAGCAGACAAATAAGGCAATGAAAGAATTTTAAGAATGGGTCATTATGGTTTTTGAAAATGCTGAACTGCAGGGCGAATCCAAGGGTTTACACAGAGAGAGAGGGTGGACAACACCTTTCACTGTAGAGGATCCTTAAAGCCATTGAAGGGATTTGCTCTCAGAGGTAAGCTTGCTATCTCCTCCTTCCTGTTTTTATCTCTTCCCCTCCATTAACCTCAACTCTGCTCTACTCTGCTGTGGTCAATTAAGGTGAAAGTGGAGGCTTTTGATGCAATATCTGACAACCGCACCGCACAGGGAAAGGAATGTTAATAAAAGTAGGAGAAGCCTAAACACACCCTTGATGCTCACCTTAGTTGTTCTGTAAAGTAGAGGAAGAGGAGGAGAAGGAGGAGGAGGAGGAAAGTATGGGAGTGTGAGTGTGAGTGGGAGTGGGGTGCTGGCTCCAGAATATTAGCAGATCATATTTCTACACTGATGAGCACACAAAGAAAATTACACTCCTTGTTAACACTTTCTTTTCAAAGAAGAGGCTCAATTTAGAACAAGTGCTGGGATATTAAGGCAGTGATGCTTGTTGATTTCCATTTTTTAACACATTTTTTATGAAGTAATACACATGGAGATATAATAACTACCTTAAACTTGAAGAAATAAGTACTCCATCAATGGTGCCCTGCTTTTCAGTTAAGTGTAAAGACCACTGAGGCTATGTAAGCAGTCAACTGTTAAATAAATAAAGTGATTCACCTCTTTAAATGGAAACTTAACTCAGTCAGGACCTCAAATAGCTTTAAATTTTATAATTTGATCCTTAAATGACCTTATGTTTAGATATGTATATATACTCATTCAGCTGGATATCTATTCTATTCACAGAGATGTCAGCTGTATCTGTGCCATGATGAATGGACCAATTATATCCCCCGACCTGACAGCAGACTTCAGATAATGTTGTCACAGTCAGATCCACTGATGAAGCTGCAAACCCAATTTAACTCAGACTCAACAAGCCTCTGGATTAGACACGGCAGCTGAGTTTGAAAATAGCTCTGTGCTCAGCTCTGGAAGCCTCCGTGGAAAGCCCCACATCTGGGATTGTGTCAGATGCTAATGTTTCATTTGGGGGATTTGAAATGCAGCATTGCGAGGAGAAGACGGCTGAGGTAGCTGCAGTTAGAGTGGCATGGTTTGGAACAGCATGTGTCTCCCTCTGCAGGTGAGAGCAAGCTAACACAAGCTGCATTTTAGACAATGAGAGAGTTAATTCAACTTTACATGGGCTCATCACTTTGTCTTTTTGGGTGCTCACTTCTGCTTAGCCACATACAGAAAGGATTTGATAAAATACATTTATCTTTTGCCTAGCAGAGCCTCCTCCCTTTTCTCCTTCTGAAGAAGAAATGTAAGAGATTGTCATAACTTTTCTCCCTTGGAACTGAGGAAACATAATACAGGGTTGAACATAATTCAGTTCTGACACATTCAACACTTTTGGCCATCTACTCTTAGTAATAAGGAACCTGGAAGAAATGTCAGACCTTATGACTAAACCCCATGCACATGCTGTAGATTCCCCATTTCCCCCGTGTTTTATTAATCCGTCATTCACACTTGCAGTACTTCTGAATTATCTCACTCATGACAGTTTCCAAACGCCAACTCAAATGTGGAACCTGAGCAGGGTATCCATGACAACAGCTGTAAATAAACAGAACCATGTGCTGCGGTCACTGTGACTGACGCTTACTCACGGCTGTATTTATAGATCGAGGAGTCTCTTATAACGTAGGAAGGAAAACACCGGCCTCGACTTCAACACGCTACTCTCTGGAAGAGGAAGGAGGCAGTGAATCATTTTCACCACAAGATAGAGCCAGAGCGCACTCAACCACACCCACATGGCTCAGACTCTGCAAATGTGAGGATGTGACTTAACAAATGTCCAGGTAAAAACCTTTGCAACATTTTAATGTAGAAATATTGAAAACTAAAAACACTTTTGAGCTTCAGAAACTCATAAGTATGTTTTAAAGGTTTGGTTTTTAATACAATATTTCATACAATTAGTGCAAATTAAAAACAATCCACAAAAAGTAATGGGTGTCACATTCTGACAAGTCTTTAAGTGTGATAACACCTACCTATTTAACTAAGGGCTCATACAATTCAATGGAAGATTTTTAGGGCACTTATTTTCATCGTGACAAAATATTTTTGATGAGAACATTGTGGATATAAAAATGCCATTTCATTATGATTTTTTATGAGACAGGACAAACCCCAAGTGAATACTCACTAATATCCCATCTGTCAACATGGGAAATCATCAAATAGATGATTAGAGAGAGATCAAGTGCCGTGTGTGCGTACGCATAATCAGACTTATTTGATCAGACTGTTGAGCGAGTAATGACTCGATGTTTCAACCGTTGCTCCCATGTTCTCAAATGAACTTGTTTCCATCTTCCACCAAACATGACTTTCATAAAACCTGATACTCTCAAGGGGAATGCGCCACTTTTAAACTAGATAATATCACTCTATACCATTTCTAATGAGGCAAAACCATACAGTTTTGCAGTTAATGGTGAAGTTATACATCAACCAGATCTTTGCTGTTATCTAAAGCCATTTAAAAAAAAAAAAAAAAAGTATGTTGTGTAAATCACATTTTACTACCTTCAGACATGTTACAACACCTGATATGGAAAATCAGTTCCCATAGTGTCACCTCCCCTCATCGTAACACAGCAATGCTAAAGCTGTTTTTTAATGCACATGACGCATGACATACTTTTTTAAATCAGATGACACTTTAGAGCTTGATTTATGGCACAAGAAGCAACCAGAGGCTAATCAGCACACCTCATAACGCTTCGAGTGAGAAGGTCTTTTAAGGGTAGATATCAAGTCCTTATTTAACTTTTAACATGTAACAGTCTCTGTTTTGATAAAATGCACTATTTCTACATATTTTCTTTTTTTTTTGTATATGTGACATTGTGCTGTTGCATTTGTCATTAGGCTGTATTGTTTCTATCTGTCACTGTTGATATCTCTCTTATACAAACTCTTATAATACTGAGGAAATGCTGATGAAAACTAGCCTCATATCTAGCTCTTGCATATTGACATTGTTGCTACACTGGCATGATTAGTAATCTGCATGGTCCCTTCAAATAAAAAATCATTTCTAAACAGCGGGAAAGTCTGTCTGTCGGGGTCAGGACTCGAACCTGGCGCTGGACTGGACATCGTTCTTATAATTATGGATAAAACTGACTGAACAGCGAGCAATAACTTGAACTGTTTTGTCCATGAGAATGCATCTTCATAAAACTGACTCAGTGAAAAGTCTGCAATCAATATTAGCTAATATATACTAGGTGCAGCTTGTCATGCATACAATACAGTCATCTGCTTTGGGTGTTTCGAGAGAGGAAATCCTACTGTCAATGAAATGGTTCATCAATTAATTCTATGTAAGGGTACAGTCTATATAAATGCCAAAATAATAGATGATACTTAAGCTTTCAGGTGATTGTGGTGTTGATATGTAAGATATTTGTTTTGCCTTACCTTAAAGTCTGCACATGTAGTGGTTGACATACCTGACAGATTCTACAAGCTATTTAGTTGGTGTTGTCCACTTTCACTTTCTTTACTGTGAATAATTTTGTACATTTTTCCCACTGGGTTTCACACCTCAGGCTTCATGCAGCTGCTCTAAAACGGTCAGACGACTCGCTTCTTCTCAGCTTTGAGTCCACGTGTTGCTCAAACTGCCTTAAAGCATTCTGATAACAGTCAGTTTTGGTTGTAGTGCTGATGTGGCGGATTTGCCCGTCTTAGCCCTCTGGATTTGTCTAGTAAACAAACAGAGCTTTGTTTACACCCACAGGTTTTAACCAAGATGCATTTATAATCTTGAGGTCTGTGCTGGCCCAAGAGTATTTTGTTTCCGTAAAATAAATGTGCAAATCACACTTGAGAGGCCTCAAATCTTCCATCAAAAAGGCTAACAGTGAGTGTACTGCAATATCTTTGTTTTTCTGAAACCGCCACTGTTAATCAGTGGAATGACATGAAAAATATTGGTTTTAATCATATCATATTAACCTGATTATTATCATTACAAATTTAGATAAGTATGTCATACATTGTACTTTCACAGAACGACCAGAATACAGTAACACATGAGAGTACATAAAGCTGGCTCCATTCCCTTTATCACTGACTCTAATAGATCCACCCATACCAATGATCTTTCACCCTCTAATATAGATCCATAAAGTTTAACTCCTCCCTGTCAAGCCCACACAAATTTAGATCCCTCCACTCACCTAAACAACACATCTTACTGTACAGATATCTGATCCTTTCTCCATATGAGCTCATCTCATGCCGGTTAAATCCCTTGTTCTCCTCCCACAATGAAGCCATAAAGAGCTGGCTGAATCTTCCCCTGTAGCCCTCTACGTTCCCGGCACACACCGTGCCAGCTGGTGTGAGGGACTTAAAAAAGAAACGGGAACCACTTTCCAACAGGTGAAAGCCAGAGAGCTGGCCCTGCCCCCTATTTATGGCCACAATGAAAGATAACAGGTATTGTAACATTACTTTCTTGCTCTCTTTGCTCCTGTTTATTTTACTGTTTTATTTCAGTGCAAGGCCCATGCTGCATACCAACACACCCGTACATAAAGACTGTGTCAATGATAAATGATTAACCACTAGTTGTGATGTAATAGCTTAAGCTTTATTAGACTTCAAATGAGAAACTCGTCTGTTATGGTCTAGTAATGGTTGATACCAATGATTATGCAAGCCTGACTTTTCACCTCCCTGTCTAGGTATTATCTACTACTTGGTCTGATTGTTTCTGAAATTGTCTCACAATCAATTTTTGTTCTCAATCTTTGCTGCACAATCCCTGTTTGGTGTTTAAATAACCTGCAACGTGTTGCTTTTTACATTTATTGAATAAAAAAAAACAACAGCCCCAAAAATTACTAAATTATTGATGCTTTTGACCACAACAAAGCCACAAATAATAAACCCTGACTGTTAAAGATCGCTGAGGAATTACTGTGTCTGCTCAAAGCAACGGTCTAGTCCAGCTGACACACACACCCGCTGTCACCATTCGACTTTAGGAAGTGACAATTTATGATGGGGCACAGCTGAGCTCTGTCTAGATCACATTTAAAAGGGAAAGTGACCTAAATAAGCAGCGTTCTCCTCTTACAGGGCACTGCCCCCTGACCTGGGACCTTACAGGATGCTCTCTGATCTCCTCACGTCACACTGAACACAATCACTCCGAGGACGTCATTTGTCACTAAGCAGCTCTGAGATTTTTTTTACAGCAGGCAGGACTCTTGAATGTTTGAGAACATCTATATGTTTTTCATGACATTTGGAAATATAGCGTGGTATAGTAATGGGTGTTAAGACTTAGACATCTCCTTGTGTGAATAATAAAATCAAAATACAATAGAATATGACCAGTGTTTAAGTGGGCCATTAGCTGCAGTACACACTATCACTACTGTATACATCCAACCCCTCTGGTGTCTCGAGACTATTTCCAGCTGCCAGTACCCTTTCCTATCCTCACCATATCACAGTTCCCCCCAGTGATTCATTATAGCACTTACAGTACATTATTAATGGCACAGTATGTGGGGCTTGCATTCATTCACAGGCACTACTGGACATTCACCTGTCTGTTTCTACTGGGGAGTAAAAGTCCTAAGTATGGGATAAATAAGCACGATCAAACTTCAAAAGATCATATTGATAATGGCCTGGGTCCTTAAAAGACACAGAAGTAAACACAAAGAGGACGCAAACCAAAGCAGAGCTGTAGGGTGACACAACTCTCTGAAAAATCTGAATGTAATACCAAGGGTTCACAGACTGCATGATTCACACAAGTTACAGTCACAAGCTGTGATAAGGCTTACTCAATGAATGAGACTCACACCATAAATATCAATGATGTAGCTACAAATGAGTTGTTTCTCATTTACTGGATCTCACATCAACACTTTTATTTACAGGAACTGTCCCTTATGTTTTCTTTTTCTTTTGCTATTTGATGTGGTAGCCATTCTTCTTATCCTGTTATGCAGTGTGGTCAGCAAACAGCTTTATAACGCCCTACAACCACTGTCTGGTGGAAATATGGTATTACAACCTGGCAATGGCAAAAAAGGGGAAAATTGTGAATATTTGAGGAGATAATACTTGTAATAGTGTTTTTAATAAAGTAATGCATATTTGATCTTTCAAAAATTGTGACCCATAACACACCACAAAACAGATACTTCAAAAGCTCACTATGTCTCACTGAAACAGAGCATATCCTGGTTTCACCCAAACTTGGAGCTGTTCCCAGCAGCTGCTTAGATTAGATTTGCATACAGATGGAAAAAAGACAGCTTGATCAAGAGTCAACAAAAAACAAACGAAACAAAAAAATCTAAACGTCTCCACATGTGAGTAAAAGTTGAAAAAGCCACACCTTTGTTGCTATTATTTAACACGTAACAAGGTAAAACTTCATTGTAGGTGTCTGGTTAAGTGAACACACACCACACTGCACTGAAAAAAATAAAATAGAATAAGCATTTAACCAAATCATGAAAAATGACTTAGAAAGTTTAAGTTCTTAAATGCAACTTTCTTTATCAAAGACCTTTTTCTACTGCACATTGATCGCTGCATAACCCTGTGATCTGAGAGTGACACTTAAATACAATATTTGTGCACCTTCACTTAAACAACTCATGCCACTGTTTACTACACGCATCAGTATGAGAAATCCCAGTTGTACTTTCTGTAAACTGAACATTTCAGCTGGATGTGTTTCCATGGTCCCTGTGCTGCTCATAAATTAAAATCAGCTCCAAATGAGTTTCCTGTTTAAGCGCCATGAGTCTTTCTGTCTCATCAGGGTCCCTTTATTCCTCCCACGGGACACGAGTTCTGTATCTGAAGTCCTTTTGGGTTTCTTTGAGCCCCTGAGACAGACCTTCACTGTTTACTCAATGACTCATGCCCACTGGTTCACCAGGGGTAGCCACAGTGGTGCAGGCCGTCAAGGCTGTTTAATACACACTCATGAGTCCTGGAAAAAAGACGCGCGCACACACACACATACACACACTGCAGTACAGTAAGTGGTGGCTGTGCTGCTCCAGAGCAGGAGTCATGGTTGTTTCCAGGAAGAATGCTGGTTTTTCCAAAAACCAGGCCAAAGCCAAAGAGCCAGAACTCAACCACCACGACCCACACGACTCAAAGTCTCACATCTAAAGGCCTGTGATTGGTGATGTGTGTGATTAAATGTTACTCAAGGCCTTGGAAAAACTGGACGGTTCTGTCTATCAGCATTGTAAAATCTGATTTGACAATCTCAGCTCCTGGATCAGAGAGATGAAGAGAGAGTTTACTTCAGCTAAAAAAAGCCACCTGTTCGACCAGTCATGCCTGGGAGCACTTGCTATGAAAATTCTTCACAGATCACCTTTGCAAAGGAATTTATCAACTGATAAACAGCCTTGGAAAAACAGCATCATGAGGTACAAATGCCAAGACAGGAGTGTGATCATAGAAACAGATGGACTGACGTGTGTTGGTTTGAGTGAAAGGAAATCTGCTTTGGTATATTCCCCACAGCCCATTAGGTTGACACGCCAAATCTGCCACTCTACGAAGAAAAAAATATATAAGTGGAAGGTCAAAGTTCAGCTGGGAATGCCGAGTGATGCGCCTTGTGTCTAACCAAAGGTATTTACACTCTAACTCAGCCGCCCCCTAACTCTTGACCTTTTGTGCCGACCTCATTTTAACACGGCCTGAGGGAGGATGTTAATATTCATGATCCCACCTCTGCATGCAGAGAGCAGCATTCATAGTATGAAGCACTTAACGGGTGTAATGGCGAGACCCTGAGTGGACAGAAGAGGACAGAACTGTCATCATGCAGAATGAGTGCCAGTGGACAAGGGACAGCTAAGACCAGAAAGCCCCGTGTCAGGCCTGGAGCGAAGAGCAACAGATCAGCAGTGACGGCAGCTGCATTAAAGTCTTCAGTATCTCTGACAATAAAACATTAGCAGAGGAACATTATAATGTCAGGGTCAGGTAGAAAGCAGAACATAAGCTCATGGAAAATGCATGTCGTCCACAACTGTGGTCACATCCTCAGCATATGAGAGCTCTTCAGGGTGGATGTTAAGGCAGAAGTGAGGGAGTGTGACATAATGTTTTCTTGGGTAAATTTATTGATATTTGTCTCACTACAGCAGGGTAAAGATGCATCCTGACAAATATGTCCTAAGCTTGGTCTGTACTAATCAATTATTCACTTTTACTAGCAGCCTGTGTCTAATTTTACTCATTTACATCTTTGACCAAACACAAGGCGTTCACTGTGTTTCATTTTAAATATACCAGCTATATGTCATAAAAAGGTATAAGAAACTTTTTTGGCAAAGCTATGCTAAATTAATTATCTCTTCAGCATCCAAATGTCGTCCTGTTCACAAAGCTACCAGGCTAACGTACTGTGAAAAAAAACATCAAAATGATTCAGCTTTGTGCACAAGTTTTAATGACATGTCAAACTAACATTGGCTTATAATTACTAAACACAGCATTATATCAATTATCTGCCACATTGCTCTACTAACAGGATGTTAAAAAAAACAAAAAAAAAAAACAGATGGTTTCTTGTGGAGTGGTGTAGTTGTGGAGAACTTTGAATATGAAAATTCAGCTGACTGATGGCTTTTTTTTTTTCTTATTCTTTTTTGTGAAACAGACTGTCCACAGTTTTGACTCCTGTCTGAGTGTTTTCTGCACTTGGAATAGTTGGTCCAAAGATACATTTCTCTTTAAATGACCTGGAAATCAGTCAGTTTGGAACAGGCCCAATAACAGTTGATGGATTATTTTGAGAGTGACACGGCAAACTAAGCTGCAACAAAGAGACATGAAGTCATTGTACCAAACGGCTCCATGTCTATCCACAAGGCTGTGTCGGTTGGTGGTTCTGTGAATGCAAATTCAGCATCACTCCGGGGTAAGGCCAAGACAAAATCATCAAAGGGTTGCCTCTGAGCGGGGCACATTGATCCATCTCTTTTGTGAGGCTGTTTGTTTGGTGGCTGGCAAGTTGTTTGAGGACTGGCAGTGCCTCCAACCTGGCAGGTGTATTAAACCAGTACCTTGAATAAGCGACTCATCTTACAGCAGAGACACAAGCAAACACACACACACATGCACACACACATACGCCTGAGCCGAAGTGAAACTTGACTAGACAGGTTTGGGAGGGTCATGGTGAGGCATTGTTGCAACAGCACCCATTAGCTTCTCTGCACGGAACAAAAAGTCAGCTAAGTTCGGCTCAATGAAAACAACTAGTTCTCGGCCATGCAGGGTGATATTTCTGACTTTCAGAGTCCCAGCCGCCAACAGCAACATGAGCCAAACAGAAGGTCTCCCACGCTGCCTGGGTGTAATAAGGGTTAATCCCTTTGCAGCTGCAAGTAAAAACAGACATGCCATGACAGTGGCACAGAAAAGCCAGGTGGCACCTTTGGATGGTCAGGGTGGCAGGTTTCAAGGTTACACATGAACGTGACTAATGTAGGGTAAACATACCATACTACACGTGAAGCTTGATGTTAGCCTGTAGACCTACTGACGTGACCTTTATGGGTGAAAGTGCCATGACTTTAAGCACCAAGATAGAAACTGTGCTAAAAAAATAAACTATCCTAAACCACTTGGAATAAAATAAGTTTTTAGATTTTAAGTTACAGGGAAGTTACAGGGAAGAAATCCAGTAGACACTCCTAATCAGCAATTTTTCACTCTGTGCTCGAATATTCATCAGCTTTCTTACCTTTCCCCTTGGGTTTTCTTGAACGCCAGAACAAAATCAGGGTGACTAAGTGGCCCAAAATCACCAGGGCGGGGAGAGTGGGTCCTGGGGGACTTGCAGGCATTTGTTGGGAGAGATAGAGATTAGACAGCAGGGATGAGGGGATGAGCCTGGGCCGTATAGTGTAGTGACAGGTGGGCCCTTAGAGGGAGGGGGTTAGGGGGAGTGGGTGTGGTGGAGGCATACACAAAAAAAGGACGCTTCGAGCAGGAATTCCTGCTGTTTCCCCCGCCCTGAGGCTAAGCTATTGAAGAGCTCTCTCCTTGTCTTGTCTGCCTGTCCTGGTTCTTCAGATCTCAGCAATGCAACCACACAATGACTCTACAAGTAATCTTTCTGAATCACAAAATGTCTTTTTCACATCCTCAGATTTTATTTTCAATAGGTTTTGAGTAAATAAATATCACTTCCTATTGCAACTTCTTCTTATATCAGGGGTGCAACACAACAGGACAAAAGTGAACTGTTGAGTTTCTTTGCTCAGCTGGAGCACGTCTGTGACTCATTTCATCTTTTGCAACAACCACTTCATGTCACCGTGAAGGATGGGCCTGCTATCAACATTCCCAGCAGATAACTAATTTCAGGGGAACAAGGTCAAACCCAGTGAAGCAATGGTAGGAATGAACCTATCACAGCAAGGCGTGTTTTCTTTTCTTTTCTTGCACTCTATCTATTTATCAGCCTGACTGGCTTACAAGCTAGTACTATTAAGATCTGCATGAGAATTAAAAAAATAAAAAAAATCACAACAAGAAGGACTTCAAGCTAAAACTTACTACCAGTGGAAAAACTACAACAACAGACACATTGTACACAGAGGAGGACAGCAGGTGGCTGTGGTTTCACGATTATCTGATATAGCCCCAAAACACACACAAAATACAGCTGTCTGATAGAAATAAACAGAAAATGTTTGTAGGTCAGCCCTCCTTGTTGACACCTCTCAGAAGTCAGACTGACAGGAAATACACCTCCTAAAGAGGGTGGGGGGCTAATGTTGCCCCCCCTCGACCTCTGCCCTTGCCCACTATTATCTACATAGCATCAAATAAAGGAAACTATAGAAGGCAGCCAAGCTCACTTGTAATTCAAGTGAGTCACAGTGTGGCCAGGTTTAAATATGGAATACACTCCGCGCTGTACAAGTTGAAGGTTGCTATGTTAAATGTGAATGTGTGTGTGTGTCTCTGTTGTGTTTGTGTGAGTATGGGCACCAAAGGAACACAACAAACCCCCATGCACTGTTTGCCAAAAACACGCCAACAGTCATCAGCTAGACACACATACGCAGTTAGACACAGACAGACACACCACGGCAACCCCACTCTGTGGACCTACCAGGTATGATCTTCATCTAAGAGATGGTACAGAGGAGGAAGAGGACGAGGTAAAGGAGAGCTGGACAAAGGGGGAATGAGGAGGACAGGAGACGCTCCTGTTTGTTTGCTCTGAACTGCCCTGTTTCTCCCCCGTGTTGAACTGTGACAGGCTGTGCCTGCTGTTTGGATCCGTCACCCTTCTCTCCCGTGGCCATGGGAGGAGGGACGGCACGCAAAGCCTGGGGAAGGGGCGAGGGGCGCGGAAGGGGGCGAGAGGGGGGCTGGGGTGGGTGGTCTGGGGAAGAAAGCTTGAGCTGACTGGACGTTAAAAATATCCACCAGAGCCAAATGATCACACAGTGTCACAGTTAGAAACTGATGGAAGAGCTCTGGCGGGACACTTGGCTACACTTGGCAACACTCGCCCCCTGGAGACACACCCCACTAACACAAGCAGTGCCCCTCAACCCCTTCTTCCTACTTCACGCTTTGAACATGATGGTGGCCAATTTAATTTGTGGCATTGAGTCACAGACCTCAGCAAGAAAACTGCTGACATGAGAGCTTTCTGGGATACAGCGTGATCAACGTATGATAAAGTCATCATCTTAGCAGCACATTAAAAGGCAAACTCTTGAATAACGAAAGTCAACATAAGATTAAATTGACTGCAATAACAAAAACATAAGCTCTGCTGCTGCTCTTCCAGATTGTCATTTATGGGGATTGAGGAATTCCAGCTAAAATGGTTTGTTCAATAACCAGCACTCAGAGCGATAGTAAAAATACTTGGTAGAATTCACCCTGACGATATATCGACAAGATCAGATTCACAGAGTTTTGTGATGGACACATTGCAAGAAAGCCTAACATGGCCTGCATTCATCCTGTATTGCTTTTGGGATCACAGCAATGCACAACATTCTCTAAATATAGCTGCTTCTAATGTAAAGATATGGCTGTGTCAATGGATGCGTTGACTGGTCACATTTAAAAGCAATTCCACTCAGCGTCTGGAGGAAAGAGTTGGGATTGTCTCCTCTCATGCAACCTCACAGCTAAAGATGGATGCCCAACGGGAAACGAGGGCAGCTATACTGAGGCACCATGGGGGGCTTTGCACAGGATCGCTGGGAATTCCTCTTTCATGAACATCCCTATGTGCCTTCACAAACCTCTGAACCTAACAGTTGCCTGAGCTCTGAGAACATATCATTCATGTTAGGACGCATAGCTGAAAGGTATTCTGAGCTTGTGTCCAGAGGGTCTCATGTCTCAATTTATTCTGCTTAGGCTCTGTAAATGTTGCTCTTCTGCTTTGATACTGTAGAGAAATTCATTCTCAAATGAAGGGTAAAACCAAACGTTGAAACACTTGAGAATTAACAGCTCAACACATCCTACAGGATACTGAACATGTGCAGGAAATGCGCATTGAAACAACTCTCCCGGCTCAATGAAACTGGTGTCGTGTTAGTCAGCCAGACAACGTGAATCCTAGGAAATGACTAACATCAGAACTATCTTGACCAAACCCACATGTTATTGATTTCTATGTTTCCTCTGCTCAGCCTTCGATGCACTAACTGTCTTATTGCTTCAACAGATTTCTGAATCAGTGCCTGTTCTGCCCTGACTCATGATGTTGTAACAGACTGCTATTAAATATGATATCAAACACTTCCAGCACTCCAATGCGGTACTTCAAACTGGCAAGAGTTGGATCACACGCAGAAGCTGCCTCATGGGAAGTCTTACATTTCATTTGCCTGCAACATTGGGTAGTTAATCATTTGCTTTTAACCTACCTCTGAAAAAAAGCTGTTTTAGATATTATTTATTAGAAGTTATAGTCTTAGATTTGATCATCTTCTTTAAACATCATCATTAATTTACAGATATCATACAGTAGGCATAAAGATCAAAGTGAGTTCTCAGGTTTTATTCTGACTGTATTTTTGGTACTGGCACAGCTTGTTGTAATAACATCTCTTTCGTGTCAAAATGTTTACTTGGTGCAACTGTGTCAGTTTGTGAAAGGTAGGCTAATGTGTTTTTTAACTTGTGATCAGTCCAATGAAATGTAAGAAGAGATTTCACAGGTGGACTCAGCAGTAAAAGATAGGCAGACACATCTCAGCTTAGGTCATTAACTTTGTTTTGAGCAAGACGTTACAGCAGCAGATTCTCTTCAAGCTGCCAAGTAGCAACACAGTCTACTGATGGACAGCATGAGATTCAGCATCCACAATAACTCCCATTTATGATTTTTTTCTTCCTGGAAAGGTCAGCCTTGTAACTCAAGCTCTCAGATTTGTTTCTGGGTGAGTCATAACATCAAAATGATGTGCCGCCATAATGACAGGCGCAAAGCTGCAGCATTCTGTAGCTCGTCATTTAACCAGTCACACAAGAATGCATCAGGCACATTTTCAGAGATGAATACTTGGAGGACCTCGGTGACATGTCTGGGATGTGATTTAGTCTAATTGCTCTTGGTGCCATGGGTGGTCAGATTTGAAATAGCCTCTCAAGCATGTCCGTTTCATACAAAAGAGCACAACTTTTTGATACAGCGTGTACAAATGTCTCCATTCAGCAGGATTCAACAGGAAAACATGCAATGTTTGAGTCTTTCTGAAAAATCTAAACCAGCAAAAGAGTTCTTATTTTGAAAACAACATTTTTGTGGCGCAAGTCAGGTTTTCAAATACTTTCCCCCTCCTGGTTTCCACATCACTAAATTAACGAAAGAGAAACAGAAGTTTAAGTACCTTCCTGGAGCTTTATCTAAGGGTGTGAGTGGGTCTGCTGCCTGTTATTTCATTAGCTAACATACCAAGAATACCACACGTCACTGCTCTAAAATCTGTATCTCTTTAAAATACTTCTCTGTGTGATGCTTTTCAGCACATCTGAGGTCAAACTCAGGGAAACTGCTTTGGCTGCACAGTAAAATGTGGCTAATGCTTATCTTCATGGACAGAAAAAACAAGGCTGGTACTGTTCATGATTTTTAACAGACATTACTTGATATTTCTTAGTCTCAAATCTTGTAATGCTGTAGCTGTTGGTCTGTGTGACAGATGACAGTGGTTGTTAATGGACAGCAGATGTCAGCAGTGTGTTACAGCACACTGTGTCCACCTGATAGACGAGCACTGCTGTGTCCACATCTGATAAGATTGCACATCAGACAAGCTAACTAATAACATTTGAATCCTTTTTCAGAGTCCACAGTTTCAATTAGCAGTGCTAGGGGGGGTTCAAGTTTTCTCTCATAGTTGCAGTGTACTGTAGTTTGATCTATGCATGATGAATAACATATGCAACTTTCTATATGAATCATTCATGTGGTTTTATCACACTGCAAAAGGGACTTATTTTCCCGATGAGTACCAGAGATTGAATAAAAGAACTCAGTTGCTAATTGAATCCAGACCTGCTGTCACGTGTGGAACCAAACAAACACACCCAGGGATCTGTGAGCAAACTATTCCAACTTCCTGACTCTTTGTACGTTGCTCACACCCACAATGGACAACGCCCATGTGAACTCCTTGCTTTTACACCCTGTTAGGATGACAAATATGCACATGATAGTCACAGCAACATAACTTTTTTTGCGTGAAAGTTGTGAAATAATAGACAAAATCTAGAGTCACATGAATCAGCTTCTACATCCTGATATCAGATGAGTTCTGCTAGTTTCACTTCAACAAACCGACCACAGAATCAGCTGGCACCATTATTCAAGACTTTATACAAGTGATATTCTCCAGATGCACAAAAGAGGCCCCCATACACCACTGTTATCACTTTGTCTACATAACTCGCATATCCTACACATAACATTACATAATAGTATGAATGGGGCATGCACATCTCCTCTGCAAGACAGACTGCAAGGAGGTACAATAAATTAAAAAAGAGGACACAAAGCATGAAACTGTGCCAAGAACAGTCTTACTGGAGCAAAGAGGAGTAGAGCTCCCAAAAGCACCACACCTCCCTCTCCTCGTCACTCTGGCTTTAACATCTAACTCTACAGGGAGCAGGCGAGGCTGAATCTCAGCAAACAGCCCCACCTTGTTGGAAGGACTGCAGGTCTGCATAATCTCATTTGGCAAACACTCAGAGATGGCTCGAGAGATTGCTGCTTTCCCTGACACATGTGCAAAGCTCAGTTTAATAGCAAACAGAGCTGGAATTCCCCCCACAAAAACTATACACATCAGTATTTTACTTAGTTGTCTGAACACTCTGCATGTAAACAGTGCAGTAGATTACAGGTTGGATTGAGTAACGAGGAAGTAATATAACTTTATTATTGGTATCCATCTTAAAGTGTCTGGCGGAAGAAATAAAGTCATAAAGCGAGTCGAACAATCCGACAGTGTCACGAATACACAACAGGGTGTGCTGTGTGACAGTGTTACTGATACTTTGTCTATTTTAACACACACATAATTAAATCACAGCCACATCTCAATGGACTCTTCTCACCAGCTCACTGAAACTACTTCTAAAGAAAGACTGCCTCCAGTCCACATCACAAAGCAGCAGCCGGGTTGTGATACGTAACTTAAAGCCATAAACTATAATCAGATTACCCCAAATAATACTTTGGAAGATAAAAAAGGGACAGCATGGGAGTGTCCTTGAGGGTAATCTAACACTACAAGCACCATGCAGTTTGAAAGATCAACAATAGAGCTGTCATGTCATCCCCCACCTAAGACCTCCCACCCTGCAAACAATAGGCAAGAGTAATCACGTCACATGCAAACAGAGAGGGTAAGAAAAGGCCGGAAGTAGGTTAATACATTCAAACACACCTTCATTGAAGTTGGGCCATGTCTTCTCCTCTGGCTCCTCCAATGAGTGGTCCCACTCTGGATCAGGTGAGGCCCCGTAAACTGTGGTCCCTTCTACCCCTGACAACAGTGCCCGCTCAATGGCAAGAGCTTCCAGAACATCCAGGTCCAGTTCCTCACCCTCCTCCTCAGGTATCACAGTGGGTGGTGGTGACTGCCCACCTGCTGCTTGAGGACTAACAATCTGTTTCACCTCAACTATCTCCTCCACTACTACAATTTTCCTCTTCATGGCGTCAATGTCAGGGCTCTCAGACTCACAGATGTCCCCCAGGTGAGGCTGGTCAGGCTGGGCAGCTGCGGGAGTGGCAGAGACAGAGGGTGTGTCCTCCTCCAAGTCCTTCTTCTTCTCTTCCTCCTGCTTTAAGGCCTCGGAGACAGAGAGCCTTTTCTCTGTGCTGCGCTCTACTGACTGACTGGCTGAATGTTGTGCAACTTTGGGAGGCTCCTCTCGCTGAGCGAGGGGGTTGGCCTGTGCCTGAGCTACAGCTGCCTCGGCTGTTAGCGCTGGTGCTGCTGACGCTAATTCTCCGGCTGCGTGTGCTTCCCTCGCAGTCAAGGATGTTTTTGGTTTCGGAACCTCCCGCTTGATTTTTTCTGCAAAGAGCAGAGCAGACTCCACCTCCCTTTTGTCTGCTGGGGCCTCAGAGAGCACAGCTGCTGCCTGCTTGGTTTCCTCACTGCACATTCTTTCTGGAGTCATCTTTGGGGAAACATTCTCTGTCAGTTCAGAGGCCGTGACAGGGCTGTCTTTAACTGTGCTCTTGGACGATGATGTGCTATCAGTGGGCTGCAAAGTTTCAGCTTCAGGCAAACGGACAGACTCTGCAGTTATTCTGTCTGCTGCTGCTTGTGCCTGAGCCTGCTTTTTCCCTTTCCCCTTCTTTTTCCCCTTTGAAGTTTCCTCTGCAGCTTTCCCTGCACTTACTGGGGATTTAATCTCTGATGTGAGTTTTTGTGGCTCTGGGACAGTTGCAGGACTTTTCTCTTCAGGTTTAGGACTGGCCTGCACATGCACAGTTATTTTCTGCACAATCACCGTTTCCACTGTAGTAACAGTTGTTTCCTCAGATTTCATCTGCTCTGTGTGGGTCAACTTAACGTCAGGTTTATCCACTGCAGATGATGGTCCCTGTGTAAATTTTTGGACACTACCTCCCTCAGTCTGCTCTTCAATGGTTGCATTATGTGGAGGCTTTTCTTGGGTTGCTGCTGAGATTTGTTCCACTGGTAAAGCTGTGACTTCAGAATCACTCTGGCCCTCAGTTTTTTTAGGAATTGACATTTTCAGCTTCCCATCAGTTTGTTTAGGGACTGCCTTTATTTCTTCCACAACAACATCTTTTTTAGACTGAGTCTTATTTTCCTTTTCAAGTGATGCCTTCTCAGTCTTCAAAGCGGTGACTTGAGGTGGCGCTGAGGTAAGCAGGAGTGTGGGTTGAGAGGGGATTTCATCGACCTCCTCAGGGGGCGTGTCCGGACAAGTTATTTCCTCCTTCTCCAGCTTTGAGCCATGTGGTCCCTCGTCATTACTACTCTTAGAAATCTCTCCTGGGGATTTCTTTTTCTTCTTTTTTGATTTAGAGCTTCCTTCAACTGATTGTTTGGTTTCCATAACTACCTCTGTGGCTGCTTTTTTACTGACTGGGGCTGAGGACAGATCTTTCTGCTCGAATGCTGGGCCCTGTACTGACACTTCACTGGCTTCTTGGCCTGTTTTCTCTTCTTTTTTGACAATAAGCACCCCCTTGACATCTCTTTTCTCCTGTTTTGTGATAATCTCTGTAGTTCTGATTGTTTTTACATCTTCAGCACTTGGTTCTGGGACACGTTTTGTACTAGCAGAAGTTTTAACCTCAATAACTGAGGATTCAACCACTGTAGTGGTTTTGGGGGGCATTTCATCACTTTTGGGCTTAACTAACTGACTCACTACAGTAACTTGAGAGTCAACAGGCACCTGAGTTACTTCAACTTTAGAGGTTTTAACTACAGAATCAGTGGTTATCACTGACTCCCTGGTGGTACTCTTGGGCTGGCGTTGAGTGGTATCTTGAGCGACAGATACTTCAGAAGTTGTCTTTGCTTTCTCATTTTTAATCTTAGGTTCCGGTGGGGTCTTCACCCCTGTGGGTTTAATTGATCCATCATCAACCTTTGTTCCCTCGTTCTTCTCTTTCTTCATTTCTACCTTGAGAGGCTCTGTGCTGGCAGCAGTGACACTTGCTGGACCCAAGTTCTGAGCAGTGCCCAATGTAAGCGTCGCCTCGGCCTTCACTTCATCAGTTGGCTTTTCAGACGCAGCCTTAACAGCTGATGACTGAACTGGATCCACACTCACTTCATTTGACTTTTTCTCCTTGAAATCTTTCTCAGGTTTCTGGACCACAGGGACTGGGGTGGCAGTGGAAGTGTTGGGTTTTGAAGTTTCCTGAGAAGCAGCCATTGTAATAACTGCTTTGGACTTATCTTGTAGTCTTGCTGGTTCAGGTGTAGCCTTGATCTCTGCAGGTTTAATGGCATCCATGACAATTCCATTTGTTGCCTCATTCTCTTTGACATCTTTGTTGGCAGGTTTTGTGATGATAGAGGAGGTGGTAGCACTGTCAGAGAGAGGCTTGGGGGTTTCCTGAACGGGGGATACAGTAATACCAGTCTGGGCTTTCAATTTAGTAGCTTCCTTCTTAGACAGAGGCTTAACTGCTGCAGGTTTAATTGGATCAGGTATTTGTGTTTGTGTCTTCTCAGCTTTGGCTTCTTCAGTTGTAGATTTTGTGATGACAGGGGCAGTGCTGACAGCTCCAGTGGGAAGTTTGGAGGTTTCCTGAGAAGCAGCCGCTGGAATAACAACTTGAGACTTTGCTTTTTCAGTTGCAGGTTCAGCAGTATCCTTGGCCTTAGCAGATTTAATTGGATCCTCCACAGTTGCCTTTTTTGTCTTCTCCTCTATGACCTCTGTACCAGGAAGTGTTGTGATAGCTGAGTGGTATGTGACCATTCTGCTCTGCTTCATGGGAGCTTTTTCATCTTGGATATTAAGCTTTTCATCATTTGTTTTGGGGGCAGGTTCTGCTATAATCTTTGATGTTGTAGCACCTGTAGCTAGAGCAACAGCAGCAGCAGCTAATGGTAGGGCTGGTTTGGAGTACACTGATGTCAGAGTTGTCTGTGACACATCCTGCTTCAAATCCTCCTTCCTAACTGGGGCAGAAAGTGGGGCCTTTTGGGCTACAGACACAACTCTCTCCTGTGTTTTTGTGAAAGGCTTCTCAGCACTTGCCCCGGGCGGCTGACGGGCTGCTCTCATCCTGCTCTCTTCCATCATCACTGATTCTCTTGTGAAGCTGTTCCCTTTTCTAAACTGAGGCTGATCCTCAACTTCCCATGATGCTTTTGACCTGATTGGACCAGCAGCTTGAGGACGACCCCGAAATCTTGGGGTTCTATCAGAGTAGCCCTCTCTTTCTCCAGGACCCATCATCTTGTGGCGATAGCCTTGGCGCTCGGCCTGAGCCTCTTGGCTCTCTGATTCGCCCCAGCGTCCTGGCTTTGGAACAAAAGATGTTGGACCTTCCACAGATTGGACCCGTGCTGCCCGGTGGGCAACAGAAAGTGTTGCAGCTGGCTTCCTAATCCTTTGCAGAGAGGCAGGGACAATCTCAGGGGGCAAGCGAAGGAAGTCACGCAGGTAAACAATGCCCTCATTGGTCAGGTACCAGTAGAAATGTCTCCAAGCAAATGTCTCTTTCACGTAGCCCCTTGACTTAAGAGATCCCATTGCACGGATAACTTGTAGATTGCTCACACCTTCCACCTCTGCATGCTTGGCCTGGGGTCTCTTGTCCTTCTTGGCCACCATGACACCATCTCGAAACAGGACCTCATAAATGGCCCTCAACTCCCTCAGGGGCATTAGCATACCAGCAACCATTGTGCTTAATCTGATTTTGCTCTCTCAAAGCTGAACTGAAACTGACAACATGAAAGGAAAACAACTAAGAGAACCGCACGTCTTGTTGTGTAAAAGAATCCAGTGACAAAACCAGCTGTCACGTGTCTCTTAATTCAATAAGGAAAACTGATAGAAAAAAAATCCTCTAAATCGTTTCTCTTACTTGTTTCCTCTTGTTCTTGCTCCTCCTTTTGATATCTTGAAGAAAAGAAATATTCCTCTATATGTTCTGACTTCAACTAAGTCAAAACTTTGCTGTCCCCCCTTCATTCAGCGTGGCTGGGAATGAACAGTCTCCGTTCTGCCGAGATGGCAATGACAGAATGGAAGAGAGGCAGCGTGTGTGTGTGAGAGTGTGAGAGAGAGAGAGTGAGGCACACTTCTCGGTCCGGCTCCTCCTACCTTCTCTGTGTAATACTTAGGAAAAAACTGGCATGGAAAAAAAGTCTCACTAAAGTAAACACAGCCGCAGTAAGTTGCAAGCAAAGAACGAAAAAAAGAAAAATTGCCTGCCATAAATTGATTGGAATACAGTGAGTGCAAAGTCAAAAGAGTGGCGCAACACACCTGTGGAGTGTTTGAGCACATGTTCTGTAGCTCTGCAGCTTTTACAGAGACTTCCACTCTCACACAAAAGCCCACGCCCCCTGTGTAATTTACACACACCTCTAAACACACATTAAGACTGGGTGATACACACCCTGTGGCATGTCACACACCACGTACCAATAAAAGGGCTGTTCTTAAGAGATTAGTTTAGTAGAAACAAAGTCGACCAGTTGGTATACGTCTATCCTGCCCTGGGACGACTTGCAGGGCATCGATGTGGGTTATCGAGTGCATGGTGTCTTCTTTTACGTATTTTGTGATCAGGTATCACTGAGGAGCTTTTACTCTACGCACAGGGTGTGGTTTTCAGACTTCATGTCACATCGTATTGAGTGTGCAGTCTAGCGGCACTTGGAGCTGTGTTTAGGTCAGAGACAGTACGAAGATTTATTTGAACAGGATACAAGAAAAAAAAAACTGTCATGGTGAGACCCTTGCACATTAAGTCAGAGATATTTTAAGTTTAATTCTATGAATATCTGCATTTGCCTGGAGGCTCAATAGTAAAATAAAACTCATAGATGAATCATTATTTCCCATTGCAGCTCACTGAATTAAAAAAAGAGGTGGATGAAATGATGCAATAGGCTGTAAAGCACCATTAAAACACACTGCTGCTACAGACCGCTAACATTAGGGCTCTATGTCTCCATTTAGCTGGGAACCATGAACTATATAAAGGGCTGTGCATTATCGCTAACCTTTTCAGCACTCACAGGACATGATATCAGATTTCTTTCCCTAGATCACTTCTCTCTTCTGTACATCTGTCTCCCGTTCGTCTCTCTGTGTCACCAAGCGTCCTCTTACAGCCAGCGTCCAGTGAAAGCCAAATGGCAAGAAAACTCACAACAGGAGAGAAAGTTTACATGTTCACTAGGAGAAGAAGGGAGAGTGAGCAGGCTGCTCTCCACGGGAACACAGCGCTCTAGTTACGCAATTGTAGTGGGATCGAAATGACGCTTTCTCCCTACTGTTAAAAACCACACACACTCGCTATGATGCATCCAAACACCAGTGCTAAACTGTTTTTATTTGATTTGCTATGGTAACAGTCAAATGAAGTGAGCCAGCTCTGAGTAAAGCAACATATCTACTTACAGAGCTGCAGTGGAGCAGCAGGTCATAAATCTGTTGTCCTGAACAGCTGGACTTCACTGTCATTTATCACACCACTATTAGCAAAGACACAGGAGCTCTTGTCAGTAAAAACAGGATGAAACAAAAGTGCCAGCAGAGCAGTTTGAGACTTTAAAGTAGAAATAAAGTTATCATTTAAGAGGTAGAACTTATGTAGTAGTAGTAGTAGTATCAGGGGGACTTTCTAGCAGCGTGGGAAACTTGCATTTGCTCCCAAAAACAATACCCAGACACTTCTTTGTCACTCACTGATTGAGTACAAGGTGATCCCCCAGGCTGAGTATGTACTCCACTTTTAGTAGATGGGCTGTGAAATGTCACTCATTGTGGTGTATAATCTTTTGTGGCACTTGTCAAGTTGGTAGTTCAAACTGAAGACGTGAAGGAATTCTTTTTAGGTGAGGAACAAAGAGTGTCTCAGGTAATTGTACTAGAAATGCATACCTCTGTATTACGAAACAAATATTTTATTGACACGCTGCAGTTTGCCCGACATGGAGGCGATGGGGTTGGTGGGATTGGCAGCAGGTAAAGCTGGATGTGTATGTACACGTGTGCAATGCAAGCTAGGGTTAAGTCAATGTCAAGTTGTTTTTAAGGCGTTTCATTCCTTCACCCCTTTGGTATTACATGGTTCATTATTATGAATGATAAACTTATCCAAACAGACAAAGAAACATTCACTGCAAACAAAGCGAGTCGAGCCCAATGATACAGCACTCAGCTATTAAAAATCCAGCCCAGAGCTATCTTCCTTGGCTAATATTCATCACCATGCATGGTGCCGTGCTCCTCTGGCGGCATATCAGTGTGATTTCATGCACTGTTTATACACAAAGTGTTCAGTGAACTTCAAACTTCCCACATTGACCCTTATTCTGGCGCGAGGCCTGGTCTGGTCCCCTTCAGCCACCCAGACATGAAATATGCCGACTTCAAGAGAAACTGTACCACTGAGCCTGATAAACCCTGATTATGAGCACGCTGCTGCCCTACACAGATAATGTGAGCTACAATAGCTGTGCACAGGCTTTAAGTATTAGTATATTAATAAATGATAGAAAATAGACCCTCAGGGGGTAATGGGATACTAGCTCACTGTAGAATTAATAGTGTTGACTTTAAATCAGTCTATAAACAGAGGCTGCTGTGATTGACTGGAGCAGATAAAGGAGAAATAAGACATTGAGGAAGAGCATCTGAATAGTTTCCTGCTTAGGAGTTTCAGACCTCCACGAGTCCCAGAATAGACTTGTCATCGCTGACTGAGGGTGGTTGGCCACCAGCCCATAGTGAAGGCCTGCTGCTTCCAGGCCTTTTGCTCCTGCACACGTGCCCTCCATTCTGATATCGGATTCAAGCCTCTCCAGCCACTTCCAGGGAAAGCAAAGGTCAGAGGAGCCTTTCTTGCCCACTAATGTGAGTGCTTACGTTACAAGAGTCTTTTAAAAAGTCAAACACATGTTGAAACTAAAAGACAAGATGTTTGAATATGTCAGGGTGATGGTTCTTCTGAATGAATGAAACAGGGCAGTTTGATATATGACCAAAGTTTTTAACAGGGACTTGCAGCTTTAGATTATGTAAAGGAGAAAGTTTAAAAGAAAAGGCAAACAAAAAGCGTTTACATTTGTTAGCCATTGATAAGGAAGCACCAAGGCTCTGTGGCTGAGTGGTGGTAAGTGGATCTCTTCCCTCAAAGTACTCTTGAGAGCTTACATGCAACAACACAGCCCTTGAAACAAGTTTGAAAATCGAAGAATTTCTGACAAATGGGAAACAAAGTACATACAGGAACAGGAATTTTTTTTTTTCTACTTAGGCTGATGAGAAAAGCACCTAGAGTACATCCCAAAAACATGACTTGCAGTTTTGTATGTTGAACGACTGCTCCCATTTTAACCAACAATGAGTCTATTTTCATTTGAAAGGCTAGTCTCTTGGGTACAATTAGACCAGCAACCCCTAAAGTTAGCAACAGCTGTACCCCCCCACACAGTGTGAGACCACAAACACCTCAGCAAGAATCTGCTAAAATTAGACATTGTTATAAGCAGCATTATAAACAGGGAAAGGTAATGTCTCAGTAATTATAGGCTCCCCCACCTGATGAGTTAAAGTGGTTAGTGAAGTCATAAACTCTCAAGTAATATTTAAAGTGGTACACTAGAAAAAGTACATACACTTCATGTGTCGCAAGTTTGCTCCTAACAATGAAACACAACAAAAAGGGCATCACAAATGAAACTTTTAGTGCGAAAAAGCCTGAATGTCACCCATGGACATTTTCTGCAAGAGAGATAACTGGTTAATTACAGTAGGTTCAAGCTGAAATTTCTACAGTTTCCTTTTATTACAGTAACCATCTGTGGTCCTAAAGGGTCAAAGCTCAAAGTCTTCCCTCTTCTTCTAGTGTCACTGAGACCCCGACATTTTTGGTTCCAAGTGCGAAGACTGGATTGGATATCAACAAAATTCTGAACATGAATCACTTCCAGGGACTGTAAAGCAAATGGATGTAGTATCTGTGATGGACCACATCTGTTTCTGGTACAGAGTTTTGAAGCCCATTGTCGGTGGGAGCCATAATGGGAAAGCTGAACACAAGAGGTGGGCTTTGAGCCTCTGATTGGGCGAACTCATGATCGTCTTCTGAACAGCTGAGTTAAAAATAAATTCACTCCCCGTACAGTACGTGCCGTTGCAGAATTTAGCTTTTCAGACTGAAGCCCCCCCTTTTTTTGTTTTCTGTTTTTACAGGGTTTGTTTTTTCGGTAAGTGTGTATGTGATGATTGGTACTTCTGACGCCAGCCTCAAATAAATACTCAACAAACGGCAGATTTTTAGCACTTCTGCATCTGCTTCATATCCTGCAGCCAGAAGTTGCAGCTTGGTCATGTGTGGTCAAAAGGGTAATAAGAGGGAATGGAATAACTTTACTGATTACATTTTTTGCTAACCATATAGCACCACAGAAAATAGACCCCTCTTCATCACTTTATATTTAAGTTTCAATCCAAAATTGAGTCAACAAATGTAATCAATATGAGACCCATTCATGATTTTAGCGCCATGTAACTAATGTTAGCATTATGAAGCTAAGCACCAGAGCTGAAAAAACATCAGCATGTAGCATGGACACTGTGAGCAGGTCATTAAGATCAAATTTCTTGCTGGTTTTGTCCTGTCAATGCAAAGGTAGTTTATTTTATCTACTTATTTTTTCACTTAATTATTGTTTTCTGGAGAACATCTCTCCCTGTTTGACTCTAACAGTAAAATACATCTCTCTTTGTGCATCTTTGCAGTTTAAAATGTTAACCCAAGCTCATACAGCAGCATACTGTCAGTCATCTGAGCCCAAGTAAATTACAATACAGAGGTGGTCAAGCTCGTTGCCGGAGGATTCCTCTGCTTTTACAGATTAAAGTCAGCAAAATCATTTTTGATAAATATTAATTGTTTGTTAAACAGTTTAAAAACATGTCAGAGGGGGATCTTGAAGGCCAAAAGTGTTATTACTTTTCTCATATCATTATTACTTTTTCCTTAACATCCATAATAACTGTTCTTTAGGAGCAGTGATGGTGCCATGTGCTAAAAGTCAAGCTTGCAATTTTGGGCTATATATAAACTTGACTGGATGACATTACAATTGTAACATGCAGTCCGAACGCATGTGAGACCGCAATCCCATACTAATACAGCCCCCATTATAACCTTGACTGGTATTTGTATGAGACACCATGAACAACGGTGTCAATTAGGGTTTATACAGAGAGAGAAAGTAGCCTTTGAAATACAAGAGGGATGAAGCTGTGGGAATTAACCCCTGGCTCTTACTCACCTCTAGCCACTCAGCAAGTTATTGGGATGATCCTGGAGGGTTAAGATGATTTAAGGGGACTGTGTGTCTCAAGTGCAGCCAATGAATCTCTGTGTAGTATGAGGGGCGGCTAACAGAGGGAGAATCTCTCTATATGTTCCAGAAAACATAAACCCACAGACGTGTGTCAAACCACAAAATGGCTTCAGACAAAGAGGCACTGTGTGTGCTGGTGAGTGTGGAAGGAGACTGAGAGGTGTCTTTGGCATTCCTCAAACTGCTGTAAAAATAAATAAATTAACTGTTCTTGGATAACTGGGGAACAAACAAGGGAGAACATTTGACTGAAAGTGAAAATTACTCATTTGTTCAGCCCAGAGGAGCAAGTAGAAAGTTTGAACAATGAATCAAGTACAGCTTTGAAATGAAATCCAGTTACTTAAAGAATTTTTAGTACGTGCAACCCTAGCTTTCTTTCCCCATAAATACATTTGGTGTTACATAAGGCTTGTTAAAGGTAATAGCAGTGAAATATATTTGTTTTATAATTCAAAGGTTGCAATTGTGTTCAGCTAAGTGTTTTTTAGGGGTTAGTGGGGGAGCTCAAACTTAGCAATGAAACACTGATGTCTAAAGAAGAATAGCCCACTGTTTTAGGGGAGGAAAAGAGAAAGAAAAACTCTTGGCTTTGTTTCCCTATTTTGTTCATGAATGTGTATGGAAAATCTATAAACTGATGTATGCAAGAGGTTGAAAAAAATGCAGGCACTGCTTGTGTTTCAAACTCCACGCGTCACAGATCACACTGACTTTTCCTTTTCCAGAGTGGAAAGAAATGAAGTCACAGATTATGCCTTCCTTCACCCTCTTTAATGACCAAAAATAAGCTGGAGCACCCAAAACCGCTGCCAAGTCTCTTTCATTCTTTCTTCCTCTCTCTCCAACAAGCTGCCTGTCACGGTTTAAGTGGTGGTGTCTGTGTAGGTCCAACCTGCAACGCCCCCTAGAGCTTCTCAGACTTGGCCATGAGCCCACCCACGAGGGGTAAACGAGGACGAGCTGAAGTGACAGATTTGGCTTGACTGGATTCAGGAACAGCGTCAGCAGATGATAATTATGAATAATGTTCCTTATAATAGATCCAAAAGACGCCAAAACGTTCCCCGCTCTAACACTTTGTTTTTATGACTCAACACTTTGGGAAAAATAAAAAATATGTCCAGTTTGAAGCCAAAAAAGCAGAATCTGCTTTTGCCATTTAGAACAGAACAAAAGAAAGAAGTTTTGGTTGTAAATCCAGTGAACAGTCTGCACATACAAAAAGGCATTGTGTTGTAAACAAGTTCCAGCAGTGAGATCTGGACAGAAAATTTGAACCAGCCCTCGACTCTCCTGTTCTTTCTCTTGTTAGAGCCACTTGCCAGCTCAGCTAAACAGCAGCCAGGGATCAGAATCAGCATGCAGGAGATGTATTGCACCATTTAAGAGCTGCAAAAGGCTTAACCATTGTTGCATAATTCAGATCCACGACTGCTATTAAAGACTTAAGATTCCAAAATATGGCTCCACCTCTTCATGACATTTACAGTCACTCAACCAATGATGACACCCATTCAGCTGACGCCCCCTTTTCAATTATTGTATTTTGAGTCTGTTGCTTACCTTTCTTCGGGCTGAGCCAGAAGCGATCTCCAAGCACATCTCCGCCGTCCATGCTGCTCTTTGACATATCACACAAAAACTACTGTCAACTTTCACCACCCAGTCAAAACAACTCTGCAACTCCTTTTCACCCTTGTGAGACCCTCTGGAAGCCCAGTGGAAACACCATGGCATGCAACATGGGTCTAAAAGTGAGAGGGAATGGGAGTGGAGGGGTACATTCGGGGTAGGGAGGGTGTTTGTGTGAAAAGAACAAGAGAATCTTTTCATCTGTGGCCCATAAATGCAGAGGGACATCTACACCATAAATCCCAGGGCCTTGCCAGACTGGACACATCCTCTCCGCTGCCCCGGATACCCTGCTCCATGTCCCATACATCTGAAGTCGCCCACGCTTTATTCCAGCAACAGCTCACTGAGAGAGACACACTGGTTGCCTTGTTTGAGAAACCTCACAAAATACAGCCCAAGAGATTAAGATGAAGGGTGGACAAAGGGGGAAAAAGTGAGGACAAGGGAGCTAATAGAGAAAGAAACAAAACAAAGGGGTGTGAGTGGGAGCCTTTCTGCAGAAGGCAGCACCAAGGCATCTAAAACAAAACCCACAACAACTCCAGCTTTGTCTCACACATACTTATTGCCTGGTTCATGGGGAGCAATTAACTTTTTCTAAGTTGATAAAAGAGGGAGTACATGTCCAACTGGAACCAAGTGTTTGTTGGCAAAAAAAGGGAAAAAAATAACAGAACTGTCCGACCATGCCGCCCATTTCAAAGATCATCTGTAGGTAAGCATATTCAGAAAGCGGCGAGACCACAGGTAACAGCAAATACTGCAGACTTCTTATCATTTCTGGCTCGTTTCCAGTGAGTAGAGTTCACCCTGAAGGATACAGTAAAGTGATAAAGTTAGGCCTCAACTGAACAGGCAGTACTTTGTTCAGACTAATGAGAGGGGCGCCTGACCTGTCAAAACATAATCCACCTTTCAATAACTTTTGATGGCTGTGTTAAAAAGTAACAGAGGCCCCTTCCCTGTCACCTGAGCTCAAGTGTCAGGATTTGTAAGAGAAGACCACTGAGTGAGGATACTCTGAAAGAACAAACTCTTTTTTGATGACATGCAGATTTTGCACATCTGTTCTCAGTTTATCTTAATCCTCCTGTTGTTTGTCATAAATTTGTTTTTCTGTCATAGAACATTAATGGTTTCATGCTATCTGCTTTATTTCTACTAAAAAAGAGGTATAGTTTATGTAGATAAGGCCTATTATACTATATATATTATAAAATTAATTGTTAAATACATGCAAATAGGAGAAAGGAAAAAAAAATGCTACGATGGTTAAACGTGTGAGGAACTTTGCCACAAGTTCCTTGTTGGCTTTGGACATACCAGTCATGTTTCAGTATTAATATTTTCATAGCTTGTTTTGTTTTGTTTTCTGGGTGAATCTAACACAGCTGTCTTGGCCATGGCTCACTTGTTGTGTTGAAATGCTGTTGCATTTCAAAATACTGATAAAATTGACTTTGTTATTCAATCATTTTCTATTAGCGATTATTATATATGAAATACATAACAATGAAATAACATGTAGAACTCAACATGAATTCATATTAACTCAGCATCTCAGGAGATTTTTGAGGTGCCCTATGTGGAATACATTGGAACCTTTAATTTTCTACTTTTTTCATTTCTATATATGTGCACTCAACCTATTTTTAGTTCTTTATTTGCCGTTATTATTATTATTATCATTATTATTATTATTATTATTATAGATAATAATTTATACTTTATTTCTGTCAAAGAAACCTTAATTGCAAAGAAGAAATTTAAGTATTCCTCCATTACGCTAATCCTCGAGTGAATCCCAAGTCTGAACCTAGCCTGCAGCATCATTCCTGCATGTCACTCCCCACTCTCGCCCAATTTACTGCTCTATCCAGTATCTTGTCCACTCTGGTTGAAGGCAAAATAGCCTCAGGTGAAGACTGGGATTGTGTGAAAAACTTTTTTTCACACCTTAAGAACAGACTTACAACAATTGTTAGGTATATATGAAGTATGGGAACAAAGTTAATACATTGTAAAGTCATCTTTTAGATACTTGTTTAAATCAAGCTAAAGCTAACCCTCACAAAATGGAGCTCCGGTGTGGTTTGTGAGGAGGGAATAAAATGGCTGTACAGGGCAGCAGGTCTGGCACTGCCAGCAGGGATCAGCCTGTTTCTGCCACGCTGAGACAGACTAATGCAACAAGTGACAAACACATTCCTCCTTCTCTCACTTGGTTTGAGTGAAAAGCAGAGGAAATATCTGAGTGGTAATGACAAGAAAACAAAGTCCCATTATAAAAATGAAAGACCAAATAAAATTTGAATATTTCTGCAATGAGTCAGCGTCTGCAAAACCACTCATGGGTGTGGCCTACCGGGCTTTGTCGCTGTAGCAACGCAGCCCACAGGTTAGGCAAATACCATGTGCTGTCCATGGTTGACGAAGTGTGGGCCTGCTGCTCCTGCTGCTGCCAAGGGCAACCGCCTGTCAAACAACAAAAGCCGACACAAGATCCCAACTCTGACTTCCCTGAATGACTGGCACCATGTGCAGATTTGCATTGTAACCTGAAGAGGCTGGGCTTTATTTTTACAGAGGCATCCTGACTATCAGCCTCTAATAAATTACAAACATAATACAGCAGTGCTAGCTACACACTCACACACACACTTGCACATACAGAAATATGATTTACAACCACACTGCTATAAAAGCCTTCCATCTGGAGAGAATGAATCAGTTGCATTCTTTCTTTCCTCTGAGCATAGAGGGGGAAAAAAAACGACTACATGTGCTGCCCCTTTCACAAAAGAAAGACTTGTAGTTAATGTAGTCAGTGTGTTTTTGGCAGAGGAAAGAAAAGGGCCAATTCTCCCACAGCTTTAGAGCTACAGTTAAAGAGAACCATGACTCACCATCATTATTATCTTAGTAACATTCAGTAACTGGCTTTCACTGAGCTGAACCACCCACCAGAGGGCTCTTAAAACCCAAGAAAGCTAGATGAGAGTCACAACAGCAGAGATGGAGGGGAGGGGAGGGGAGGGGGGGCAATATATAAGTGCTTCTGATTTAAGAATGCCTTTTTACATCTTAGAGATAAGGTCACTTATATGCTATTCCGTTCCCAAGCTCTTTCTTTCTTGAAGTTTTTATTTGACACAGTAAAAAAAGATTTTACTGCTCTTCAGAAACCCTGTCATTTCAGTGCTGAGGGGCTGAGCTTTGTCCCCGCCTCCCAGTAGATAACAGACAGGTATGAATTCAACCAGATCCAAGGGGCCTCAAGAAGAGAGTCTGCAGAATAAATGTGTCAAGCATCTATCGGCAGGGATAAAATCTGACAGCTGGTGATTGCAATTGTCTGCTCAAGCTCTTACATTTTTCTATAGTTGCGTTCTCCATGAAGTGCAGGAATGTTGGCTGTCTGAATCATAGCCCCTCTACACTGGTGTATAATCAGTAGAGAGTAAAAACTGCTATAAAATGTGCCCAACGTGTCAGTTCATGAAACTATGTGACAGCCTTGCACTTATGTTGCAAAAATACGATCACATTGCATAACCCTGAGTCTGTGCTGGTGACCTTAATATCATCAAGAGTTGAAGAGATAGTTATGCAGCCAGACAGCTTCACCCAGTAGGTGGGGCAGGATATATTTGATTTGCATTAAGGCCTTAAAATAATTTCTAATTATATAAATAAGGTTATTTGTCTTCTAACAGCTCTGAGAGGTTGGAGAGAATCCAAGACACAAAAGCTGGGAAATAATGCACCACACCCATGAGCTGCACAAAATAGCAGGTGTTAACTGTTGAGGTGCGCGCTTAAAGTACACTAAACTGGAAGCAATAAAGACAGATACTGTGACTCCATTTGCTATCTATTCATATTGTGCAGCTAGTCTCTTTTATTACAGAAGATTCATTTCAGGGCCACAACCCCACCCACCACTCAAGAGTCCTCACGGTTGCAACAGATGGCATTTCTC
This sequence comes from Thalassoma bifasciatum, assembly GCA_008086565.1. Lineage (NCBI taxonomy): Eukaryota > Metazoa > Chordata > Actinopteri > Labriformes > Labridae > Thalassoma > Thalassoma bifasciatum. Next base: position 29,975 of record RPOG01000243.1, on the reverse strand, counting down.
TTTCCTTTTCCCTGTGCTTATCTGCATGGCTGGACTGGCTCTGCATCCTGTTTTCCACCTACAAGTGCAACTCCTGCATGAAAGATAGAATAACAGGCCAAACAATGGGCAGCTTCCCTTCCCAAACTATAATAAAAAACAGCCAGGAGAAGCTGTTCCAGTATGGAACAATACAGTGGAGTTATTTACCACCACTGGCAAAGAAAAAAAAGAAAAGACAGAGCAGAGCAGTGTGAAAGAACTTCAACACCCAGACCATGACAGAGTTGACAGTAAGAGCATATTAGCAGTGTGTCCTTCAGAGTGTGTGGCCCCTGAGGGGACAAAAACAGCAGAATGACGGCAGCCTATCAGGTTTCTCCCCCAGCAGCTCTGAGGATTGAATATTTGACGCTGTCTGTTTATGGTACAGTCTCATAAAAAAAGGGACAGAGAGAAACAACACTATAAGATTTTAAAGGGTGCACAGTAATGAATCCCACAGTGGGTGCTGTAAAAAGAAGTGTGGTGCCACTTGTGCTGCCTGCACATTTACCCTGTTGTTAAGCTGTATTTGGCTGAACACTACACTCTTGTGGTAAAACAGAGGTCTGCCTGTGAATGCTGTGCAGCAGGAGGAAGCATAATGGAGTATCAAATGACTTTAATGGCGGTACAAGTAAAGCAGTATCACGGATCACCTTTACCAATGATCTAAGTCGCTTTGTTCAGCTGCCAGGTTATCCAGGTGAGGTGTGACCGATTCTCACCAGGAGTAATTACCTCCCTCCTCAGGTGATGAAACGTGAACCAAAGTAAACTGGAGCTCATGCAAAAGGTATCACATTGTCCACCCTTGTTTAAACACCCAGGATGCTCAGAAGTTTGCTGTTGCACTGAGATGGGCAGGCCATAAGTAAACACGTTCTTGGCATTTTTTCTTTACAGTTGAAGTGAGCAGTAACTGAGATAGCGTTGTTTAACCCACCCATCCCTGCAATCACACACCCACACATTCATTATCAGCTTTTTACTCCATTTACTGCACAAATGATTCTTGAAAACATCCTTAAGACAAAAACAACATTATAATAACACTGCTGTGCATTGCCACAACGCACCTTAAGTTATGCTGCACGCAAAGCTCAGCAGTGAAGTGACCTGCACTATTATGGAGGCCAGGCTACACCCAGGTGTTACTGCCCCTCCAATGTTTCATCATGCCGCTGATAAAACAGTCCAGATGCACTTCAGAGGAAAGTGATGGCCTGTGAGGGCGGGTCTTGACCCTTTTGATTCGACTCATGAGAACCATAACTCTTCATAGACAGCATAAAGCCTGCTCTGAAGTCTCAGGTCAGGAAAATTAGCATTAACCACTAAAGTGCACCCATCTATTCTTTGTAAGCCACATAAAACACAATGGATTTCATTCATTGAGGAGGCTATAATGAAGAAAACAAACAAGTATCTTCCTTTCTTCCATTTTAAAAGCAGATATTCAAGGTACTTATTGGTTCAGATGTTCTGGATCGTCCTCTGACCATAATGACAGCACAAACAGGGGAACTCACCTGAAGAAAAAAAAGAACAGAAAGAGAAAGAAAGCATTAGTTATCACAGCTTGAATAACACATGAATACACTGAATAAAACATCCTCATGTGTGTTGTATTAAGGCATGTCAAGAAAATATCCGACACCTGCTCAGACTTTCATCAAACAACTGCATTTTTCTCCACATGCTGGATCACTTTGGATTTTATAGCAGCACAACAAAGAGAAGAGTCAAAGATTCACAGTAATGCTTGAGCCTTTAGGTTAAATCGTTCTCCTATAAATGATTTCATTCAGGTACAACTTCAAAGACAAACAGATCTTTTAACTGTTGAAGCAAAAGAGATTAAGCAAGAAAATTCACTAGATATGAAGTTGAGCACCGTACCAATGAGATCAGAGAGTTAAAAGGGGTATGTCACCATCTACTGGGGAGAAAGAGTACAGGCAGGTGCCTTTGAGTTGCCTTCATTACCAACATTTGATTCTTTATAATCCAAATCTTCCATTATTGTTGAAACATAAAAAAACGGTAGGAAAGGTCCAATGACAAAAATCAGATCCTGTAATGTCTCAGCCTGCACAATAATGTCATTTTTTGTTGCCTTAACTTCAAATCATTAACAATTTACACTTAAGGAATAGTTCAACTTTAACACAAAACAGGTTTTATCCAGGCTCTGGAAAAACAGTTCAGCTCAAATCTGTTCCAAATGTCTGTTGTAAAGTGTCAATTTTAGATGAGTGGTCAGATTTTACAGCCGTCTTTTACTCCAGGGGTCATTCCACTCTGCCCCCAGCATTTGCCACCCACATCGCCCGCTACTGTGTGGGTCATACCTCACATATTCACTGCTACAGTTTCCTGTTATGTGTGTTACATATGAATACCAGCTACCGACCAACAGGCCTGATAGTGTTTCTTATGAGTAACCAATACTGTGTTAAACGGCCACCTAATGACCCTGCTGCTGCGGGACTTATCTTGTTCTAAAAATGATCCTGTCTAACTTTTGGTGTGGTTTTCAACAGCTGCCTGTCTCTGAGTGTTTATGATGAATTTTTATGGGAGGTTTACGTAAATTTCGTTTACAGCGAGCCTAATAATCTTTTAACTACAGGAGGCCAGCTTTAAGGGGTTATATCTTTCCATTACTTTCGTGCCACATTGGAAAGTGCTTCACATTCTGGCGCTCATCCTTGATGTGTCTTTCATCTTCACATGACTTTTGAAATTATCAAGCTTGAGCCTGATTATACTGTTGCCAAAGTGTTCATATATTCTACACACACAAATAAGGGAAATGGAACCAACAAAATGGAAATGAAAAGAAAACGCAGTAAAAGAGAGATTGCATGAATACATATACTCATATTGAATTAGATTCATATCATTTAAGAAATCAGTCAATCATCCTCAAGACCAACTATTTAAGTTGGTCTGGAGCTTCACCTTCAGCATATGACTCAAGCAGTCATCAGTTCTAGTGACTTTTCATTTAAATAAGATGAAATCTTCAAGAGTTGCAATGTTTTTAATGTTGCAAAATTCTGTCATGGGTCACCTTGGACTGCTTCATACAACATACTGAAAGTAAAAGTTTTACATCTTATTGAAAACCTCTTGTTGTGAAATGCTTTTGACATTACGTTATACTATTAGTGGACCAGATAATTAAAATAATCCAATTTATAATAGATTTTAATATCAAATTTGAAGTTGTTGTGCAGATAATCAACATGTCTGTTTAATATTGTTTTGCACTGTGAATAAAAGCTTTAACCTTGACCCTCTCACTTAGTTTAACTTAGTTTAGTTTATTCACACACATCAACCTTGGCGAGCGCTGGTGCACATACATGCATACATATACATATACATATACACATACATATACATATACATATACACATTCAAATACATATGCATATACATATGTACCGTAGATTTCACACTGGATGTGTGGAAAGGGTGACCCCAAAGAAGCTATTTAAAGCTTGTAGCAGGGGGCCCATTTTCCCACAAATACCAACCAATAATTACTTGTAAGCTTGTCAGCACTGATTTTTAATTTTTTAATTTTGTAACAATTGCTTCCAGAAAAAGCATGCTTTGAGCGTGTTAACTTCTCAAATCAATTTCCAACACTGAACAACAGGATGCAGCAGGGTGGACGTTTAAGAAGCAAGCAGACTTTCCCCTGAAGCATCAATGGCTAATTTCCAGGAAGAACAGTCGGATGTTGAACACTGACGTATTGCGAGGAAATGTGTGTATCAAGGACAGAATCAGTTGGAAGGGAAATGCAATTTATTGTCAGTCTCCTGGACATGGTTTTGTGATTACAAGGCACTTCGTGCTGAAAGGGAAAGATCATTTAGAAAATCTAATGATGGATATAAGTGTTGATTTTATTGTGTTTTTAAAGGATCTCCTTGGCTGCCCACAGTTCAGAATGGTTTTTATACCTGCCATATCTATCCATTTGTGCAAATCAAATGTTTGATATGTGACATTTTACATTAATTGTTCATCATATGTTAAGAGCTTTCATTAATATTCATGCTAAGATTCAAACCAGTGAACAGACATTTAGCTCAACACTGGTGAGACCTTGTGTTTTGGTAGTGTTGCTATTAGTCTCCTTGGTTGCCCACTGGGGGGATGAAGACTGCAGACTATCCCTGTCCCACAAAAACCATACACACTCCACCAGTGAATACAACCTCAGAAATGCGCCCTTGGCTTTTCCACCATGTTCTACTGCAGCGTTGGGAACACTGATCACTGCCAGACAGACAAACCTCCACCAGCCAAACACAGACAGACACACACAGTACTCCACTTCTTCTCACTCTGTGGGGGGGCCTTTGGATCACTGAGGCCTAATGGAAGCTTGATGGGAAATTTCCCCCCAGTAATCCCAGAGAGTGTGACAGCAAAGGGCCTTTGAGCGAGAGGAAAATCTCTCCTCTGTGGACTCTGGAGAGTCAGCAGCACAGCAGCATCACAGTCAGCAGAGCTCACAGAGGGTAATATACGGCTCAGGCTGCTGAAACAGGGACATAAACTAGGAAATTAGGGAGCCACGAGTGAAGGCTGTAAATCTCTGCAGGACTGTAAGGCTGCAGTCAGCATCCATTCACAACTGAGTTACACCAAAGAGGGATTAATCTTTTTCTGATGCAGAAACATGGGATCAGAGATTAACACTGAACCTCATCTGACAGCACAGTGAAGTGAAAAGTGGTGGAGCAACTTCAGGACATGCTTTGATCAGGCATCGTGGGGACTTTGACACCATTTACTAGTGATATTTAGTCTCCTATATGAGAACTGACATAGTTTTTGCAAACAAAAACAACAACAACAAAAAAAACATATTGAAGCTTTAGTACATTACAAATTGGTTGTAACATTTTATAACATACTCTCACTTGTCCTTTTATTTTGTGCATCTTGCAAAAAGTTGGACCCCTCCTTTAACCTTCAGTACTGTCTTAATTCTTAGTGGCAAAGAGTCAACAAGTTGCCACAGAGATTTTGGTCTGTACTGACATATTAGCATCACACTGCATCTGCAGATTTTTCTCCAATGTCTACATGCCTTCAGCATTTAGCTGCTGCCATGCGATTGGCTCATTAGATATTTGCATTAACACACTGTTAAATAGATGTATCTAATGAAGTGCAGAGTGAGTATATTTAGCCAACACTTCAGAAACAGTGTTTGTGAAAATAACACTGGGGAACACAATTTTTGTTGAGGTAGGTCTGATAACAGTTTATAACTAACTTTTGGGTGCAGAATCGAAAAATGATATCAGTTTTTCTCTATCACATCAAGTTTTTGAACAATAGGTTCCCTGTTTCCTTAAAAAACACTGGGGAACAACTAGTAAAATCTATGTTGAGTTAGATTCTTATGCTAATTGAAACTAAAATTGGCATGCAGATTCCAATTGTTTTTCCACAGCGTAAGCTAACTCAACAGATTTTTTTTTTAAACTGTTCCCCAGTGTAATAAAACACTGAATTGTGAATGAGCATCTTGACAACTTCAAAGGGTCTTTAAATACAACCATGTCCTTGTCAAAGCATATCAAAAGGTTGTATTCAATGGTGTTACAGTCGGTGAACTGGGTTATAGATTTGCAAGACATCATTTGGTTTCATTTTAGCACTCAGATTCGGTTCCTACAGAAGATTTCCCCTTCCACAGAAATGCAAAACAAACAAACCTCTCACAGGGAAAATGACATGTTTTGAAGTGTGGTATGAGGACAATAAACCTGTAGTCCGCTATACTTTAGAAAACACAATCATTACCAGTTTGGAAGCATGTTGTCTTATGTTCTCTGCAAGCACAGACAGGAACAACAAATAGCCCACAGAATACAGAAGACACATAAATTCAGCGTGAAACAAAAGAGAGACGTTGGCTGAGCACCGTGGAGAATGATCCACTGTTGTGTTCATTGTGCCAACACAGGCTTAGCTTTACTACGAAGGACACGAGAAAGCAAGCTTGCTGAGCTAGTGAATTTACAATTCTTTTTTTACCTCACTTCTTACAGACAGAGCTCAAACTAATCTACGACCAAAAAGCAAAGAAAAACATTTTTGTCATCACAGCCTGAACTAGCAAACAGCTCACGATTTTGTCTCGATAAATCATCTCATAATTCATTCCCCCACTGTGATAGTACACAGACGAGTGGGAGACAAAATATGTCCCCTGAACAGATTCTCAGCTGTATTAAAATGTCTTCATTGTTGCACAAGTTGCATAATATATAGCGAGCTGACAGATCATTGTAAATATTGAATTCCAAAACACTTTCAGTCGATGATCAACTTCCATTTGCACCCATTCAACAAAAGTGATGCAACAATCAATGATGAAATGGTTCTTTACAACATTCCTTATCTCATCCTGCACTGCAAAAACTGGAATCCAAGCCATTTTTAATGTCTGGTTTTTGGTCAGGGTCGTCTTTTTGGTCTTGATATGAGCCATATTCAATTGACAAGTGACAGAGATGTTTTATGTGAAGATATTTCAAGACAAAAATGATGACTGAAATGCTTGTAACAAGGAAAAAACTGCCAACTTATTAAGACAAATTTGCTCGTCAGGTTTTCTTGAAATTAGAATGATGCTTTGATACAAAAACTTCATCTTTACCTTGTTACAATCAATTCAGACATCATTCTTGTCTTTAAATAACTTGGAACTGAACATTTTTATGAACTGCTTTGTTAAAATAGGCTCATATCAAGATTGAAAAGACATTTATTATTCAAAACAGGACAAACACTTGCTTAGATTTCATTCTGGCACAGTGTAGTTATAATCATAATTAAAAAACATTACACTTTTAGTTCTAGTTTCTGTCAGGTGTGCAGGGTTTGAGGTCAAGGCTTTGTTATCATCTTTCAATAAAGACTTGAGCAAGAAGTAGTGTTTTGATGAAACAAGAAAATGGCCCTCTCTGTTTCAGGCTACATCAGGTACAAGTCTGTCAGTTTAAAACACTAAACTGTAAAAAAGATGTAATTGGAGTGCAGTTATTGATCCTACTATTGAAAGTCCATTGATTTGCAGCAAAACCAGAGTCAACACAAACCTGCAATCCAGAAATAACCAATAAGTTTGGTTTATCTCACTATGGACAGTAAACAGTCAAAAAAAGCAGAACTCTAAAGGTAAACATGGGACCAGACAGACACCTGTTACACGTTAGCTGCTGCTTCACAGTCTGACCCATGTGCAGTTCCTCCCACAGTCCAGAAATTCTCTCTCTCTCTCTCTGTCTGCTCTGCACCTGTATCACTTTCTCTCATGGCTTGGTTACCTGTCTCCTTTCTCTCCTTTCAGCTGCAGCTCTGCTCCCTCAGAGAATATAAACAACAGCAGGGTTTACCTTTGCTCGACCAGAAGGACTCCAAGCTGAGCATTTTCTGTAAAGTTCAAAGATCTTCAAGAGTGGCAGCGGCGACTTCCCTCCTGACAGCTTTCCTTCACAGCTAGCTCCCTGTCTTCTTTTTGATCCCAATGTGTCACGCCGGGTCTTAAACTTTCTCTCACTATCTGCCTTCTTTCTCCGCTCTCTCTTTCAAACACGTCACGCTGCGTAGATCGACCGAATGGGAGTCTCCCCCTCCTCCTTCACAGGTCAGAGCCGCCCTTTGTAATAATACCTCTGTTTGTGCGTGTGTGTGTGCGCCTGTGAGTGTGTGAACAGCACTGAAGTGTTTGAAAAAGAGCTAAAATTTCAGCACAGGAACAAAAGCTAACGAGAGCTTAGAGTTGACGGAGAACAAAGAACACGAGTGAAAGGATAAAATTAAATCTGGCACAGGCACTCTGGGTTCCCTGCTGGAATGACGGGCGAGATGCTTCATTCAATAATTACACTCACATTAGACTATTCATGAGGCTAAATGTGAGGTTTCCGTGCAGCTTTGTGCTGTACAAAAGACATTTTCTTCATCTAATGCTCTGAGATATGGTGTCAAAAGTCTCTTTCTCTGCAAAAAATGTGTGACCATTAGAGGAAAATGGAGGTCCTCTCTGAATAAAGCTGCTGTGTCTTCATGCTGGGGCCACATACTGTAGTCTCAGTGACATGGCTTTGTGCCAACACGTCTGAAAGCAAAGAGGTTCTAGCATGTATTGTGTAACACACTGTAAAGAGAGGGTGTGTGTGTTCGTGAGGGTCAAAGTTATACATAGAGAATGCAATCAGGCTCTCTAGAAAAGCCTGCTAAATTCAAAAAGGCTTTCAATTAATACAAAGGTGATCCTTCCGATTCATAATGAATTATTTCCTGCATGTTGTCAAAACAGCATTATTTTATGACTTTGTGGTAAAATATCTCTCCAGTCAAGTAGGTGTTAAACTGAACATGCTTTGTGCACAGGGTTAATGATTAACAAGGATTCTTAAATTGCAGCACAGACCTTCACACATTAACCCAAGCTGAGACACTGAGTGGACCCAGGGGAGAGAGAAAGAGTGTTGGCAAGGATGAGGCTTTGGTCGAGTGAAATAAAACCTTGATTCAAGAGGAGCTTCACTTTTATTTGGCAACCACTGAGGTAGACTGTCTGTGATTACACAAATAGAGGCTGTGATAATTTCCCATGGTGGTTTAGTCTTAAAATCACAAAGACTTTTCTGTTTGAGTCTTGAGTTAACTGCGTCTGATCAGATTGCTCAGCCTCCTCTTAAAGCTGACAGTTACTCTGTTGAGCACAGTCATGACACTTAGTTTTTATCTCGAGTCTGGTGTATTTTCTGTCATCAAAAACAGCTCTTATGATGATCTACCTCAAGTTGTATGACAACGTCTTCATTTTGACCTGCATCAATCACAGACCCTCTTTCTGTGTTTTTTCCATGTACTCATTAACAGTCCTGATTGTGCTGTTTCATTATCATCTCATTATCTTCCATCATGGTCACAAACCTCTTCACCAATGACTCCTGGTTAGATATGACCCTGTAATTACTGAACCCATTCATTTCCTGTCTGTTTGAAATTTCCTGACTTAAATGTTCAACATGATTTAATTTTTTACAATGTAAAATCAAGCTTGATAAATTCAAAAGCTTTTGTATTCTTCTGCACATTTGCAAAAGAGCAGCAGTTAAACTAAAAGGCTGATGTTTAGTGCAGAAAGAGACAGCTGATAAACACCATCCATAGTTTTTCGGTCACTAACAGTTCAAATATTATTGTAAGAGACACCTTAATTTACAAATCCTCACGTCTTCACGTAATGTAAAAATCATACGACTGAATGTCTTAACCTGACAATTCAACAAGAGCTTAGATTTTCAGAGGGAAGGGCAGTTTGTGGCGTGGGAAGGGAGCCAAAATTAAATGTTTTAGATGAAGGCTGAGAAAAGGGTTGTCCAAAACACGTGTGAGAAAAACAGACTACTTTCTTTTTTATTTTTTTTCTGTAAATGATGTACAGCTGCCATGCTGTAACAAATGTGAAAAGTAAAGTCTATAAGCTATAACTAAGCCATAAAGAATATGACTTAAATGATTGAATCATTGTTGAATCATTCATTTAAAAATGCTTTGTGTATAGCTTAAGAGTAAATAAAGCTGATCAGAAAGACAGAAAAACACAAAGAGGAACTTTCTAGTCCTTTTAGAGCAATGACTAGAGTAAATGCTTCATGCTAAATATAAACCTTGTTCAGTTTTCTGTTATACTCTTGGTTCTGAATCCTCAATATGCTGATGGTTTGTTTTGATGAAAAAACATTCAGAGCACGAGTTGTGTTGTTCGGGCGTCCTGCCGAGGAGTATTAACAAAAGATCAAACACAGACAGAAATAAAGAGACTGAGATGGCAGGGCAGGGGCTAAAATCAGTGTTTGAAGAAATGCAAAGTAACTGGTCCTCTTTGATTGACTGTGACTCTGTAATTGGATTAAATTATGTTTTATGCGATATGTAGCTCACCGTGGCGTGTTAAGCCACTCTTTTTAGCTTACAATTTAAAAATACCATGTGTGATTTATTCAGAAGCAGTTCTGACGAACAAAATGTTGCATCTGCATTAAATGGCTGGGAAACTAGAGCCAAACAAAAACTACTTCAGTTTGATTGATTCATAACAAAATTGGTGACTAACTGAAGAGAACAAGATAAATTTTGAAAAGAGACGGAAACCAAATAAAGACTCCAACAAATGGTTTGGCATCAGCCCAAGCATATAAGCGTCAAGGTTTGTTGATATCAATCTACATAGAGTTATTCAGCAGGCACTTTGCTGCCGGACTCTGTGTCTAACATCACTGCATAAAAAAAAAAAAAACACTTTCACAGCTTTCACCTCTAAGTCTGAAACAGTCAATATGAGGAAGTGAAGGGAGCAGGCCGGACTGTAACTTCAGTCATGTTTGCCGTAAGGGAGACACTAAGTGAAATCACAGCTGCTGAGCCAGGGAGCAGCTTAATACTGTCAGGTCTTTCCCCAGGGACCCTATCACCAAAAATAGCCCAAGAACAGAGAGGGGAAACTACCCATGATGCATTTCCCTTCAAGGATGCCGGGATCACTATGTCACAGGAATGTCCTGAATTGTGTACAAATTGCCCATAGGGTTGGGGACTTAGGTGTGAAACCAGATACATGGAGAGACTGTTAAAGACACTTATGAGTGTGTGAGTTTACAAAACAATGAGAAAAGTGTTTCAACCTAGAGCAGCGCTATTTTGTGACATTTTGCCATTGTGATTACAGCAGCAAACAGTGTGATTTGTGATCTGATTGGTATAAGGGGTGAATTTATTTAGATACTTTCACATGTAAATTATGGATTACATTTTTTTTTGCTTTCAAATAATTGTACATTTTCACATCCTGCGGCACAACTGAAACCTCCATTTTACTTCTTGGAAAGTTGATGCAGGTCATAGTGTTGTTGTACCACAGCTGTAATATGCTAGATGATCTCTCACATACAATAAACAGCACAGGAATTTGATGTAACTCCCATGTGTGATACTATGAAGAAAAATGGGAGGAAGAGACGGAGGAGCTACTTCACAGGTCAGCAATAACAAGAGTTACACAATCCATTGTCCTATCCCATCTCCCTAAATAGACCACACGGAAAAGAGACCACACAGAAGACAAACAGTGTCCACAGTCTGATGATTATCAGAGTTTACTCTCGTTCACAACACATCTCTAAGACTGGACCTGAAGCTCTGAGAGTTCAACAAAGATCAGATTACAGTTCTTATAATAGTTTAAGAAGAGTCTTCATTTTACTTATTCTTACAACTTTTTCTTGACTTTGTTAAGTGTGAATTTTTTTAGTGTAAGATACTTCCACTGTATTTATAATCCCACTGTAATTTTTGAGACGTTTCTTTGAATCTGCTTGACAACTGTTCCCACGGTCAATCATCTTTGCACTCATAGATTATAGGAAGAGGAGTGATTTAAGTTTAGAGAGCTGTCGGCCAAGATTGTAGCCCTGAAAAACAAAACTTTGAGTCATTTGTTGATCATGCAGTTTTGTGTTATGTTTTGTTCTGTTTTTAAATAAATAACACAAATGGTTGGTCACTGAGTCACTTCCTTTTTGATATCACATCTTGTTTAGGAAGCTGCTCATTAGTCATAATTCTTTGCCAGCAGCTGGTCACTGAAATCAGATTGGAGGAAATAACACACCCCAGCTGGACCATGACTTGTCCTTTATAAGATCAGCCCAGAAGCAGTAAGTCTATGTCAAAGTTTAAAAATCAGAAACCATCTTCTTTGACTACTTCTTATCTTTTTCCAATCCCAGCTCTTTATTAAGTCGAGGCCTCATTCCTTTCCTCTGACATGCAGCTTCTGTCAAATGGTTTGTTGCCTTTTTTGGTGGCTGTAGCTGTCTCCGCTCAAAGATGAGATGTATGTGGATGGAGAAATGTTTTCATTTTTGTTTTCCTTAAAAAAATAAATGCACTCTCCTCTCACTCTCCTTTCGCTCTTCACTGTAACCAACACACTGCCCGATTATCACAGGATATTAATTTTTGCTGTCACATCACAAACCTCATCACAGGTTAGAAAAAGGGTTTTAATTGGTGATTGATATGCTCAGATTGGTTTGTATTGATATAGTATCAAAAGTGGTTTTACTTTAAACCTACTGTAACATTTGGTTTATAAAGCACAATAGGTTCATTATCATTTCATATCTTAAAAGTAACTTTAGACCAGGTGTTTGAACATTGATGTCTTGCTACATGAGTCTACAGATATGGACCATGATATGTTATTTCCCTGGCACTTTAGAAGTTGACCACGTCTTCATAAAAGATGCTATGATTGATTGAATTATGTAAACAAAACAGTAAAGGGGTAGGACTGGATACGTTTTATCAACTTCATCCTACACTCTTTTGAACGGTATAATTTCCTATGTTGCTATAGAGATGTCTTTTGATTTTGATTTTTCTGACAAAGCACATTGTACAAGGCATTTACTTTAGTTTCTTTTAACCTGTTCTAATAAACCAAAAAATGTAAAAATGAAAATGAAAGCAGCAAACACTTCCTGAGACTTCAAAAGCCTTTTGCAACTCCTGTTTCCTGTCTTTGTGTTTTCTGTTTCCTCAGCCCTCTCAACAAAGTCCATGGACATGGATCTTAATGCTGTGCTTATGGCAGACAATAGTGAGGAAAAAGTTAAAGCCAAACATATGACACTCAAGATTTATGGTAGTGACTAAATGACAGTTTATGTTTATCATTATTATGTTTATTCTCCAGGGCTAAAGACGGGACAAGATGTTCAAAGTGTTGGATCCTGAGTCTAAGCGAGTCTTAAGCGAGCCAGGGCAGGATAGTTGCTCCAATGTAAAAAAAAAACAATAAAGGAGTCCTTAAGAATAAAAACAAATGATGTTGATTGGTTGAACTGTCTTTTATCAGTTCTTTACAGGAACCAGTTATCGATACCCATCCCTAAATAGAGGAAGCATCGTACTCTTCATGTATTTTTTTGAGTTTGTCCATTTGTCCAAAAAGCACTTCCCCACCAGGTTAAAAACAGTGATTGTGATGATAATTAACAGAACTAATGGCACCATTACACATCCCAACATACAAGTGTCACTAATTGTGTGCCTCAAAGGGTGAGAAACTAGATTGAGGTCTGATGATGACTGGATGGAAAATGCCACCTTACGGTAAGAAAATCATAGGGAAGAAACCAGACATGCCCAAACACGCACACACACACACACACACACACACACACACACACACACACACACACACACACACACACACACACACACTCAACTCGCACACTGGTTCCACTATGAAGTGTGACATTGCTAGGTAAACATACACAGAAGACGTAGTACCTCTCACGCTGTTGTCAAATGAGCATTCATTCATCATTATCCCACACTGTGGCGCCGCCTCATGCCTGACAGCAAACACAAGCCTGAGACAATCCTGAATGCTAACAGTGTTCTCTGTAATCAGCAAACTGGTGATAATGTGAGCAGCCGGTTTGTCATTGGCCCTGCTCATCATTCACATGAATGCACCGTGACGGCAGAGCGGGAGACACTTCAAAGAGTGTTCGTCACGCAGAGCTGTAAACTCTGTAAACGCTGACACAACAAGCTGGTATTATGGGAAAATCACATATGGTCCACATTTGCTCATCTAGTCATACATCTATTTCTTCTCTTCTCTTCTATTCTTGAAGGGATTAGGGGATATGGGTACATAAGTTTCAACTCGGTATGACTAATTCAGACTTATCTCACTGGGTGTTGAAGTAAACGAACAGAGGAAGGCTGCAAAGCTTCACATTATGTCGCCATGAGAGTCTAAATCTTCCTGCCCCCCACTCCTGTGTCAGGACTTACCTGTTTTTACTCTAACCTCACATGAGACGTGACGAACAGAGGAGAAAGAAACCTTTGCCACAGAATGTTCCACTCAGGAAACAGAGGACCAGTAAATTTTGACAGAAGGAAACTGTCTCTACGTAAATGTGCTCTGAAAGGAGATTCAGTCTGTCGAGCAGGTCAGTGACTTAAATTCTTTGGCTGGGGCTCAGGTCAGGGAATCCCCTCTGGCTCTGATTAGTGTGTGAAGCATCCTCATTGTATATGTATGTTTGACTTAACAAATAGTACAGCTAATTTAAAGATAATATTCCTTCTAACAGTGGTTGAAGAGCTCTCCAAATGCTTATGATTTCTAAACACAACTCAAATCAATATTTAATCTCAACACACATCATGAGCTAACACTGAACAAATGTTCAAACAGACGTCAGACTTCTCCACTAAGACATCCATAAGTTTTCCAAACAGGTTGGAATGCATACAAACACATTTATGATCTCTGTGAGATTTCCTGGACAAAACAAGTCATTTCCTCCAGACAATAAGGGGAGGAGGTTACATTCATGACAAGGTCTCACTATGCTCCTCATTTTATCCTGTGACAAAGAGATAGTGGATCTAATATTTATTTGCTTCTTATCATGAATTCTCTCATATTCACTGACAATTATTTATCACAAACTTCTAAAACCCTGCTGTTATACATAACTGAAATCAAGTTTTATTTTAAGGAGGAAACTAGGGATGCACAATATTGGCATATATTGCAGCTGTCCGATAATGGCTTATAAATGAACTATTGCTTATCAGCTGATAACGCACTGATATATGCCAATATAATAGGTTGCTGATTACTTGATTAAATGACGACCTTGGTGCCATGGCCTCGGGAATACAAAAGACATGCACAGTGCAACGTGTTCCCTGTGAGGTTATGTTTACTCACTCTGTTAATTGTGCAAGTGGCCAAATTTGCCCTGGTTGTTGGTAATGTTATGATTGTTTCAGGGAGAGCATTGAGTAATTTTGAGTATTTTATTATTTTGCACAGGAAATGAATATAAAACAAATGTCTTATGAGTGTGCACCATATTACTGTACACAAATTCCAAGAGAAAGAAACAGAGGAGAGGTGTTGATCTCTGCAATTAGGTGTGCAGATAAAAATATTAATATTGGTGTTGGTAATTGGATAAATGAGCTGTAAAAACTCAGCTATATATATATAGCATTGTACAAAAGTCAAATACCATGCATCCCTAGAGAAAACACTTTTTAACATTTCAATTAGAATAGTTTTCTTGAGTTTTTGTCTCCATTGCTGATGTAATTATGTCTGCACATATTTTCACTTAAATCAGTTATTTTAGAAGTTGTGCGTCCTCAAAGAAAGCAGAAGGTAGAATATTGAACTCACATCTCTGGCTAAAGCAATCAGAATTTAAAAAGTTTGTGCATACTGAGAAGATTCAGTATAATACATTTCACAAAATTCATCATCAGTACACACAAAAACAAACACTTGGACATGAGGTTGGAACATCTTAATTTCCTTTTGCTGCTGTGGCTCATGGTGGAGTTGACCATTCACATTTTAAGATTGGCGCTTGGATACCAAGTCACACTGCCCACATGTCCAAGTGTCCTTGGGTAACACTCAACCCTCTGCCCCCCCACTGCTCCCTTTTGTTGTACATGAATGGACGTGGTTAACACTGTGGGTATGTTACATAACAGTGTCTGCCATGAGTGTGAATGAGCAAATTTGACATTAAATGTGACAGAGCTAACTGATTTGAACACTATGAAAGCCCAATGTGAAGACAGCATATTTACCATTTATCGCACCTATCATGCTTATAAATGGAAATGATAAAGTACAATATTTAGTGTGCCATCCACCTTGAAGGCACTGTGAGTTTATTTAAGATGATGTGAAAAACTTCTCTTACATTGATCCTTATTCATGACAGGTGGGAACATCTGCAACAATTGTTTTGTTTCACTTTTTCTTTCATTTTCTTATCTTGAATTGACAGACTAGGGAACATTTGAACTATAAACTTAGCCAAATAAGCTGAGAGAGTACTTACAGCTCACCTTGATGGAAAGTTGGATAGTCAAAAGTTAGTTGGGAACCCTGTCTTAAACTTTGGATCATTTTCATTCTACATAATGTTTCATGATTAGTATTGGAGCAGTAAAACATAGATTTACAGTGCTTTTTTGAAATAGAGTTCTTTTTTTTTCTTTTAGAAAAACAAGTTTCAAAACTGGACCCCAAAGGTAAAAGAGTACATCATCTGATTATCATGTGTTAGCTAAAAGTTGTGAATCAGTGTTTACAAGTGTTGTCACTGGTATTCTACAATCCATAACTTTATGTGGCTTTAAAAGAAAGCAAAGCCATAACTCTTGGCTTCCTGCAATAAGTTGTATTAATGGTAAAGAAGATCTGAATCCCACTCATTCGCTTACACATAAATGCAAGCTTCAGAAAGAGCTTCCTTTTTACAGCAGTGCTCATGGGAAATGTAGTCCTCAACCTGAACCAACACAACTGATGGAGAATCATAGAAGAAGACAGTTAATGGAGTTCCTGTTCTCTTCTTTGTACCAAAATGTCCTGCAGCTTACACCATTAGAGCTAACTACAACATGCATTTCATGTAATGTTTTCAAGGTTAAACTACCATGTGAACTAGTCAGAACCTGACCTGCTCAAAAACAATGAAAATTTTCTTTATTTTGTGGATGAAACAACAGTGTCTCACATCTTTTTTACCTATTCAGGCTGCTAACAATATGCTTAGGTTAAAATTCTATAATAACTGTTTGTATTTTGAATCCCCAAGTGTAAACATGAGGGCCAGAGGGATTTTATAATGCAGGTCTTCATCCAGGAAAAGCAACCAAGACTGAAATCGATCCAAAGATCAGACAGCAAGGGAGAGAGAAACACAGAGAGAGAGAGAGAGTGCATCGCCGGAAAAATCACATTAATCACACACACTGACTGTACAAGTGGCAGCTTCCTGGAATCAGGCATCATTGACTGGAACTACACATGTTGAGACTGATGCTCTGTAGCTGTGGTATCACACAGTCTGCAAAACTGAGAGATGTGATGTATTCCCATCATAAAGTGGACGACTTTCCTCATCAATCACACAAGCTCTTTCTCCAATCTTTGCACCTCAGTGAGATTTAATAAGTACTTTCCTATTAGTGAGAGAGTGTGAGGACTCACATACAGCATCTACACAGAAACAAAGNAAAATTGACCATTTTCTCACAAACACAAAACCCTTAATAACTTTCTCGTACAAAGTCAGATCCTGACCAAATCACACAAAAATGTTCACTGTCACAGCCTTAGTCCAGCCATATGGGTTTTATTCACGCAAAGTAAGGCGCCCCCTATTGGCAACAGCAAATCAAGTGTTTTATGCGGTCACCCTTAGCTCCTCCCCCTTTGATCTTTTTTTTAAAACAATTGCACAGAAACATCAAAAACATCTTCAACAAGCACCATATATAAGGTCAAGTTCCTATTTTGAATGATGAGTCTCCAGTTTAGTGTCAAAGTCTGAAGTGACTTCATGACTCAAGGACTCCTGATAACTCCCTGATTTTGAGCCTAATCTCCTTCAAATTTCATTTAAACTGTCATGATCCATCCCTGGATACACCCTCAAACTTAGAGGATAAAACTGTATGTCTTAAAGATTTTTAATCATTCATATTTTCCAAGTTTTAGGCTGACAAAACTCTGTACCTTGCAAAAATAATCATTTAGCTCCGGCATTAATGTTCATTTGGCTCCATCTAGTGGCCAGACTTTACTTTTAGGTGGTCTGTGTGAGTTTGGCCACCAGGTTGAGCCAAATGACCATTTTTGCTGTGTGACCTATTTTCAGTGCACAGGGAGGCTTCTTGAAGAAACATGAGAGCAGACAGAGGAATGTGCTGTGGCCATGCAGCTCTCTGCATGTTGTCATTATTCTATTTCAGCTGAACCCTGAAACACATGAGCAGGGGTCTGCAACCTTTAAGGAGCCATTTTTCTTTATTTCACATGGATCAAGGTCATTCCACAGCCACAAAAATCTTCACTATAAAAGCAAGAAAATGTTAAAATTCTACACAGAAGTAAATGTATTTAAAAGTAGAGCCACATGCAGGAAAGAACGGCCCTCGCTCCCATGTGGCTGACTGAAAACGATTGCAGCATGTTCAGACATGCGCACAGGTCGACGCTTTTTAAAATTAAAGCCGCAAGCGGCGAGGAGCGGGGAGTCGCTCTCGTGCGGTTCTCCGAGCGCATGCTCGGAGAAGCGCACGTGAGCGAGGGCCCGTGTATCGCCGCTTGCGGCTTTAATTTTAATTTCCTTTTGCTGCTGTGGCTCATGGTGGAATTGACCATTCGCATTTTAAGATTGGCGCTTGGATACCAAGTCACACTGCCCACATGTCCAAGTGTCCTTGGGTAACACTCAACCCCCTGCCCCCCCACTGCTCCCTTTTGTTGTACATGAATGGACGTGGTTAACACTGTGGGTATGTTACATAACAGTGTCTGCCATGAGTGTGAATGAGCAAATTTGACATTAAATGTGACAGAGCTAACTGATTTGAACACTATGAAAGCCCAATGTGAACACAGCACATTTACCATTTATCGCACCTATCATGCTTATAAATGGAAATGATAAAGTATAATATTTAATGTGCCATCCACCTTGAAGGCACTGTGAGTTTATTTAAGATGATGTGAAAAACTTCTCTTACATTGATCCTTATTCACGACAGGTGGGAACATCTGCAACAATTGTTTTGTTTTACTTTTTCTTTCATTTTCTTATCTTGAATTGACAGACTAGGGAACATTTCAACTATAAACTTAGCCAAATAAGCTGAGAGAGTACTTACAGCTCACCTTGATGGAAAGTTGGATGGTCAAAAGTTAGTTGGGAACCCTGTCTTAAACTTTGGATCATTTTCATTCTACATAATGTTTCATGATTAGTATTGGAGCAGTAAAACATAGATTTACAGTGCTTTTTTGAAATAGAGTTCTTTTTTTTTCTTTTAGAAAAACAAGTTTCAAAACTGGACCCCAAAGGTAAAAGAGTACATCATCTGATTATCATGTGTTAGCTAAAAGTTGTGAATCAGTGTTTACAAGTGTTGTCACTGGTATTCTACAATCCATAACTTTATGTGGCTTTAAAAGAAAGCAAAGCCATAACTCTTGGCTTCCTGCAATAAGTTGTATTAATGGTAAAGAAGATCTGAATCCCAGTCATTCGCTTGCACATAAATGCAAGCTTCAGAAAGAGCTTCCTTTTTACAGCAGTGCTCATGGGAAATGTAGTCCTCACCCTGAACCAACACAACTGATGGAGAATCATAGGAGAAGACAGTTAATGGAGTTCCTGTTCTCTTCTTTGTACCAAAATGTCCTGCAGCTTACACCATTAGAGCTAACTACAACATGCATTTCATGTAATGTTTTCAAAGTTAAACTACCATGTGAAGTAGTCAGAACCTGACCTGCTCAAAAACAATGAAAATTTTCTTTATTTTGTGGATGAAACAACAGTGTCTCACATCTTTTTTACCTATTCAGGCTGCTAACAATATGCTTAGGTTAAAATTCTATAATAACTGTTTGTATTTTGAATCCCCAAGTGTAAACATGAGGGCCAGAGGGATTTTATAATGCAGGTCTTCATCCAGGAAAAGCAACCAAGACTGAAATCGATCCAAAGATCAGACAGAAAGGGAGAGAGAAACACAGAGAGAGAGAGAGAGTGCATCGCCGGAAAAATCACATTAATCACACACACTGACTGTACAAGTGGCAGCTTCCTGGAATCAGGCATCATTGACTGGAACTACACATGTTGAGACTGATGCTCTGTAGCTGTGGTATCACACAGTCTGCAAAACTGAGAGATGTGATGTATTCCCATCATAAAGTGGACGACTTTCCTCATCAATCACACAAGCTCTTTCTCCAATCTTTGCACCTCAGTGAGATTTAATAAGTACTTTCCTATTAGTGAGAGAGTGTGAGGACTCACATACAGCATCTACACAGAAACAAAGCCTCAGTTGGTGACACACTTGTAATTACATGAAAAAATTATTCTGGGATGCTGAGAGACTTGAGACCTGAAAAGCCCTCCTAACACAATCTGTCTTGTTGTTTCTGGCTGCTGATGAATTAATTCTCTGACTCAGATTCAGAATCGTGACCGAGTGCACGTCTGAGAAACAACAAGAGTGTGGATAAAAGCAGCTGTCTGCTTGTTAAGTCAGCATAGCATCACTTATCCACAGGGAAATCAATAAAAGCACCTCCAACCAGCAGCATTATTTCATCCTGAAACATCCTGACAGTGACCAACAATCACTCTCCACCTGAGCTAAGAAATAGAAAAATGTTCGATTCATGAAAATATTTCATACTTATCTTTCACCAGCAACTGCATCCACACAGAGACCGCCATCAGCTCGGCTCCATTGTTGAGAAACTGAACTAACGCTACATTACCACTTGCTGCAGATAAGGTCTGCTGAATACATAATTGAGCAAATTATAAGAAACCCTGATTAGAATGCTAAAGTTAGAGAGGGGTGTACACTTCATTCAGGTGTTTTTCAGTGCTTTCCTATGCAGCTGTTTTTGCACCATCAGCAAATACACATTAAACAGCAGAAAACTGACCACCCATCATCTGGTATCCAGAGAGACCTGAGGGACAGGTGAGCTTTGATTTAATAATTTGATTTAATAAGTCTGAAATGATGGAACAAGGATGCTTCACCACACTTAGTATCTGATTTTTTTTTTCAGAAATCACTTAAAAATAATGATAACAAACACACTGTAAAAAATTAAAAGGTTGTATAAAGTTAAAATTTCACAGCAACTGCATGCAAGAAAAAAAGTTGAAAAGGTGTCCCCCAATATAAAGTTTTACCGAACATTTTTGTTGAGATTACTGATTATCCATATTTAACGAAACCTAAAGTTTTAAGCTCTGAAAACATGAGCGGGATTCAATCCTCCAACCTTTCGATTGGAAGATGATGACTTAATAACTAAGCTACATCCTCTTCACAAACGAATCAACTCATGATCACTTATGCAACACTGAAGCTGGAGTTTCAATACAAACAGCATAACCAAAGAATTTAGCTTTCGCCTAAAACCAATGATTTGAAGTTTTTTCCAACCCAACTTATGAAATTAGACCAACTTTATGCAGCAAACATAATGAAAATAGTCCAGATAACCACTTTTAAAAAGTTGTTTGCAACACTATGGAACATTTTTGTTTACTTAACCAAAGAAATTTAAGTTTTCATTTTTGCAGTGTAGACATTTGTTTGTACTTCCACAGTCAATAATACACGGTATTGAATAAGAGCCACTATCTCTGAACCACTCTGTCATTTTAACAAAATTAAGTGTGAACCAATAGCTTGGACACACCTGGGTCAGGCTTTCTTAAAAGTTAACTAAATACCATGATACAACTAAACTCATCTGTGGTTGAGGCTCTGTGTCAGTTCTCTGGTCAGTTTTTCAACAAACTGAACTGAAACAATGAAATAACCTGCTGTCCAATAAAGTTTCGGCGTTTCGGGAAAACATCATTTCTTGGTCTGGTGCAGGCACTGTTGCTGTACAGCCTGCAGGTTTCTGTACTCACAGTGCCTTTGTTTAGCGTAAAGTGTATGCAATATACTGTTCCTAAAAATCATGAATGACCTAGTGTGGCCTCTGTATGCTAACATCGGTGCTTTTCAAAGACTGTTTGCCATTCAAGTATCACTGTGACTGTAGAAGATCATTTATAGTATGCAGTAGAACTTAAGTCTCGGTGTTCTTCTGTCAGAGACTGGAGCAACACGTGCGCATAACTTGTTCTGTGAGGTAAAACCTGACAGGTCACAAGTTTCATACATGTAGATGTAACCATGGAGACAGCTGAAACAAAAAGCCTTGTGTGCTGAAAGAACTGGGGATTTTTAGTTGTCTCTCCTTGCAGTCTCTGCTACATGTCAAAGAAAGTGCTGCAGATCTTGGCATTAGCCATCTAGCAACATTTCACTATTTCTAAGGTGAGACCTGAGATCATTATCTTTGCATGTTGAGTTTGAATGACAAGGGAGCGTATACGTTACTCAAATACCTTAGAGTTTCTCTGCATCAGTATTGGTGTGTTTGCATGGGCTGGCACACTGTGACACACTTATCTGTGTCAACAGCACGAGGGGAGTAAACAGAAGCCAAGTACACCGGCATGAGCAGAGTACTCTCTGCTTTGATCCCCAGCTGCTGCACCTTAATGTTGTTTTTTAGTCAAACTTCAATGCTAAGAGCTGAGTTAAAAGTGTCTGAGCAGGGGGAGACTCTGGGTTTCCTTTGCTCTTCAAACAATGCCTGTGTCGGACACCCCTCCCTGTCTGCCTTCCTATAGAGATACAAAAACACAAAATAATACGCCCAAAATCTCGAACTCTGAAAGTCTTAAGTAGAATATGTAAATACCTTTGAGCGAATTGATCTCATTTTGAATTGACCTGAAGCTGTCCATCCTCTGTTGGCCTTCCTCTGCAGACTGATGATGAATGATGGAGCTTCAAAAGTCTGGCACTCTTCCTGTTCCTCTGAGTCCTTGTCTGGGTCGAGTCCTGTGTCTGGTGTTTGAGTCCCTTCTGTCCCCTTTGGTCACTTTCCTCCTCTCTCTTTCTCTCTATGTCTGACTGAGAAGCTGCTCTGTTTTGGTTTCTGAGCATACAACCATGTGCACACACACAAAAACACCACACACACACTCACTCATAGTCGCTCACACCCACAAACATTTTGCGTGTGTAGGCATTTAAACGGTGGGAGGCTCCTCCCTTGTCCCCTCCCTCTCTTCCTCCACCTCCATATTCACCTCAAACTGGTTTTTCAGTCAGCTGGCTACACAAATGGGTCAGTCACGCACTCAGATGGCTTTATAATTGACATCCTATCACAATGCAGAGGAGATTATTTTATGGGCACAACATGAGGAAGTCAGAGGATACAGAAAATGAGAGTCTGCAGGTGGAAATATTCATGCATTTTTATATATATATATAAACATTCAAAAATGTCTTTCAGGGTCCATGTGTAAGTAATTATGTGTGACTCCCTGTGCCACACCCAGATCCCTGCAGTAATTCCAGGATGAGCCTGATGCTTGCACAGATCAACCACAAGCATATGGAGGACATGACAAGTCTTTTTTTAATTCCTTACCAAATATGCTTATAGCTCATCACATTCACCGGCTGTCATTACACAGCTGGGTTACATGCTAAGTCCTGATTGGCCAGCTGCATATAACAATCCTAAGATATTCCTCAATAGCCAATCACTTATTTCCAGAGAAGACTGGTGGGGCTCTTAACTCAGATTATGGTCTGATCAATTCACAGAAAAAAGAAGTTAATGTTTTTTTTATGTCTGTTTACGGTGAGAAATGAGACAATGGACGGACATAGTGTGAACTATTGACTTGGAGAGAGAAATCAAAACCTGTCACTGGATGAGGCAGCATTTACAGACTTATATACAGCGCTGATACTGTCAAGTAGAGACAGCTAGTTTGAGGCCAGAAGGGCTACATCCTCCCATTCTGACACAACCATAGTTACAAGAAAAGCTCACAGTTTATCTGAATTGGTTCACAGTTTACAGCCCAAGCACTGCTGTACTTTCACTTTGGTGGTGTCAATAAGAGACAAGGTGACTAGTGTTAAGAGCATAAAGTAAACTCGGACATTATTTGTCTAACAACTCAACCATGGATGGGAATCTTTTTATGTGTTCAGTGATGCTCATTGAAAATGTAAATAGAAGGGCTGAGTTATTTGCAAAAATAATCTAATTGTGATTACTTTTTCCCCTATAGTAAAATTGTAATTTTTGTTGTGCATTTTGTTTAGATATTTTTATGTGTTGTTAAACAGACACATTTTTAAAAATGAACAAACCTGTATAAGTCACTCTTTACTTATTTTTGGTGGCTATTGGACCATTTTTTGCGACTGTCTGAGAATTTTTCTGAGTTTCCTTTCCTTTTTTTGCCAATTTTTCTTGCTTTTTGATCGTTTTAGCCATTTGAAACTCATTTTATTGCTACTTTTTGACCATTTTAAACTTGTGTTATTGCTACATCTTGGCATTTGTGCTTCTTCTCACCACTTAGGTAGATGTTTTCACAAAGGTTGTTTTAAACAATTTGGCTTTTTGGTTAAGCAAGGTTGAGTAACACTGGTGTGGAGCATAAAAAAATTCACTGCAAAAAAAGGGTTTCTTATTGTGATTAATTGCCCAGCTCTAGTAAATAAACACTTGTAATTTTCATAATATGTATAGGGACTTCAGCAAGGGCGCAATGTGAACCGTGTTTGTCAATAACTCGGACATAAGGACACAAAAATGTAATAGAAGTGTGTAATACGTCAGGCCTCAGCAGGAGCAGCAGCTCCAGTTTAAAGGTTACCTTCACTGGCATTCAGACAGTAAGAGCTAATAAAATCCCCAGGTGCCATATCCATATATAGTAAACATTTTATTATTTTATTGTTTTGTTTTATACTGATACAATCTTTGACCAACAGAAAGAGAAAGAACAATTTCATCTGTGCAGGTATGCTAAAAATGCAGGGCTTTCTCAGTTTTATAAACCACAAAGGCTCCTTGAACAAAGAAAAAAGGCAGTAAATCAGCTCTTGTTGTCTGAAGAATATTGGACAACTTTACAGCCGTGACTCTACGGCCAAATCACTTAGCTACACTTACTAAACCCCAGAAGATGAAATGAAAGCAATACTGTTTCTAAATTCTGCTGAAAATATTTGGCTGTGAGAATAAAATACAAGAAAGAGAAACGAAGTAAAGTCAGCAAGCAGCATTTTATCCCTGATGGGGAAGAAATGCTAAGCTACCCTAATACATTAAACTATTTGTGTTGTTCTGTTGTCCTGAAGCTTCTTCCTCTTCACTGAAAGGCTGCCTGTACCCAGAAGCACTTACTGTAGTGAAGCCACAGGAAATGGGTAAGATCAAAATCTAACAAAACAAATCACAGCTAATCAGTTTGTCCTCTAATAACCAGTTAGCTTCTGTCTCAGCTCAGGCAGCAGGCGGCCGAGCTGCTGCAGAGCTTTTATTTGTTTCAGTGCTCACTTGGCCTCCTCTCCTTAATAACGGACGTCTGGAGGAAATGACTGGCACATTTTTGGCAGCAGAGAAAATGCAAGTCTTGCTGTTCCGCAACGTCAAGGAGAATTTAACCGTGTCTGTCTGGAGTGTGTGTATGTCTTTGTGTGTATGAGTGTGTTTTGAAGTGCACAGCATGTGAAAGTAGCCACTGCAGCCGTCTCTGAGCACTGCTTGAAATGTTTGTTTTTATATCAGACAAACAGCAGAATGACGAACGTGAATTTGCAGATGGACCCAGCTGTGTGTTGTGTATTTTCAAGTGTCTAACAGCCTCTTTTGGCATATGCGTCTTCAGAGAGACCACAGCGATGTGACTTACCTTTTTTGGAGTGTGGCTCTAGGGCTCACCTAGCTAGAGTCAGTGTACAGTATCAGTCATAGTAGTTGTAGTCAGCATGGCCTTGGTTTAAACTAACACAGAGGCTTAGACATGTTATTCTGTGTATGACACTGCACAATAACAGAACTTTATTAAAAAAAAAGACTAAATCAGATTAGTGTTTTTCGTAGTTATTTTTCTGACTTTTTAATGCCTTCAGTCAGAGAGGAAAGGACAAGGGAAAGAGGCTGCAGACTGGATTTGAACGTGTTACACTTTGGGCGTTAAATCCTGGGTTTTACTACATTTTTCATTACATTTCAGGTAATTGTTACAGTCTGGGTCATTGCTGCAAATTGGGCTCAACCTAAGCTGCCATATTGGAGCCTGTGACAATGAACTGAAGCGTAACAAGTTGTTGCATTTTGGGCTAAAAGTTATTTGGGCCTGTCATTTGTTACACGATTGCCATTGTACAATGAAAATGATCCATTTGTCTCTATGCGAAGCTCACACAGGACAAAGGTATTAGCAAGTGTGTTCTTTCCCAGCATCTCCATGGAAGTGAGGAGTAAGTCTTCTGAAAGGTGGTGATGAAATTGGCAAATTAGGAAACGAGGACTAAAATGCCAGTGTGCTTTATCAGCTGACATGGCTTGTGTTTTTTTGGGTGATTAACTGGTTCTAAAGGAGTAATTAATTGCCAGAAGTTTAGCAATCGATAACCATGATGTCTCCAGTTGCAGGAACAAACTCTGTAGTATGAAGGCAGATTGGTAGTTTAACAGTAAAATTTCATTGCTGTTTTTAATACAGACCTGCATCTCTCTGTGACTCTCAATTCTTAAACAAAGAGAGTCATCTAAGGGAGCACCTGTTTGGTTTCATCTGGAATTAAACTACCTACCTCATTTAAAAAAACATATTTTCTTGATTCTGTATTTGACCTTTGACCTGTGCTTTACATTTGGATTTAACAAACCAGCTTTGTCTTCTGTTCCTCTTTCAAATGTTTCACAGAGATGTTAAACATTAAACAAAGCATAGGCCTGCAAATGCTCGCATGACTACAGATTGCAACAAACACAGCCAACAATGTCAAACACTAATTCTTCAGCTGCACAGGGTTACAAGGCACAAGTCAGTCACCAGTGCTGTTTCGTAACTGGGTCTAAAGGGAGGAATGGGAGTTAAGAGGAGCAGGTCTTTTGTCATGCTAGCCCAGGCAAGGTTATGTGCTCCTCTACGGTGCAGACTCAGAGCGAGATCCTGCCAATCTACACAAGCGTTTATAAGCAGCCAGACAGCCTGTAAAAGGCTGAGGTTTGTTAGTTAAGGCTTGGTATGGGAATCTTCCCTAAACCTCACACCAACACTCCAAAGCTGGCGAGATTACTGCTGCTGCTCAACACTGCCTGTTCATCTCTTTGTTACCTTTTACAGTAGAGTCAGAAAAAAATGTGTTTGTGCTGAGTTTTATGACATGAGGTGCTTTATTCATCAATAAGAGATATAACCTTGTTGTGACTGAGACAAACACTTTGAGTTAAGCTTTGAAACACTGATGTCAGCTGTGTTATGGAAGATTGCAGAAAAATGAGCAGGCTCAGAAATTCAGTTCTCAGAGATACAACTATTCACATTCATAGTTTGTTTTCTAGCATACAATTTATGCCAGAAAAATAGTCTATGTTCATTGTTTTAGCAGCATATGATCCTTTTTCTGTGGAATCTCCAATACTTCAACCCCAAAGCCCTTTGTCCCTTACATTTCCAAAAGTTCACTATAGGATAGACAAGAAAAGTTTGAGAGCCAAGAAAATCTGAAATACACAAGGGAAGCACCTGTAGCTTTGAAAATTTACAAACTACGCATAAGGCCATAATTTGTTACATGAATATATGGTGGAAGGTTCAAACTTTGACACATAAACTTACAGGGAAAAGTGGAGATTTACCCCAAGGTGTGAATATGGTAATGAACCATATCCAGGTGATGTGTGCACTGCATAAACTGATCTCTTTGAATCTGTTCACCTCAGAGTGTTTGATAGTCCTGCGGGCTCCCGGCCCCTCTGCTCAGTCTGCATCAGACTGGTAGCCCTGCTGTGGGTCCAGACAAAACATTCCTTCTGTCTGAGGTCATCCAGCCACTCAAATCTCCGGCCCAATGTACCGGCTTAGAGCCTCAGGCAGCAGTCAGCAAGAGATCTGCCTCACCGCAGTGGGAGACGGTCTCTGTGCTAGTGGGCGATAAAATGGTTAATCCAGCGGACTGAATACAGCAGACTACTGCCTGTCAATCCAGGATGAGGTGTGCTGTGAGGGGAATAGATTACTGTTGACAGAAGAAGAATTACAAATTTTTCTTTCTTTCAAAAAATGAGAGATGCTCGATATGTATTGGTCTAAAACATTGAATGATGAGGGGAGTATTTCATCAGTCACTTTCCTGGTGTCACATCTTTAGTGGAGGAAAACAAAACTTTAACAGTTGCTTTTGTTTACTTATTAACAAGCCTGCACATTCCAGCACAGTAGGTGGCGGTATGTGACCCAGCATTCAACGCACAGCCAAAACAAAATGATGAGCGAGTAGGAATGGCATCACTGATGAGGATGTTTTAACAGGTCTTATGAGTCACCGAAAAGCTTGTCATCCTTAGACAGATGTTATGAAGAAACATAACAACACAAGCTATGGCTAGCATTTGCCAGTCCCTAAATGTTGATTCTTTGAGCATTGAGTGAGATCATCCAAAATCTAGAGCAATTTACAACCAAATCACAGAAATTTTAGTGACCTGAAGACCAACTTTTCCCCCAATGACCTTTGCTAGTTATAGCAAATTTGCAACCAATAGCTTCCTCTACTGCTACTAAACTGCAAGCATGTCCCTCTTTACATGATCTCTGCACATTTTCATTGTTGGATCTGATGTAAACCCACGCTAAGCTGATGAGTACTCAAACATGAACAGGACATCGCATGCACAAAAGTGGACTAGTCTGTTGTCAAAAAACCAAACAAATAAAAAGGAAGATTCTTCTTTGTTTTTCAGTGTGTAAGAAATGGTGGGTTTAGAATATGAGTGTACAAAAATTCTTACGGAATGCATAGAAATAAGTAAGTATTGCTCACTTAAGTGGAAAGAAAAATGATTGGGAAATCTTATTTTTCTGGACTATTTTGGTCCTTATGTAGTAAAGTACTCAGAGGTTAAAGTAAGTGTAATAATGTTGACAGACAGACACCAGGCAGCTGTTAAAACCTCACCGAGAGGCTGATTTTCCAACCATACTGCTTCACTCAACATCGGTGAAGCATTCTGGGAATTGAGATAGAAGGGAAACACAGCGAAGAGCAAATGACCCCTGCTCGTTTCCTTCATTGCCCCACCCTCACAGACCTAAGACCAGGTCCCATGGGGGCTTTTAAGGAGTGTGAGGTCATTCCCTTTAGGAGCCTCCCGTTCACAGAGTGTGGATAAATTACGACAGGGAAGCGGACTCTGGAAGGTCCCGCTCCGAGTCACACACTATTTGCAGAAGGGAGAAACAGAAGGCATGATTAAGATGTTTTTGTAGTGGACAACGAGCAAACCAGGCCCCAAAGGTCCCCCACCCACCTCTGACTCATGGGCTTTTGATGAAAATCATTTGGAAAGATGCCGTCATTTCAACCGTATTTGGACTCAGCCATCAGCTACTGAGGAAGGAGGTTAATCCAGGCTTTGATTGAAGATGATCTTAGAATTCCCCAGATACCAATAAAACTGAGCTAACTTCCTCTGAATATCAAAGTTTCTGTTTAGTCTTCCCTCCTTCATGCCTTTAAAATCAGGTCAAAGATGGATTTCCTTAAAAGTCCATCACTCTTCTCTTTGGATAGTCAGGTGTGTTGTTATGAGGACAATGATCCACTAGAGGCTCTGCTTACACTGTACAGCTCATACAAGCCCAACCAACTTACAGAGAAGCAGAAAGAGCTGAACATGGATGAAAAATTATGACCTTTTAGGTGCTACAACACATGGTGAGGGAAAAATAAATCATGAATAAAATATGACATAAATACTCAAAACATCTTATTCCAACTGCTGAACTCATGAGAGCACTTAAAATGTCAGGGTAGTGGAATACTAAAAGAGGATAACTCATGAATTATGAAGACTACATTTGGTATTATGCATGCTTGATGAATGGGACACACTCCCTTACACCAGCTACTCCCAAAGCATGATGCAGGCTCACTGCAGAGAGAGACACAGACCTCCAGAGACCTGAGCGCTGGATGCTAACACAAGGCGAGGAACAGTGTCTTTGCCAAGCGATGCCTCCCATGGGCCTTAGGGGAAAGTACATGAAGCTGGCAGAGATTGTGTGTGTGTTTAAAACAAACCCAGCAGCTGGATGGGAAAGTGTGACGCTGCT